>BTPG01000005.1:32651193-32888693 GCA_036245525.1 Semisulcospira habei
CAGCTTTTACAGTCATGTACACCGTCTAACCGAACAGGGCGTGAAATTCAATAAGAGTTATTATCCTTTCACGGGCTGGTGGGTTTCAATGGCTCGCGTATGCACCCGGAAGAAAAATCTCGGTGCAGACAGACAGGTGTTTATGACTCACTGTATACACCACGCATGCAAGGGCCAATGTGTAACATAGCTGAAATTGTATAGACCACAACAGCATACTGAGTGTGTGTGGCAGACATGGTCTACCAGCTCTGTCAGGCGTGTGATTGTCATGGGATATTACCCTTGTGAAAATGATGTGTACCTGTGTTGCAAGGTTTGCACTTAATGTTTTTGTTTATACATGTTTTATGTTAGTATGTATATATGTATGTACGTACGTGCGTGTGCATGTGCGTGTGTTTATGTGTTGGTATGTGTGTCTGTGTGTGTGTATGTATTGCCTGTGTATATAACTTGTATGGCAATCTGTAGTTATGTGTGTCTTGTGTGTGTGTGTGTGTGTGTGTGTGTTTGTTTGTGCATGTGTTCATGCGAATACTATATTGGCACCTCTCAGTAACAGCCTTTCAAAAGCCTTCAGTGACGTGGTCGCTTATTCATAAAAGCATGTCTGCATTAAAAGGAAGTGTTCCCCTCTCGCATAACTTAAATTGAATAGCGACGTGCCGCAAAGAGCATTCAACTGTGAAACGATTAGGCTACACAGGTGGGTAAACAGGTGGCTTATGAAATAGTGCGCGCCACAGATTTAAGAGACAACCCCCCCGCCACTCTAGTGCACTATCAGGTTTTGGTTTAATTTGAGAAAACGGCAGTGTGGTCCTTAATGACCGTAATTAGTAATTAATTAAGGTATTGGCAGAGACAATAGTTATAGAGAAAGGAAGTATGAGTCCCGATAGATAATCAGATCAATAAGGCCGCATCAGTCATGCTTGTCAGTTTTTTAAAATCAAAGGGTTGATTCAGAATTAACGGGGGTAAAATTGGGGTCAAAAATATGATATTAAAAAATGATGTAAATTAATGACTGATGCGGCTCTATTGAATTCATTGTCTATCGGGACTCATACTTCCTTTCTCTACCGTGTTCACTCTTTCTCAGCAGTGCAGGGGCCCAAGCTGTCGCAAAAACATGGGTACATAAAAGTGTCAGCAAGAGACATAGATCTTCATGAGCCCCTGCAACTGTGGGGCTCATGATGATCTATGTCTCTTGAAGTTGGACCATGTTTACTTTTTCTCAGCCATGACGGGGGTAATCACATTCCCACGAGACGTACGGTTAAGCAATGGTAACTGGAAGAAATGCAGTATCATGAGAAGAGGAAAGAAGGCATTGAGATGAACATCAAAAGCATAGGCCCATTCCACGTCCTGCCCCCTTGGTGGGCTCACCACCATGTATTTGTTTGTCACAAACCTGCACACAGACAAAGTCATACTCATGGGTGGCAGTTTAAAAAAAATGAACTGACTGAAAAGTGGCCACAGGCAACACATGCTCTACTATGGCGCAGGGACAATCATGATTTGTCATACTTAAACTATTTTGGCCCAGCACACTACAGTAGGAGATGCATCGACCATGATAATTCAAGGGTAGTGGCAGATTAGTTTAGCGCCTGATGATGCCAAGCTAATCTGGCACTACCCTTGAATTATCATGGTCGATCCACATCCTGCACCTCTTAAATTTGGGAAATGCGGTCATAGGGTTAAATGGGCTAAACCTCTGGCTGTCAGCAACGTTTTTTGTTGCGCAGATTCCTGCTGGAATCATCGTGAGGCTAAAACTGCTACCAACAACCAGGCATGAGTAACTCAATCTGTGGATGAATTTATGTCGTATTCATACTAGCAACTGACAATTTCTCACGAGCCCCTGCAGCTGCAGGGGCTCATGATAAGTTATGATGGAACGAACTGGCAGAAGGATTACATGTATGTTGCATCTGAGGCAAAAGGCTGAAATTCAGCTGAATCAGTTTCCAGGACTGAAGACTGTCATTATGCATTGTGTAATACAGTCCAGTCATTCAACTCAATCAGCAAAAAGTCCTTAAGTTGACATCGGCTGTAGTGGGTATGCATTTAAACAAACCACAAAATTAGTACATAAGTAATGTACTGTACAAAAAAATAACTATTCTTTGTCCTGTGAAAACTACAATGATATAATATTGTGTGCATGAATGCATGTATTAAATGGCAGAGCTCTTTATACAGAGGCATTATTAAATGACAGCTCTTTATACAGAGGCATACTATTTCTTACCACAAAATAGTAGCAATCACAAGTCCGACTCCAATGCAATCGACAAATATCACCCAAAGCAGAAACTTGAAGAAACCCAAAGCGCCAAGGCCTAAGACTACAGTGAATCCAATGGAGGAGGCTGAAAAAAGCACACAAAAATGTATTTTTCTTTAAAACGTTTTTTTTTTGAAAAATACTTACCGATGACATTACGTTATGGAATGGTTCTTAGCTAGACTAATTTTAGCCAAAATTGTTGTGTACGAATATGGCACCTGATGGCACTAAGCTAATCTGGCACTACCCTTGAATTATGATCAATCCATCTCCTGTTGTAATGTCAGAGCTAAATGGGTTAAAATTAATTTTAATCTAAAATGTATTTTTTCGAAAAATACTTACTGATGCCATTACTACAAGGAACAACCTATGGCTAGCGTAATTTTAGCCCAAAAACTTACGATGTGTACCTTTAGGGCCAGGGGAGGCCACCAGGGGTGCCGTGACCTGGTACCCGGGTAGCCTCCCTTCCCACCCGTTACGGGTAACTGCCCGAGCAGCCAAGCCAAACCAGTTCTTTCGTTTAGCTGGCGAGCGGCAAGCGGGGCAGGTGGGAGGGCCATCCGAGTAATGGCATCGGTAAGTATTTTTCGAAAAAATACATTTTAGAGAAAAATTAATTTGTTTCCTCAAAAACATTACCGATGCCATTACTACAAGGAGAATAGCGAAGAGGAGGAGGGTGCCGCGTAACCCAGTGACTGACTGAGCTAGCAAGCCCCGTCCTCCCCGGCGCAGGCTCCCGGGTAATTTTAGCTAAAGGATTACCAACGGCACCGAAGGTGCCGGGAGGGAGTGTTGCGCCGCCGCGATGTCCCCCACCAGGGCCAGGTTATCTCGCTGGCCAGCCAGGTACGGAGGTAGAACCGGTTGAAGGTCGACTCGGTCCGACAGCCTACGGCAGCCAGACTGTCTCGGACAGTGCAGTTGCGGTCGAATGCGACGCTAGCAGCCATGGCTCTGACCTCGTGGGCCCGGAAGTGTAGTCGCTTGGCAGCAACGGGGCAGAGGTCCTGGTAGGCAGAGCGCATCACCCATCTTAGCCAGGAAGATCATCTGGGCTGAGATGTCTTGTCTACCTGGGGACAGAGAGAAAAAGAGGCGGGTGCATCCCTGGCGGAGCGGCTTGGTACGGCGTAGGTACACGCGTAAGGCTCTCACCAGGTCCTGTTGTCCGACTTCCTTGTAGGAGTCGATCGGCGTCAGCGATCGTACAGTGATCGCCTGTGGGGCTGACAACGGGGACTGGTTCTGGGCCAAGAAGGCCGGGTACGTTAGTAGCTGCACGGGGTCATCCGACCTGCACTACAGGCAGGCGGGGGCGCGGAAGGCGCGGGCAGCGCACTCACTCTGGAGGCTGTGGCTACGGTGAGCAGAAGCAAGTCTTCGCGTAGCGTCGGGCAGGCTTGCTGGGGGAAGCGGCTCGCAACGCTAGCGTTCATCCAGGTGAGTACCCAAGGTAAGTCCCAGCGTGGGATCAGGTAGAGGAGGGCAGGTCGCTGTGTAGCGAAGTGGGCCAAAGGTCAGCAAGGTCCTTACACTGCCGGGGTCCGCTCGGCCCGGGTGCCGGTAAACGTCGGCGATCATAGTGAGGTAGCCCCTGAAGTGATCGGTGCCAAGAGCTGTTCGGCGAAGAGCCAGGAAGAACTCAGCCAGTGGTGGGGAAGTCAGATCGGTAGGGGAGAGGCGACGGAGGTTGCACCAGGCTCCAAGTACTCCCCACTTTCCCTCATAGACACGCAGGGTCGAGGGTCCGCGGCCCGAAGCGATAGCTGTCACTGCCCCACTCAAGAACTCTAGCGGCGAGGGCTTGCCGTTCAAACTCCAAGCGTGTAGCAGGAGTCTCTCAGAGCACGGATGGTAGAGCGCCTGGCGCGGTAGCTTGACCATCGTGCGAGGAGTGGGAAGCCGCAGAGAAGGGCCCGTGGCCAGGTTCAGGGGATCGGTGGCGCAGGATCCAGTCCAGCAGAACAGCGCCCCCAGCAACAGGATCGTGTTGCATCCCTTGCGCTAGAGAAGCACTTTTGGGACAAGGACTGAGGGAGGGTAAGCGGAAGCGCTGGGGCCGTCCCAGGGGAGGGGAAGCGCAACGGCCGACTAGGCCGTGGTGCCGGGACGGGCGAGACGAGGAGGGGGAGCTGGGGGTACCACCCTGTCGCGAAGAACGAAAGGGGGGGGGGGGAGGGGGTCTCCCACGTGGCGCAGATTATCTGAAAGACGTCCGGGCGAAGCGCCTCTTCCTCTTCTCTTCGCACTGGCGTGGAGATGCTGACCGCGCGGGGAGAGGGAGTCCGCGAGGACAAGGTGGACGTAGAAGTATCTCGCTCAGAGACAGAAGCGGCAATCCTTGCACCAACGGGGGCGCTGGTAAGAAGAAGGCAGAGGAAGAGGAGCGGGTCCCGTCCTGCTTCTGTACGTAGGACACGGCAGCAGAATCGCCGGAAGGACGATCAGGTCCTGATGTGCGAGAGTCTGTTCCCAAGCGAGAGGAGCTGCCGTATCGCCTGAAACTCCAACCAGTTGAAAGCTTGACCGCCAGGACCGGTGGCCAGCTGCCGAAAGCCGTGGCACGTCGGCAGCAGGAGTGCACCCCAGCCAGGATGGCTGGCGTCAACGCAAGGGACAACTGGGGGGTGGGGGGGGGGGGGGGGGGGGAGGAGAAGGAGAGGGACTCCAGGCACGAGCCAGGCAGGGACCACCCAGCGGCGGAGGAGTGGAACGTGCGAGGGAGGAACCGGAACGGGAGTCTCGAAGTGTCCGGTTGAGGGCGCCAGTGCAGGAGAAGATGAAGGTGAAGCGGGGCAAGCAGAGCCGATCAAGGGGAAGTAGATCCGCAGCGGCGCTCACCAGGCCAGAGAGCTGCAACCAGCCTGGCGGGGACCTTCTCCTCCTGCGCACCAAGACGAGCCAGGTTCACCAACTTCTGGATCCTCAGTTCCGGGAGTCACACCCAACGAGATCCATAAGGGACTGCAACCACGGTGTGCGAAGCGGCAGGACGGTGCGAGATCCAACTTGCCTAAGTTGACTACAAAGCCGCGGGTGTCGAGGAGGCCAGGAAGGCGTCCCATTGCTGTTCCCGGGAGGGTGCCGACCGGTTGTGCCGAAGCAGATCGTCGACTTAGTTCGAGGAGGGGCTCGACAAAGTCCACCTGGCCGTGGCGAAGACGCCGACCAAGGAATGGGCGAACATCCAGTGGATGAGGGCGACGGGGAAGGCACGGAACGGTAACGCCACCATCGAAGCAAAGCGCCGAAGCGTCTGGAAGCCAGAAGCACGGGAACGTGAGTGTAGGCGTCCGCTAGATCCAGGCTGACAGTGAAACCCAAGGGAGGAACCGTGGCGCGAAGGGCTCAGGCGGTCCCCAAGGGAAGGAAGGCGTTGCTAAGAACACGTGCCCAGCTGAAGGTCGACGATCGGACGCCGCCTAAGGCCGTGTAGGGCAGGCGAGGGCAGAGGTGGGGTCGGGGAGAGGGGGGGCGGGCGGGCGCGGCGGGTGGCGGGGACGCGCGGGGGAGGGCGGCGATGCCGGGAGGGCGGGTGCTGTGGGGGTCCGGAGATCCGCAGGGCGCGACCCAGTGCCTCGCGGCGGCTGGAAGCGGGAGAAGGTGACGCGGGCAGGTTCAACGCGTCCTTCACCGACTGCCAGGACCGAAGAGGAGGGGATCGCCGAGTGGAGCCTGTCGCAGCTGTCTCCGTAGGTCCTGCGGGAGGTAGGGGCAGACGACGAGCACAGCAGGGCGCTGTAGCGGCGAATCGAGGACCTAAGCGCTGACACGCAGCCCAAAAGGCAGGACTTCTTCCCCACAGCCAGAGTGAGGAGGGGCCCTAACAGCGGCGAGGAGGAGAAGAGCCAGCTCCAAGGTAGACGAGCGCTGCTTGGCCAAGTCGAGGAATCCAGCACAGGCGCGAGAGCGCTGCGGGATAAGGAACGCCGTCCGTACCAGACGGGGGGGGGGGGAGGGGGGGAATGCAACGGCGGGAGGCGCGAAGTCCTCCAGCTGCTGCTGAGTGGCAGGAACCACTGCGGGGAGGGCAGAAGCAAGGCCTGGGAGTGTCCGGCATTCAGCTGCACTGAAAGGCGATGTCCAATCCACCGGCCAGCGAACGACGGTGACGAAGAGAACCGCGTTGGAGCCTGAATCCTGCTGCAGGGGCGGAGAAGGAGACACGAACCCTTGAAACCTCGGGGCGTGGCAGGGACGAAACCTCTAGGGGTAAGAGCAACGTCCAAGCGGGAGACGGAGAAGGCGTCCGGGCTCGGGGAAGACGCGAGACTGTAGAGGCGCAGCGCGGCGCGTCAAGCGAGGGAAGGGTCTCCGTCCTGGGCGTCCTGGACGCAGGGTCAAGGGCGTAGAAGACAGCGTGCGGAGGTTGAGCGGTGGAGAGAGCCGAGTCGGAGTCCGCCGGAGCGAGCCGAGGGCTGCTATCCACATTGCCGGGCGGAGCAGAAGGCCGATGCACCAGGAGCTGGATAGGCGGGAGCCGCCGCCAGATGGGGCGAGCGACTGAGAAGGCGTGGGCGGTGAGACCGACGAGTGGAGCGTCCGTGCGAAGGAGGGCGGAGCACGTGGTCGACGGCGCGAAGGGGAGGGGAGCGGGGAAGGTGGGGAAAGGGTGCCGGGGAAGGAGAGGGGGGAAGACAAGGCCGGAGGACGAGCAGCACGGACGACCCAGGAGGACATCGACCGGAGGGAGGGGCGACTTGTAAGAAGAACCAGCGAGGAGGGCGAGACGTCTGCGAAGCTGAAGCGGCAAGCGAAATGGAGGCGAGAACTGAAGACGCTGGGCTGCGGGTCCGGTGTAGGACGCCGAAGTCCGAGGGGGCGTACGCAGGCGAGGGGTGAGGAGCTGAGTCCAGGCGGTCGCGAACCCGTAGTCGCATGTCGAGGGTCGTACGCAGAAGCCGAGGCTTCTCTTGTCTCTTATCTATCTTCTTCCGGCGTCGGAGAGAAGCGGCGTTCAGTTCTGCCGGAGGACTTGTAAGGCTTGGGTTCCGCAAGGCGGGGCGAGCTAGCTCGCTGCGGACCTGGCTCGAGTGAGCCGGTGCGCAAGGGGGGAAAAAGGCGTCCCCCAACGTAGAGTGTTGGGGTTTGTTTTCCGCAGAGCGGGGCGAGCGGACTCGCTGCGGACCAGACTCAAGCGAGTGGGTGTGCAAAGGGGGAGCTTTGTGTGCCGTCCCCCAACGGCAGCGAAGTGCGTTTCTGCTGGATCCGGGGCCGAAGCATGCTTGTAGCTGCGGGCGGTGCGGCGACTGTCACGCCATAGGCTCCGCAGCTGGGTGTCCCAAGGTCCTCTACCCAGAGCGCAGACATCACGGGAGTGGCCCTAAGCACAACCAGCGCAGGGGAGGTAGACCGCATGCTTGTCACTCAGCCACTGCAAGTCGCCACATCGTGTGCAGGTGCGGACTTGACCACTGCAACATAAGAGTGAAACAACGAAGCGACTGGTCATAGCAGAAGGCCACGTTTCTCAAAACGAAAACCGCGCACCACTTTTCACCTTTCCCCACCATCCTGTCCTGAGCAATATCGCTTTCTTAATAACAAGCAACGATATAGTAAAGAAAAGATGCCGGCGCACGCCGTCAGAGGCACGGCGCTGGCAAAACATCGAGACCTTACCTGGACATCTCGCAAGGGGCAGGGGAAGGTAGCACCTGTAGTCGAAGAAGAAGAAGAAGAAGCGCCCACGTGGCAGAGGCCCAGAAGGATCCAGGAAGAGGAAGGCTGGGTCCTCGACGAAGGTCCCGGCCGTCCAACCGGCGAAGCCGAAGCACACCGGACGCCAGGTCGAAGGCTCCGAGAGGCACCGCACAAGCCAGAAGTCTCTCAATGCCGGAACCGGTGCAGGACAGCGCTCCCACGAGGGACGAAGGCCGGCCCCACGGCCCGGGGACCTATCTTCCGGCAGTGACGCAAGAAGCACCAGTGACACTTATTCACTTCCTAAAAGTCACAGAAGGCGACGTGCAGGCCGGGAACGAAGTCACGCTAACGAAGGTCCAAGGCTCCAAGAACCATACACAGCCATAGGTAGCACAGTAGAGGTCTAAGAACACGACCCTATGCTACAACACGGGCAGAAAAGTTCCAAGGCAAGGCGACAGCACAGGCCAGGAACGAAGTCCAATGTCGAAGGTCCAAGTACTCTTGAACCATACACAGCCGTCGGTACACACAAGGCCAGAAGTTCCAAGGCAAGGTGAAAGCACAGGCCGGGAACGAAGTCCACTGTTGAAAGTCCAAGTACTCTTGAACCATACACAGCCGTCGGTACACACAAGGCCAGAAAGTTCCAAGGCAAGGCGAAAGCACAGGCCGGGAATGAATTCCACTGACGAAGATATTCAAGTACAGCTTGAACCATACACAGCCGTAGAAGCACAGTAGAGGGCTAAGCGAACACGCCTATACGCTGCAAGCTAAAGGAAAGAACTGGTTTGGCTTGGCTGCTCGGGCAGTTACCCGTAATGGGTGGGAAGGGAGGCTACCCGGGTACCAGGTCACGGCACCCCTGGTGGCCTCCCCTGGCCCTAAAGGTACACATCGTAAGTTTTTGGGCTAAAATTACGCTAGCTATAGGTTGTTCCTTGTAGTAATGGCATCGGTAATGTTTTTGAGGAAACAAATGGAGAGCCACTTTGACATGATCCAGATATGTCACAATGATTGCTATGACACTAGTAATCTAAAGTTCCACACATTTGGCCATGCTTCATCACTCATCACAGACTGCCTCTGGCGAAGGATGCTGTCATCAACTGACTTCAGCCAAAACTACTGAGGCTACAGCAAATGTTGTTACAATAATGCTATGTGGAGATTATCTTTGGTAAGCTCCCAGTGTAACAACTTTCACTCTCTGGAAGCAGACACAAAATCCTCCAAAGTTGGAGTGTGACCACCTAGTTGGTAGGGTGATTAAAGCACAAAACTTAAAATTCCCGAATCTCTGAAGTTGGTGGGGCAATATAAAGCAGTCAAACGCGCAATCCTCTCACCCTCCTAGGTGACCCTGGTAGACTTCAACTAAAGAATGTAAAACAAGCACTCACCACAGAGCCAGAAGGAGAGTAATACTAGAAAAGCTGGATCATCTCTTGCCCACTGATCTTTTGTCTCTGCAAAATGTAAATAAAGCAACATTTAGCCTCTTGGCTGTCAGTAGCGGGCTTTGTCGAGGTGATTCCTGCAAGGTTCACCTTGACAAAACCTGCTAACAACAGCCATCTAACGCCATAGACACATTTTCAAAGTTTTGGAAATGTCACCCACTGACTATGTACCACCAGCTGCAGGAGATGGATCGACCAGTCAATTCATCTCCTGCTGCAGTGCATCAGGGCTAAATGGGTTAATCTGCAATTATCGCCTCTATCATCATCAACATCAATGCATGGATTAACTCATTTTACCCCAACACCGAAATCCCCAAATTTTGCTGTTGTCCTCTGAAGTTCAAGGGTGATGCATGATAGTTCAAGGGTGATGCCAGAATAGCTTGGCGCCCATAGGCGCCAAGCTATTCTGGTATCACCCTTTAACTATCATGGTGGATCCTTATCTTGCTGTGGTGTGGTCTGGGGTAGAATGAGATAAACTGACAATCAGTGCCATCTTTATTATAAAATGGGGATAACTCACTAACTCTCATGTCACAATGACTTTTACAACTGTCTCTACAAGTTCCTACAGGTGTCTACAAAGAGTGTTTTAGTAGATGGATTGGTCATGACAGTTCAGAATTCAAAGGTAGTGCCAGATAGGAGTGGCATACAGGAAGGCACCAAGCTAATCTGGCACTACCCTGGAAGTATCACAGCCAATACATCTCTCGCCAAACGTTTACAGTGAACATAAATATATTAAAAGTATGTTTTCTGCTGGCATGTCATACACATTTACTTAAAAAAAGAAGAAAACATTACTCACGTTTTCTGTATTGGAAATTCCGGTATCTGGAAAGAAAGAGTAAAAGCCTGTTAGGCGCAAGCCAGCACAAAACAATTATATCAATACAAGCCTTAGACAATACATATTAAAAGTTAGAAAAAAAAGCATATTCTTTCTAAAAGTTAACTCACTGGAGATGTGCTGCCTCCGGATACGTGGCTTATGCCACATATCCTGAGGTGGCACGTCTCCAATGAGTTAATCTTTAACGTGTCGGTAGCAGTCTTTGTCACGACAAAAACTGCTAGCTACAGTTAAAAACAAACATGCAAATCACACACTGAGTATGGTACTAGCAGCAACTTTCCAATATGCATAACAGCGTTTTCATCCAGCTATACAGCCCTGGCAACCTGCCAGATAGCTATCATGAGAAAGTAGTTCCAGAATAAACACGCCTGTATGAAAGTAATGACAGTAATTCATCAGTGCCATCAATGAAACACCCTCGCGCTGGGACCATATGGCGTTGAGGCGCGTCCCCTGGGTGGTGGATAGGGGGTCCCTCATGAGAGGGGTGCACCGAATGAAATAAGGTGCCGTGAACCAACATGGTCTAAGGGAAGGTGACCCCGACAGAAAACCCCTGGTCCTCCTAGTAAGGGGGTTGGGCGTGGGGGTAGCTTCCCCACCCTGCAAAAAAGGAAATAGCTACAAAAACGCCGACGAAAAGACTAACAGTAATTCCTTTCCTGGAGGAGGAAGGTTCTTCTACCAGAAGACTTATGACGTCCTGTGGTGAAAGCCGGAAGTCTTCGGAAGCCACAGGACCGAGCCGCCTCTCTCTATCCAGGGACACAACCATGGGCACATGGAACGTCAAGACCATGTACCAGAGCGGCAAGGCCGCCCAGATAGCAGCGGAAATGCAAAAGTACAACCTTTCCCTGCTAGGTATCAGTGAAGCCAGATGGACGCAGTCTGGCCAGAAAAGGCTGTTAAGTGGGGAGATGATTCTGTATTCAGGTCATGAAGAGGAGAATGCCCCCCATACAGAAGGAGTAGCATTCATGCTGTCACCAGTGGCACAGAGAGCGCTGATGGGCTGGGAACCTCTTGGGCCAAGAATTATCACAGCAGCCTTTAGAACCAAGAAAAAGCTCAAGCTGAACGTCATCCAGTGTTATGCGCCCACCAATGACAGCGACGAGGAAGAGAAACAAGAGTTCTACGACCGACTCCAGAGCGCCGTGGACAAATGTGCGGAGCGAGACATCACCATCGTCATGGGCGATTTTAATGCCAAAATAGGGGAGGACAACACCGGATACGAAGAGGTGATGGGGAGACAGGGACTAGGCTCGGAGATGAGTGAGAACGGGGAGAGGTTTGTAGACTTTTGTGCTCTAAACCGACTTGTCATTGGAGGCAGCATCTTCCCACACAGAAGAATACACAAAGCAACTTGGGTCTCACCTGACCATACAACAGAGAACCAAATAGACCATATCTGTATTAGCAAGAAATTTAGAAGATCCCTTCAAGATGTTCGAGTGAGGAGGGGAGCAGATGTCGCCTCAGACCACCATCTGCTTACCTTAAGAATGAAGCTCAAGCTAAAGAAAAGCCGCACAGAGACAACAAGAAGACAGCGCTATAATGTAGGCCTCCTGAGAGAAACTGGAGTTAGAGAAGAGTTCAAACTGGTGCTGTCCAACTGGTTTCAAGCACTACAGGAGCTAGTAAATGAAGAGGAGGCGGTCACCACAGAGCAGCAGTGGAAGGCAGTTAGAGAGGCGCTGAACTCAACCTGCAAAGACACTGTAGGGTTCAGGAAACACCATCACAAGGACTGGCTGTCGTCACAGACCTTGAAGAAGATAGAAGTGAGGAAGCAGAAGAAAGCAGCGGTCAACAACAGTCGCACGAGAGCAGCCAAAGTAAGGGCACAGGAGGAATACTCGGAAGCCAACCGCGAGGTGAAGAGGAGTATCAGGGCAGACAAGAGGGCCTACACAGACAGCCTGGCAGCAGAAACAGAAAAGGCAGCAGGCAGTGGCAACATGAAACAGCTCTACGACATTACCAGAAGATTGTCGGGTAAGTATGGCCATACAGAAAGACCAGTAAAAGACAAAGAAGGCAAGCCTATTGCAGACAGAGCAGACCAACTCAACAGATGGGCCGAGTATTTTGAAGAGTTACTGAACAGACCTAGCCCACCCGACCCCCCCGACATCCAGCCGGCAGAGACCGACCTACCCATCAGCTGTGACAGACCCAGCCGGGAAGAGATCAGAAGAGCAGTGGCATTTTTGAAGAATGGCAAAGCAGCAGGGCCAGATGGCATCCCAGCGGAGTCTCTGAAAGCAGACCTAGAGACAACAGTGGAGATGCTGTACCCACTGTTTGGAAAGATCTGGGAAGAGGAGGTGATGCCAGCTGACTGGAAGGAGGGGTACCTAATCAAGCTTCCCAAGAAAGGCGACCTAAGCAAGTGTTCCAACTACAGAGGAATCACTTTGCTGTCAGTACCAGGAAAGGTCTTCAACAGGATCATCCTAGAGAGAATGAAGAGCTCCGTTGACCCCCAGCTGAGAGACCAGCAAGCAGGATTCAGGAAGAACCGATCATGTACAGACCAGATCGCCACTCTCCGCATCATCGTGGAACAGTCTCTGGAGTGGAGCTCCCCGCTGTACGTCAACTTTGTGGATTATGAGAAAGCATTTGACAGCGTGGACCGAGAGACTCTGTGGAAACTCCTACGACACCACAAAGCTCGTCCGCCTGATCAAGAGCAGCTACGATGGCATGACATATCGCATGATCCACGAAGGGCAATTCACCAGGGAGCTCCAGGTAGAACTGGTGTCAGGCAGGGGTGTCTGCTGTCTGCGTTCCTCTTCCTACTGGCCATAGACTGGGTCATGAAGATGACCACAGAGCACAGACGAAGTGGAATACAGTGGACACTGTGGACACAGCTTGACGACCTCGATTTTGCAGACGACTTGGCACTACTGTCCCACACTCATCAACAAATGCAGGACAAGACCATGAGGCTTGCTGACATCTCGTCCCAAGTGGGCCTCACCATTCACAAACAGAAAACAAAGACAATGAGGCTGAACACAACCAGGGAAGAACCAGTCTTGCTTGCTGGCACCCCGTTGGAGGAGGTGGAGTCCTTCACCTATCTCGGGAGCATCATAGACAAAAAAGGCGGCACTGATGCAGATGTCAGAGCACGAATCGGTAAAGCCAGAGCAGCCTTTCTCCAGTTAAAAAAAGTGTGGAGTTCCAGAGAGCTGTCACAACACACCAAAGTCCGGATTTTCAACTCCAATGTAAAAGCAGTTCTCCTATATGGAGCAGAGACATGGAGATTGACAAAAACCACAGTCAACAGAGTACAGACCTTCATGAACAGTTGCCTTAGAAGAATTTTGAAAATCCACTGGCCAGAGAAGATCAGCAACGTCAGACTCTGGGAGAGAACAGAGCAGATAACAGCAGAGAATGAAATTGGGCGAAGAAGATGGGGATGGATCGGTCACAGCCTGAGAAAGCCAGCTTCCAGTATCACTAGGCAGGCATTGTCATGGAACCCCCAGGGAAAGAGGAAAAGAGGTAGGCCGAGAAACTCCTGGCGTCGAGACCTCCAAGCAGACATCAAGAGACTGGGAACCACCTGGAGTAGAATCGAAGGAGAAGCACAGGACAGGAGTTGCTGGAGGTCTCTCGTCGACGGCCTATACCCGGGTAGGGGTGACAGGCGTAAGTAAGTATGTAAGTAATCAATGAAACACACACACACACACTTGTGAAGTGAAATATCTGTTTTAATACTTTCATAAATGTTGAAACAGATGAAAACTTTCAAGGCTTTCATCATTTTTGTTTGTAAAAAACAAATATTTATTGACTGATCAATAAAAAGTAACACCAAAACTAAGGAAATGGAACAGCTATACTATATCAGTATATGAACCTGTTTACTGTAATTTCCCTATACTATTCGACTGCCCTAAATATTCTGCCACAAGCTGTTTTTGACGATTTTTCAGTAAAATAAAAACATGCAAATATTCAACCAGCACTAAAAAATTGCGCCCTCAATATTCAACCACCACCTGATGAAAAATTTGCGACACAAAAGTTTTTAAAAGTCGCGGAGTTTACAAGAACAAGAAGAAGGAAAAAAAGCGAAGGCAAATTTGGCTTATTTACATAACTTACGTTTCTATCTAAGCTGACACCATGTGGAAAACCTTTGTATCGAAACACCTAACATCTTGAAGAGGCACAGGTGCTCAAATGCGCTTACAGGGTCAGGGGGCTCATGAGAATTTATGACTAGCTGGCTCGTTTTCTATTTTGATATGTTGGTCAGGGATGTCACTGGAGCTGGACACCTATAGGACAAATGTCCTGGAGGGTGGCAGAGGGATAGGACATTTGTCCTGAATTGGAACAAAACAATAGGACATTTCGCACGTGACAAAACTGATAGTAAAACAAAAACCACATAAACACAGGCTGAGTGAGATATTTATTGACTGTTGACGAAAAGGACATAAACGTAAAAAGGCAAAGAAAAGTGAACAAGTTATTATGTCATTCAGATTCGCATGAAAAACATATCAGGGCCTTGTAACAGAGGTAGCAAATTCTTCATGCTCAGGCTCACAATTCACAAACTAAACTGTCATTTTGGCACTTTAAGGAATTCACAGTGCAAGGAAATGTACTGACTAGAATAGCATTATAATGATTGATTGATTGTACATTGCTTAACGTCCCGACAGCAACGAGGCTTTCTCAGGACGTGCCTGCACTGCTTGTGAAAAAGAAAACTAAACAGAACATTGAATGTATGTCGCCAGCCGGTCAAATACATTAAATAAACCTAACACATGGGGCCTAAATAAAGCTAAGGCCATTTAGCAACACACATCCAATATCAAGAACTACAGGCAGTGCAGACAGTAGGGAGAGTTTTAAAAAGGCAAATACAGGTGAATGGACAAAGGGTAGACAGAAACACATGCCCCAGAATAGAGAGAAAAACCCACCCTGTGGGGCTGATCAGGGTGACCCTGGGAACTAAAAAATACCGAACCCCACCCAAGTCCCCCAGGGCAGACCTGGGTGGGGGTAGAATAGCATTATGAGCTTTCTGTAAGAAAATGTATAAGAAAAAAAAAATCATTCCAGTTACTATTTTTTTTGTTTACTTGTTCATGTTGTCATTAACCCATTCGCTACCAGAAACCTGCTGTGGCCCATGCTTCCAGCATGGGCCACAGCAGGTTTCTGGTAGCAAATGGGTTAAAGATTTAAATTCTCACACTTTTGTGGCTAATAGACATGATGAACAAATGTAGAAAACTAATGCAGAAAATCAACGCAGTTGATGTCAGCTCGCTTTCGCTAAAAATAGCTGAACTTTAGGGGCAGCCAATCAGAAGGCGATGTTTACGGAATCACACTCTACACGACCCTCGCTCGCGCAGTCTCGCTTTCGCTAAAAATAGCTGAACTTTAGGGTCAGCCAATCAGAGGGCGTTGCCGGGAATAACACACTACACGTCACTCGCTCGCGCAGTGTAAAGCCGACTACCGCAAAGCGCCAGCCTACTCGGAAAGAAATGTCGCTAGCGGTGTCTGCGATCAATGGAAAAACAATCGGACACATGTCCTCTTTTTGAAACAAACAATCGGACATTTGTCCTGCTGATCTTTCTGTTCATCGGACATTAGGCCAAGTCAATCGGACTATGTCCAGTGTCCGACGGCCAGTGACATCCCTGGTTGGTGTAAACATTTGTATGCTCGGTTACCTCACATGGACATGCGGATTTCTTTTTCCATTGCTTTCGCATCGGGGTAACAACCTGCATTGTGAAGGTACAGTACAGGTCTCAGTCTGAGGAGACTGTACAGAGTACATGTATCTGACTTGTGATGCCCGCCAGCGTTAGAGCCAAGGCTTTGTTTCACGACAGCGCATAACCACGGGAAACTGAAGAGTGATGTGTTGTACTTTGTATCACAAAGCGAATGTGTAGTGATCTCGGAGATACACCAAGCACCCACTGTGTGTAGTGATCTCGGAGATACACCAAGCACCCACTGCCTTCTCACAACCGTGTTCTAAGAACCGAGTCGCAGTCCTGATTCTGAATGGCACAGTTCTATGCAATGCTTCTGACGCAAATCTTAAAATTAGGTCAGATTCACAGTGATCGGTGACATATATATAGACAGCAGATAATCGAGCATCAACGTAACATGCAGCCAGAGAGACGTACAGGTCCTATGAGCCCCTGCATTTTTTTAACAGAGGCACATGACAATCTCATTCATGGAGATGATGGGCAGTTTGCCTGTAGACTCTCCATGCCAAGAACTCAAGTGGGGCAAGTGGGGCGTGGGTGGTGGGAGTGGAAGGTGAAGACGGGGTCACGGCTGTATTTATTTCCCACTTTGGCAGGGTGGTGAGGTAAGAACATGAACAGTTGATCGGCATGCCTGTGCAAGGGAAAACTAGTGCCTTAAAATTTCGACCACGCCACCTCTGCAGGCAATCAACATTTTCAGAACTCATAAATATTTGGCCAGAGCTGAAAAATCAGAAAATTTGCATGTAAAAAGTGGTTGAGTACTTAGGACATTACATTATATACATTCTTTACACTGTGGCATAGCAGACCGGCCCTATACATTTTCTACACTGTGGCATAGCAGACTGGCCATTGATCTTTCACAGGGCAGAAAACAGACACTGGGACACATCGTCACACTTTACTGAGGGGGTCCCCAATAAGCAAAGGTCCTTGGGCCCCCGATGGTAGCAGTGGTCCACTGCAGCCGGCATGGGTCCAAAGACATTTTCTACTGGAGTTAGGGGCTCATGAGAATCTATGCCTCATGCTGACCAAAATCAACCATTTTTAATTCTTCTGGTTTTGGGAACTGTCTGGGATAAGCGTATAACTGAACGTGGAAGTATTGGGTATTGTCAAAGTGACACTCACTACACACCCATCACCGTGCATCATCCACTGCAACACAGCCCAACACAGCTGACAGCTCACAAATAATTATCAGCACCAGTCAATGTGGTTGGCAGACTTTGTAAAATATGGCTTCAGATCCTGAATTTCTGGCTAAAAGGATTGTTGTGTCAGTAAAGTTATTGGGCTGACATGAGCTGCCATTAACTCGCACACGGCAAATGTATAAGCCAATTATGGCTGACATCGACCTGTTGGTCTTTTACATACTGGATCATAGTTCATACTTACACTTTCTGTGGTGAGTAGAACAGGTAAAGCATTTGCCAGAATGCATACTCAAAGTCCATTTGTCTAAATTTCAGAAGACGCCTGAAATACTTGTAGCGCTTGGCATTGGCTGACAGGTGTGCATCACTTTTCTTTTTATCTGCATCTTGACGGCCATCAACAAATGATGATGTTAATGTTGACGTTGCGGGCGAGACAGGAGGAGATGTTCTCCCATAGCTTTTCATGATAGCTCTATGGCTGCAAACTGAAGATATTAAATGTCTGTACTGCATACAAACATACTGTAACAAAATGTGTTTTTCTGTCAAGTTGCTGAATGTTAGTGTTACTGCATTTTATAACATATAGATGAATATGTTTATTTTGTTTATTTTCATTGTGGCTTGTTTTACAGAATGCTCACTAATCTATGTTCAAAGGACACACATACAGTACAATTACAAGGTATCCCGTTTAGACTACAATTTGTACTACAACCACGAGTAGTTGTCCTGAGCGCGTTTTCGTTATTTCCTTTCACTCTTCATTACACTTTTTCACGTACGTGCTACAGATTTACAGAATCACACCCAGCTAGCTGGATGTAATTCTGTGAACCTGTAGCACTTATGTGAAAAGTTCGACGCCCATGCGCTTGATGTGCGAATAAGGGCAGCAGAACTAGAATCATCAGCAAGTGCGTCAGGAGAAGCGCTTTTCACGCACCTATTTTAAACACAATCGGGCAAAAAATACAGTCCAAAAAATGGAACAAAATAAATGCAATCTCGATAACAGTTTATAACAACAGCTTGTACACACTCTCAGAGAACAAAACCACTCACACTTTGAAGAAGAATAAGGATAATTTTCGCGATAGCAAAAGTTGCTGTTAGATGCCAGCAAACAGGAAGTAGCCAACTTCGTTGTCTTTTTTCTGCCAAAGATGACATTCAAGGGAGAGCAATAAATGCAATTCACATTGGCATGAACGAACCCACCGAGGCAAGTAAAAGACTAGAACGCTAGGTCTACCGTTTGCGTAGCTTTAGTTAATTACACTGACAAATGTCTAGCTGATTTTGACAAGTGCAAGGTACTACTGGTGCTTCTCATATTTGAAGTCGTATATAAATTTAGTACAGAATTTATCAGCATGCATAACCATGAAATCTAAGCTAACTGTTCTGCACCAGTATTTCATAATAATTATTACGAAATACTGCAAGTACATGCCGCCTTGACCCTTTTCATCCTGATATACTATTGTTTGAAATAAGTTTGATTATGATAGTTAAAAGGTGGCGCCAGAATATCGTGGCGCCTGAGGCACTAAGCTATTCTGGCACCACCCTTGAACTAGAATGGTTGATCTATCTGCAAATCTGTAATCTAGCCTTCACAGGACAATAAGCACATTTTAAAAATTCAGCCTCTGGATGTAATGGGTTAAACCGTCAGCTGGTGTATATAAATGCACATGCAGTGCCGGTGTGTCATTTGGAAGCCACCAGTGCAACATCATGGTGCCACCCGGGCAGCAGCAGTAGCCGAAGGTTCACCTGCGGGACACGACCCTTTAACCACATGCTTCACACACCCACACACACATGTTTGCAAACATGTGTACACTCACTCAAGTCCTGTTCTGAAGACTGAAAGTGGCAATTTGCAATTATTGGTCTTTTTTTTTTAAACCGTGAAATGTTAATAAGAGTATTTAAGAGAATAACTCTTTCTGTGTGTGGCAATGCAGCATGCTGTCACTAGTATCTGATTTGTAACTTAATCATGACCCCTCAAATGGGAAAGAATATAAACTATTGTTTGCATCCCGTCACACGACCAGTTATTTTTTAGTGCAAACCAAACCACATGACTTCACAACAAAACCCCTTGCAGCGACTAATTCTTGTAGCCTGCAGTATAATGAGTTATAACTTCATTTTTGATTCTCCAGTACCAGCTTTGTTTGACAAAAAGAGAAGAACAAATGCCAAACAAAGCTTCTTAGCATAGTTCCAAACAATATGCACTCTAGAGTTGTTTTTAAGACAACAGCATGCCACAGATGTTTGAAGTTTGATCAACTTGTTTACTTTTATGAAATCAGTGGAGGAATGAAAACAAATATGTTATCTCCATCTTCAAGTGCCATATGGCTGTATATGCGTGGTACTGTGGTTTATTAGAGTGCGCTGTGCAGCCCAGTACCTCCGTCTTCAGCACTCGGGGTTTCTGTCGGGGTTACCTCACCCTTAACTCCTGGTCAAAAGGCCTTTCCTGGGAGCACAGGATGGTTTGGTTTTGGAGTGTCCTTCTCCTAGATGGGTTGCCGACCAAGGCTTACAAGTCCCATCTACTCAGGTTTTTCCTCGGAGTTTTCCTTCTCGAAGGAGATCTGCCAACCAAGGCTATTGAGCATCCCTGCCCGGATTTGTATAGGGTTTACTCCCTTAGCCTTTGCCTCTCCGAAGGCACCCACAAGGCAGTGGGGCTATTTACCCATAGCTGGGGGTCTGGTTCATGGGCATCAGGGCTTGTCCACATATCGATGGGCCTGCGTGCCGCATTTCTGGTGGCCAGACCTCCTCCGAGTCCTCTGTAGTTCAGCCTTAGTCCGTAAGGTGCTCGGTTACCGTGAGTCACCACGAGGAGACACTACATGAGGCTTGTTGTTGGAGAGGCTGTGTACTGGCAGGGAGAGACTGACATACTCTGCTCCCCTTTTCGCAAAACTGCTAGCCAGCGGTGGGAGCTGAAAGCGAGAGCGACAAGCACAGACGCTACACTACCACACTAGACGCATCACAACAACCATTTGACCCACAAATATGTTATTGGTAGCAGGGGCTTGCTGCACGGACCCTTGTAGGCTTTTGGAAGGTCAAAGTAACCATTGTACCCCTCAGGCCTTCAGGGTACAATGGTTACTTCAACCTCTCTCAGGCCTACAAGGGTCCGCGTAGCAAACCCCTGCTACCAGCAACTTAAAGTGTCTGAGTGTAGATGACCAAGCTGATACCCTGCTTTCTGTTGATCCAGCTGCAGACATGCCAAAGTACGGACTTGAAGACACAGAGGAGGACAACAAGCCAAAACTGGCTTGCGCCGGTCTCCGTGAAGATCTCCGTGACTGCTTGCTGAAGAGTGACTGCGTCAGAAAAGTAAGATGTTCAAAATAAATTGGCACACGCCCTATATGCAGGCATGAGAATTTTGGAAATGTTTGAGTCTTGAATAGTACATGCAACTTCCCCAACTATGAACCATTGTTGTCACATTACTGCACGAAAATGCACAAAAAGTTAACACTTTGGCTGTTGGTAGCAGTTTTTGTTTTGATGATTCTTGCAGGAATCATCATGACAAAAACTGCTACCAAAGGCCAAAGGGTTAATAGTGGCTTTAGCCTTGGAACATAGAGAAAGATGAGCGACAGATTCTAGAAGTGAAAGCAGTGAGTGAAAACAGGGCTTTAACCACTAAACTCCATCCCATGAGCCCCACAGGTGAAGTGTTCTCGAATGAGACCAGTTGCATCAGATAGATTAAAGGGTCAGACCCCGAAGGTACACCTTCATCTGAACTGCAGTGTGGGTGATGCTATGCTTTCACACTGATGGCTGGGATCCAAATGAAGTGTCAGGACCATGTAGGTTTTATATTTGCTGGCTGAAAGTTTAACCATGACAATACTAGGGCAGTGCTGAATTTATTTTGTGCCTCAGGTACCAAGCAAATTCAGCACTGCATTTGAACTTTCATAGTTTGGAGACATACCGGTATTACCTGCAGTATTGTCACACCTAAATGAGTGAAGAAATTGTTTATGTGCTTACTGTGAATGTAATGTTGATGAGCACATGCCAGGTGCAAGGAGGGAAAGAAGGATGACAGCTGTCTTCTTTCGGCACATTTCATAAAGCATACTTGTATTACGGTATGTACATAATTATATATATAATTATGTACACGTGTGTTAATACTACAATTCACTCAGTATATTGCAGTAGCCAGGAGCTATAAGGTCAGACTGCCTTTTTCACAATCACATTATTATGGTGCTAAATTTTCATAGTCTTGTGAAGAAAACCCGCAAAAGGTCTTTTGGTCAATGTCAGCCTTAGCTGGCCTGCGCATGACTGTGCACAGGCCAGCTAAGGCTGACATCGACCCAAGGACCATTTGCTCACTGGGCATCCCTGAGAGAACCAGAGACCTGTGCGCATTATATCCAGTAATGTGGTATAATGGAGCATGCACTATTAAGGCTGTATATTAGTATATGATATGATTACAATAGTTAAAATGCATGAGGTAGGAAGTTTTGTAATTTATTTAAATTTTTTCTTTGTTAGAATGGCAAAACTCCCAGGGAGTGTTTGATGCTTGGCAATGACCCCAGCATCCCAACAGAATGCCAGAGTCTGAGAACTGCCTTCTTTGAGTGCAAAAGATCTCTTGTGAGTCCCTTCACCTGATAATACTTTAAGTGTTTTGTTCATAGAAGTTGACAGAGGTCGTGAGAACTGTATACCAGTTATGTTAGGAAGGTGAATCAGGCATGACAGTTTAAAAGTAGTGCTTGATAAGCATGGTGTCTTGAAGGTACTAAAATAATCAGGCATTAGTTGGAAACTGCCATGGTTAATCCATTTCCTGTATTGTGTACAAAAAGACTGCATCAAATGAGATTAACCCTTTGACTGTCAGTAGCACTTTTTGTCACGATGATTCTTGCTGAAATGATAATAATAAAAAGTGTATCAACAGCCAAAAGGTTAAAGGAGTGGTTGGTCGTGGTACTGGTATGTGGTATGAAATTTGAATGAATTTGTGAGCAATCCATTTGGTGTTCTCCCTCTACAGTGGTTGTTTAAGGGAGATAAGTTACATATAAAACAATTATATACACTTTGTCATGCTTTTGCTTTGAAGTGGATGGCCTTTTGAAATCCATGTGTATCATTATGCACACATGCAGTTTTAAGGTTGTATACATGAGAGACTCTTTTTCAACACACTAAATATGTAGGTATATATTTCTTATTATTACACTATTATTTTAATTGTTTATTATTATTGTACTTTTTTTTTTTTAATGTGGGGCTCCCACCCCACCCCTTCCCCAATCAATTGATTATTCTAATTAGAACAGTAATTAGACAAACGAACGCCTGCACTTACCCCCAATTCCTTAATCACCTAGCCATTTTAGTTTCATTCCAGAAATCATTCAAGCAACGATTTTTGATCAGCTGCCAACCCGATATTATTAAGGCAGATCCCCCACCCCACCTAAATAATTAATGCTGTCATTGACTTCTTAAAACAAAATTATTATATTACGTTTTAAAATGAACCAAGACGAATTACTCCTTCTAAGCGATATCTGTGCTGTAGAGAACAAAGACTTAGACTCTAAAAAACAATGCCTTCTCTCTGTTGTTGATTCTGGAAAATCAAAAGCTTTTCTCGGTAAACAATACTTGACAGAAGACATAGAATCTCTCACCGCTGATGAGCTAATCAAACTTCATGCTAAATATGAAAATTACATTAGTTCACTAATGACCCGTGATTTGAGTCGATCTCTTGTCTTCCTATACACAAAAGCTGTGACACGTCCTGAGAAAGCCTTGTTGCTGTCGGGACGTTAAGCAATGTACAATCAATCAAAACAAAAGCTGTGAGTCACTTCCTACCTGTTGATAGTGACAGTTTATCACATGATCTCGAAAGCAACCCCATTGTTTCAAGTTCAATCGGCAAATTAGCATGCCTCATGTTTTACAAGTTTGGAAATTACCTTGCGCCTGTGGTAACCTTGCTTGTAACTGGGAGTCATATTGATTTTTCTAAAATAAAATTTAATGAAGAAAAAAATGGACAAGACCCAGACGACTCCACAATTGAGTCCTGTCTTGACACAAGTTCAAACGGTGACTAAGGTTAAAAGTCCAGGTCGAATAGAGGCTGGGAAAAAATTAGCTGAATATAACAGACAAAAAAAATTACAGCTTCAAGCATTAACAGTAAAGGGTCATGTAACTGACACACCATCATCAGCACCGGTGTCACTACCATCAGAACCAACACCCTCACACCCCCAACAAAGTGATAGACAAACAACTGAGTCTAAACCCAAAACAACAAAATATATAGTTGCTGGATTTGTTGTCGGATTTGGTTACGTAGATTACCAATTATACAAAAAATACAAACCACAGACTCGAACAGTGTCCAAAAAATCAAGCACTCCAAAAATAAAAGAAGAAGTCTTCACATTACCAGCAACACCCAAAGCCGTGGACCCATTTTACATGCAGTAAATAAATTTATTATTTTAATTTTTGTGGTATAAGAAAATGAGTGACACAAAGAACATAATGAACCTTGTCTATCACTCTGCCGTAATAAGCGGGCTAACAGTTGCTTATTCTATGCTGGGGAAAAGTCTTCTCAAAATGAAATCGGCAGACTTGAGTAGATTAGACTTCGAAGATAGTGCTAAGCTAGTAGCTGTTGTAACAGCATCAATTGCAACAAAAGACTTTCTAGTTAAGCAAGGAATTATTCCAGAAAATGTTTCTAAGTAAATAAAAACTATGGCAACAATAGCAATTATGATTGGTGGGGCAGTTGTTAATGCATTGGCATTTAGTGGATCAAACTACCTCTTTTCAAAAATGGGTAGAGAGGAATCTGCAGAAGAAATGAAGCGTCACAATGAGGCGTCTGAAAAACTGGCACAAGCTCAACAAGATTATGAGAAGCAAAGAATAGAGAAACTTGATTTCATCATTGAAAAACTCAGGCTTGAGGGTCACGCACAGCATACATTTTCAAATGTCGATGACGCGATCAAAGAATATTTTCTTGTAACTGGCGAAGACATGACCATCCCACGACCAAAACTTAGCGACTACTACCAACCAAGCCCAGAACAAAAAAATGGAGAAATAATATTTGTTCTAGTAGGAATGACATTAGTATATTTTACAGGAGTTTTTATTGCTAGAAGAAATGATCGACGTCGGAGCTAAACTAACAAAAATATATTACTCCCCTATTGGCTACTGGAAAGGGAAAACTGCAATAGAAAAATTACATGCGGCTGTGGGCAGTGATGTTACACTCGACCAAATAAAACAGTGGCTCAAAAAACAGACTATTTGGCAAATATATCTTCCTGCTCCAAGAAAAATAACAAGACCTCATTTTGTAAACACTATACCTAATGACACCCATCAAATGGATCTCCTGTTCCTACCACACGATACAATAAGAAAGAAACGATACAAGTATGCATTAACTGTTGTCGACATAGCTTCAAGGTATAAGGACGCCGAACCCATAACTGACAAAAATGCTGTAACAGTGGCCACTGCGTTAACAAAGATATATAGTCGTGGTCCTTTAAAATTTCCCAGGCTTGTGCAAGTCGATGATGGATCTGAATTTAAAGGCGCTGTTAATCAGTTATTTGCAAAGCATGGTGTGCTAGTGCGGCGAGGCATACCAGGCGTGCACAGATCACAGGCAATTGTTGAAAACTTTAACAAGCAATTATCAGAGAGACTTTTCAGCTATCAGTATTCTAAGGAACTCATGCATGACTCACGTAACACTGAGTGGGTTAAGAGATTACCGTCTGTGATAAAAGCAATGAATAATGAAGGTCACCCTAAACCTGTTGATGCTATTAAATTGAAAACAATACCGTCAGGGTCAGAAATAAAAACAACACCCCCTGACACAAGCTTGTTTACAAAACAGGTGAGATATTTGTATCAACCTGGCGAGGCCGAGAATGACATCAGGCGCAGGGCAACTGATCCAATTTGGTCTACGTCTGTTCACAATATTAAAAAAATAGTTCCTGGCGCTAACACATCGATTTATTATCTATATGAGCCCGCCCCAAAGAGGGCATTTGTTAGAGAAGAATTACAGATTATTCCCCCAGACACTGTTACACATTTTTAGCCATTTCATCAACTAATTCATCGATTAGTTCATCAACCAGTTCATCAGCTATTTCTTCAGATAACTTAAGCGCATAATGCCCAGGTGCATAAGCCTTTTCCTTAGTGTGAAACACTCGTTTTGTGTCTCCAACTGCAAGTGACCTTTTATGTGTTTGGATCATTTAAATATTGTGTCTATTTGACCTCAGTGTTTTGTTTGAATAATCAGGCATTAGTTCTCCATCTAATACTTGCTTGTAATGTTCATGTCGAATGTCTTTATTATTTATCGCTGTTTTCTTGATACCTTTGGCTTTGGACTGACTGCCTTTTTGGTGAAGTATGGAATACATTTTTGATCTCAGTCCAACGTTCCCCACCCGGGTCTGCCCTGGGGGACTTGGGTGGGGTTAGGTATTTTTTAGTTCCCAGGGTCACCCTGGTCAGCCCCACAGGGTGGGGTTTTCTCTCTATTCTGGGGCATGTGTTTCTGTCTACCCGAGGTCCATTCACCTGTATTTGCCTTTTTTTAAACTCTCCCTACTGTCTGCACTGCCTGTAGCTCTTGATATTGGATGTGTGTTGCTAAATGGTCTTAGCTTTATTTAGGCCCCATGTGTTAGGTTTATTTAATGTGTTTGACCGGCTGGCGACATACATTCAATGTTCTGTTTAGTTGGGTTTTTTTTTTTCACAAGCAGTGCAGGCACGTCCTGAGAAAGCCTTGTTGCTGTCGGGACGTTAAGCAATGTACAATCAATCAATCTCAGTCCAACGTACTCAACTATAGGCACTCCATTCAGTTCGTCTTTAAACTTACCAGGCACTTTTTTGTTTTGTGTGCTGTACAGTGGATGATCCTTAGGGTAGTCAGACGTGGCATACATATGCAACTCTGTTTTCATGTCTTCATAAAAGTCTTCAGTAGGCACATCAATGATCATAGAGTCAGTGTCAGTGTATAACAGACGGCACTCAGGATACTTTGGTTTAAAGTAATCATAATAAAATTCAAGCATTAGTAATTTTGACAACTCGAGTATTGCCATACCAATGAATACTGGCTTGTCCAGTTTGACAATCTTTTTTTTGAGTGACACTGCATACAATGATGAATGAAACTCTTTATACCCTGTGTACTGTGGCTTGCCTGTAAGTTTAATTGCACCCAATTCAGTTGTGACAAGTCTCACATCTTTGCGGTGATGAGGATTTTCCATAGTCTTGCCCCCCCACCCGGGTCTGCCCTGGGGGACTTGGGTGGGGTTAGGTATTTTTTAGTTCCCAGGGTCACCCTGGTCAGCCCCACAGGGTGGGTTTTTTCTCTCTATTCTGGGGCATGTGTTTCTGTCTACCCTTTGTCCATTCACCTGTATTTGCCTTTTTAAAACTCTCCCTACTGTCTGCACTGCCTGTAGCTCTTGATATTGGATGTGTGTTGCTAAATGGTCTTAGCTTTATTTAGCCCTTTGTGTTAGGTTTATTTAACGTATTTGACCGGCTGGCGACATACATTCAATGTTCTGTTTTTTTTTTTTTTTTTTTTTTTCACAAGCAGTGCAGGCACGTCCTGAGAAAGCCTTGTTGCTGTCGGGACGTTAAGCAATGTACAATCAATCAATCAATCAATCCATAGTCTTGCCAAAACAGGCATTGTTCATAAGCTTAAAGAAGTCTTTGTCAAATGCAGTGTTGCCGTCCCTCGCACGCAATGTTGTGTTCTTCATTATGTAATCTTTCATGAAAGCACTTTGGTCAAATTGAATACCTCTGTGAACTTTCTTTAGTACTAACCCATGTCTGATGTAAAACTGTAACAAGCGATAGTGGCAAACGTAATTGAATTTGTCATTCAAATTTGGCACAAGTTTAGTGTCTTCTTTTTTCCCTGTCATACTCATTTTCTCAACAGCTAATGGATAATCATTATGGTAATCATGTAGGTGGTGTGGGTACTCCAGGTCGACTTCAAAGATCCAACCCTTTTTGTGATTCTGATCATAATTCATAATTTTATTTGTTAATTTTGTTATATCGCATTGTGACAAATCATGTAGACAAAAGTTTTTCAAGGGCAATAATTCACACATCGCAAATCCGTAAAGGTTATTAGCATCCAAGTACGTAATGAATGACCTTGACCTCGAGGGGTCAAACCTAAGGTCGTCCAGATATTTGTTGTTGGCTCTGGCATAATTGTTTGCTGCAATACTAATGCCTCCCCTCAATCCACGTTCCACCATTTCACCCATCGTATGATCAGACAACAGGTCCATAGATATCTTACTGGATTTTAAAAATGCATCCCATGTCATGCCAGGACTAGTTATGTAGCAAGCTGGGTCAAGACTGTAGTGTAATAGACCCTTTTCACGGTAACTTTCAAATACATCTGCTAGCAAGCAAACGTCAGCCTTTAAGTACTGGTCATGGTAATCACCAATCGTTTCACACCCTAGTTTACCCCATGCATCAAGTGCGTGCTGGTAATCAGAGTCAGAAATACCTTTTCCATTTAGTGTGGAATAAAATTTCTCTTTTAATGGCAGTCTTGTTTCCTCAAACACAACCCAGTCACTGATGTACTCGTACGGATACACTCCTTTCTTAATCAAGTCTGGCTCAAAATATTTACTTGTTATTGGATACTCAGTCAGTCCTTCTGCTAGACTAGCAAGCCCTAAAGACAAATGTTGCATGGAGTCATAAAATGCTAATTTGTCCAACCTAAAAGTCAAGTATTTCTCAGTTGTCTGGGCAATGCAACTAATTTTTTTGTAAGACTCATCCACAGCCTGCATGATAATATGTGAATCATACCCTTTGAGATTGTGGAAAAAGATAGGCAGTTTGTATGCTTTGGGATCTATTTTTAATTTCAAGTTACAATCACCATGGGCAGCACCTCTGTAACGCCCAGTTATGTGGTCATGGTCACGAACTTTATCACCCTTCAGGAGTTGATCACAACCTCCTAAAGGTTGTTCACAAATCCAACACATCACTGCTGTATCAAAATTTTGTTTGTCTTCTTCTGTCATCAACAAAGGCATCTGACAGTTTTCCAAATACTGTACTACCTGACTATACAGATGTCTCATTTCTGTTAAAAACAGACATGCTGCATTTTCCCCTCTGTAGATAACAGGTTCTGAATGCAAACCGTCTGACCTAACAATAATGTATCCAAAAGAACACACCACTTGGTCACTCAATTTTATAGTCTTTGGTAATGATTCTGGAACAGGACCCTCATATGGAACAACCAGTGATTCAAAATCAGCATACACTACAAACGGCAGCTTTTGTTGATTCGCATGGTTTTTAAAATAAACCTTGCTGCCAGGATCTGGATGCCTAAGTACTGTTTGAATGTCATCAGGTGACCTACAATGTTTAACATGTTTGTGTGCTACTTCAATAGAGGAAAACCTCTGTAAACACTTTTTACAAAATTCCTGTTTACACTTGTGTTTTGTTGTATGCCCATGAATTAGACGTGACATACTCCTAATAATTGTGTAGTGAAAGTTATGACCGGAACTTATTAATAAAAGGTCAACATGCTTATCTTCTGGCTGACCATAGGTGGGGGCAAGTGGTGATACTCTAATTGGTTCTAATTTGTTCTCAGACTCATTATCCCATACATACACATTTATAGATATACCAGGATTTAGTTTTTCAAACAAGTCTATGTCCTCTACCTTAACAGGAAAATCTATGCCACTGAAGTTGAGTTTATTTACAAATTTGGTATAGTTAGATACACGTTCAGGTTTTGTTTTTACAAAGTGTAGTTTAGCAAGCACACACCACATAAAACATAAATTATCATTGTTCTGAATATTGACTACAGCCTTTTTGTTTGCAACCTCAGTTGGTAGTGGCAGCCATGATTTACCCAATATAGGATGGTATCTTGACTGCTTCAGTTGCAGTTCATGTACACGACCTTCATGCCAACCAGACCCCTGCATTTTTGCTCTGTCAATTGCCTCTAAAAAGTCAGGCAACAGTCTTTCTCTAAACACTTTTCCCAATTCCCTTCTTGAATTAACTGTGTGTTGTCTTGTCGAGATATAAGATACAATCACTTCACCATCTAGCCTGGCAAATTCTATTTTTGCAACAATCTGAATTTTTACACTACCAGAAAGAAGATTACCTTGTATGACAGAAAAGGACCTTTCTATCGATTCATAGACACTGAAAATGTTTGATATAGGCAAGTCTGTTGTGTGAAACACGTTTCTTAAGCCAGACGAGCTTTGGGCATTGTCCGTCATTTTTATTTGTCCGACAAAATAATAAATAAAAAATTACACCTTGTGTAATACCACTTTATTGATTGTAACACCTACAAACACCTTCTCAAACTTTTTACCCCGTCGGCCGCGCTCAGTGACCACTCAGGTAAAATCAGGTAAAATTCAGGTAAATAAACAGATTCAGTTTACATAGTTGTCTGAATATTTGTTCACACACTGTCTCAAACCACTGATCATCAACTTCAAAGGTATGTGTCTTAAAATCAACAGGCATGTACTCTACAAATGGTAACTCTTCAAATATTTCTAAAGTCATATTATATGACACGTATATAATTGATGGCGATGATATTGGCATTATGTCTGGTTGTTTGAAATCTGTTCTTAACTGATCAACCCCCACCCGGGTCTGCCCTGGGGGACTTGGGTGGGGTTAGGTATTTTTTAGTTCCCAGGGTCACCCTGGTCAGCCCCACAGGGTGGGTTTATCTCTTTATTCTGGGGCATGTGTTTCTGTCTACCCTTTGTCCATTCACCTGTATTTGCCTTTTTAAAACTCTCCCTACTGTCTGCACTGCCTGTAGCTCTTGATATTGGATGTGTGTTGCTAAATGGTCTTAGCTTTATTTAGGCCCATGTGTTAGGTTTATTTAATGTATTTGACCGGCTGGCGACATACATTCAATGTTCTGTTTAGGTTTTTTTTCACAAGCAGTGCAGGCACGTCCTGAGAAAGCCTTGTTGCTGTCGGGACGTTAAGCAATGTACAATCAATGTACAATCAATCTTAACTGATCAAAGTGTTGGATATATCTGAAGCACTCTGTAACGTCAATCATTTTGCCTGTCATTTTTATTTGACCAACAAAATAATAATAATAAAATATTACTGCTTGCGCTGTAGGTGTAATACCACTTTATTGACTGTAACTTCTTCAATATAATCATGTAGTTTACATAGTTGTCTGAATATGTGTTGACACAGTTCCTCAAACCAGTCGCAGTTAGCATCATTAACTCTAAAGGTATGTGTCCTAAGATCAACAGTCTCGTACTGGTAACATGGAAAACATTCAGAATACCCCAAAGTCACATTATATACCATGCTTATCAGTGTTGGTGTTGAGAGTGTTATACCGAGCTCAAATGGCTTTTTAACATGCGTTTTAAAGTCAAAAATGCACTTAACATCTTTGAAGCAGTCTGTGATATCAATGGTTTGTGTGTCTGTGATTTTTTAAAGACAAACCATAAGGTTAAATTAATTCACTAATCCATACCCTGTGGGGCTGATCTGTCTTTAAAATAAGCTTTAGATGCTTAGTCAATTTCAGTTTATTTTTCACACAGTCTCGTTCATGTTTATTTGGTATAACATCGTTCTCTCTGAGACAGTCTTCAAAGCTGTCATGGTCCTTACAGTAAAACAAACAGATAAACTTTAACTGCTCACAAAAATCTTTCAGTACAGCATTATATTTCTGAGTGAGAATCCATACACTGACATTTGCGTGTCTGCCACTGAAGGCCAGTTCTGCCAGTGTGTTTCTCTTCTTAACAATATCCTTATCTGCAGAGCAGTCATCGACTATGAACAGGGTTGGCTGTCCTTCAAATTGCTTGTAAAAATACTGCAGGTAGTCGTTCAGTTTTTTCTCAGGGTTGACTAAATAAATGTTGTTTTCTGTCCAAATGAATAAACGGTTGTGATAAGCTTTGTTGTGTTTGATCGTTGGACAAAATATCACAATGTTTTCAAAATGATGGATGTATCTTGTTTGTAAGAGATTAAGAACAAATTCAGTTTTTCCACAGCCTGTGGCGCCACAAAATAAGCCGTAGTGTGGGTCTAGTGTCATCAAGTTCATTTTAAAACACAATATTATTTTAATACAAATGTCCACTTAGTCTGCTTTCTGCAATATTGAGTTGGGCGTCAAAAATCAGATACAAATATATATTTATTGCTCCAGCAGTTTCAACTTTTTTTTGTATCTGAATTGTAATTCCGTCACTACCGTTTTCAACAGTACGACCTGACCCATGTAGGTAGTCGTCGTCTGTACTACGCAGGTCTAGCCACAGTGCATACTTGTCTGTCAGGTATTGAGCAATTCTTACATCATACAGATGCAGATCTTTACATGCCATGTTTGCTGGTTTTTCTCTAAGCCTTCCGCCTGCAAAATATTTTAGGATTTCGTCATAGTGCTGATAAGGTAGCATACCTGAAGCATACACTTGATTAGGACGCCCTTCAATAGTACAGGACAAATGAGTAATCTTTGGATTATAGAATTTTTCTGAATCTCGTCCGTATGGACTTGCCGGTTTAACAAACAACATAAGAATGCCTTTTAGTGACCTAGCAGGTGTGTTCAAGTTGATGTTCCACATTGGGTCGCTTTTGTCTTTATGAATCAAACTGTGTCTTATCACACGATCATAATAAATCGGCAGTCTTGACTGGTACTGACTTTGAATTAGAGTAGCTAAATGAGCATGTGTGACAATTTCATATTCCAAAGAGATGTTAGAGATCTTGTATGTTGCGTCTGTGTCAGTTGATTTAATAACTTTGGGGTAGTCATTAAAGATTAGTTCAAAACTCAGACGGTCATTCAGTGCTCCTTGGTAATAAGGCAAATGTGCTGTTAGGATTTCAAATTCAAGTGGAATGCAAAACCTATTTCCATATGTTTCTGCCACAATAACGTCCTTGGCTTCTGTTGTTGATTTATCTGATGCATTGATTCTGAGTTTGGCAACATTATCAGACTGTATACCTTGATAAATATGATCTTCTCTTTCTTCTTGAGTTAGCCACAGATCTTTGTAACAGTAGAACACATCAGCATCATCAAGACTAAACACTTCCTGGCCTTCAAGTTTAACTTTAATAGTCTTAATAATTGCTCTGCCAAGGTTGCCAACTAGTGTTCTTTTGTCATCTGTGTTTGATGAAAGTTCAATATTAAAAGCAAGGCGAGCAGTACCAGGAACAATAACGTCACTTGGGCCTAGGTTTGGAAACTTAACAGTAAGAATTTGGTTTTGATCTATGGAGCTAGGATTGTTAGTGACGACAATTGATTGTCTAATGCCCTTAACACCAAAAGGTTCACGTAGTTTTCTGTATGGGTCTAACTTTGATCCTGTGTCATTTTATTATGCAAAAATCAAAAAAATTAAATTAATAAAAACAATGGCAGCAGGAGGATTTAACCATGAAGATTTCAAAATGGATGACATGAATGACTATGATACTAGTGCAACAGATGTAACTGGAATGGGAAATACTTCTAGTATGTATCATGAACTGTTAAAAGACAAAATAAACTCGTTTTATGATAGTGTTGGTGACCGCCCAAATGAAATAGATCCTAATCAGTTTGAATATGAAAAAGGTCATTTATATTTAAACACTGTTGACAAAGGAAAGTACAATTGACTAACAAAAGAGAGCCTGGTAAGTTTAGAGCTTTAGGTACAATCAAAAATGAAGGTGGTGTTGGCGTCTTGCGTCAACTTGGTATTGGAGATAAAAAGTTACCACCTCGACTTGCTAGTGCTCTTCATGATGCGCAAACAAGGTTGCCAACTGGACAAGAAATTGAAATGACTGAAGTAACAAGACTTCCAGAAATAGCAGACAAGGTAATACAGGAAACTTCATTTACAGAAGGGCAAATAAATGAGGCTATGAAAACAATAGGTGATTCTCCTTTGACAATGCGGGAAATTATGAGGTTGGATAAAACACTGCAGTCAATCAGAGGTGAGCTTGTGAATAATGTAGCCAAACTAGGGGAGCTTGATAATCACATAGAAAGGGAAAAAGAAAAACTAGCTAAAGCTGATGATGAGAATTATGACACAGAAATGAAAGAAAGAATACAACACAGATTAAATGATTTGCAGATAGAAAGGTCAGCGTGACTAGAAGTGATTGAAATTGGAAAAAAAAAAACTAAAAACACAAGTTAACAGAATTAGGGAAACTATTCAGAAAATACTTCACGAAGACACAACGTTGGCTGAGAGATTGAAAACACTTTTCAGAGAGCAGGGTATCACAATTGCGAGTTTAATTACTGCTCTTGGATTTATTATCAGTACTGTCGTGTTGGCTGTCTCCGGCAGTGGGGGTGGGGGCGGTCCAACACCACCAGGTCCACCAGGCCCACCGGCTCCAACTGACCCAAAAGATTTACAGTCATGGGTAAAGAAACAACTGTCTCATATTTCAGACCTGCTTAAGAAATTGGCTCTGAAAGCAATGGATTCTTTACCTGGCATTATTGGCTCACTTGTCAGTTGCCCGGGTCTGCCCTGGGGAACTTGGGTGGGGTTAGGTACTTTTTAGTTCCCAGGGTCACCCTGGTCAGCCCCACAGGGTGAGTTTTTCTCTCTATTCTGGGGCATGTGTTTCTGTCTACCCGAGGTCCATTCACCTGTATTTGCCTTTTTAAAACTCTCCCTACTGTTTGCACTGCCTGTAGCTCTTGATATTGGATGTGTGTTGCTAAATGGTCTTAGCTTTATTTAGGCCCCATGTGTTAGGTTTATTTAATGTATTGGACCGGCTGGCGACATACATTCAATGTTCTGTTTAGTTTTTTTTCACAAGCAGTGCAGGCACGTCCTGAGAAAGCCTTGTTGCTGTCGGGACGTTAAGCAATGTACAATCAATCAATCACTTGTCAGTTGGATGATTAGTACTGCAGCGAAGGTAGTTGGGTTTATGGCAGAAAATGTTTGGGTCTTTTTGGTGACAGTAGGAGGGTTAATGGTGGGTTATTTAATGAAACAGATAAAGAAGTAATATGCCTAGTCCAATGAGGCCTATTGTCAATGCTGTTCTCTCTGACTCATGTGTGGAGTCAGGGGACGGGGGTATTACAGCTTGCGTTACTACCGGGGCAGGGGAAGTAACCGCCTGTAATGGTTTTAATGTCTGTACATGCGCAGTTGTTCCTCCTAAGTTTACAGATTGATTGAGACCGAGTTTTTGATCACGACCTGCAACAATGATTTCATTATTATAATTTGTTATTGTCCCCATTTGGAGTTGAAGATTAGACGGCAACATGTATAACCCGATGCCAACTACAAAGTCAACTTTTGATCTGGCATATCTGAGAACATCTTGGTAACGCTGTATGCTTGACGGGAGATCTATCACTGAATTAATTGAATCTTCAAGATTTGCGAGAAACTGTTTTTGTGTCTCGAAGTTCCCACTTCCATTTAAAATGTTTGATTTTGTTTGAGCTTGTGCTCCTAGTATACACCACACATATGTTCTGATAGATTCATTAATGCGTTCGACTCCTGCTTGAGTAAACCCGTCACTCCTGTCTAAGACAAATGTGGTCCAGGCATTAGACTGTTTCTGCTCTATTGAGCCTAACCACACTTCAGATTTTGATGAGAATGAAGAGTAGGGAGGCCAGTAATCTTGTGGGTATTGTCTGTGACTCATAGCATAATATAATGTTCCCATGCCTTTGTGATCATCAAGTTTTTGTGTAAAGTCATACTTTGTACTAATGTTAAATTCATTACAGATGCGTTCAAATGCTTTCATATCCATGGGATTATTAAACTGGTTAAAACTAGATTCAGTGGGCAGTGGGGTATGGAGTTCTGACAGTATTCTTCTAAGCTGGTAATACGTGTGGAAACGATAGACAGACTTAATCAGTTTGTTTGGGTGATTCAAATGGTCTGTAAAAGAAGCGCCACAGCCAGTAGTTGAGCATAGTATAGCAAAGTTAAGTTGGTTTTGAAACATCTGTAGTGGGCTTGAGGACCACTTTCTTGCAGTTGCATCATCTGTAATTGGAGGGTTTAGGTAATGATCATAAGGGTTGGGTACTTTCACTTGAAATAAATCTGCTTCTGACAAAGCTATATCAAGCTCATTTAGTTGAATTATTTTCTGGTCATAAGTTGGTGCGACATTGTACTTGGCATCCACATTAAATTGAAATGCATTTACAGTGGCAATTGTTGGTGATTTAAATTCCGTCCTTCTTTTTTTATGAGATAATAAAAATGTTTATTACCTTAACAAATCTTGACACAAGCAAACCAGTGTGGTTAACTAATGGGATTGATAATCGTGATGGCAGCAAGGCTGTAGCTATCTATGAAATGTTCTATACTGTAAAATGGTTTAATGTAACAGATGATAAAAATTATTCTGTAAGTGGAACTCTTGATGGTTTAGAAAAGGGTGATATTTTACGAGCTGGATATTATGACTTTTGTACTTTAGCTGAATGGCTTCAAAATGAATTTAAAATTAAAGCAACTTTAAACCCAGCTAATTTACTTGTTACAATTGAATTTCCAAAAAGTGGTCAGTTTTCTTTATCAATTAGTCTTTTATTATTACTTGGTTTTTTAGGTAAAAAAATAACATATCCAGACGAAGATTGGTCACAATCAGATGGACGTCTACTATCCCCCCAAAAATTAAGAATAACTGGTAGATATCCTGTTCATTTGTCAGTACACACAGTGCTAAATGTTCATTTGAAAGAACTAAGCACTACTGATAATCTTCACAATGGAAAGCCTTCATCTTTGTTGAAATGTGTGTCGACTGGAACTGCTCCTTATTGCGAAAATGTATTTGTTAGATTTCCTAATTCTCAGTTTAAAAAAATTGGGCTGCAGTTTCTTTGAATCATTGTGCTTATATGTAACTAATCAGGATGACAAACCAGTTGTAATGCATGATTTTTATGTTGTGTTGGAAGTTAAATAAATTTTATTTTTGCTAAAATAAAAAATGAGTGCTGGTCCAAAGCCTAGAATTGTACCAGTTGCATGTCCGTCAATAGAGTTGAAAGATTTGGCTGACGTGCAAGATTTTGATAAAGAAGGTGAGGTAGGAGAGGTGTATGGCCTTGAACTTGTGTCCGTTGGATTGTACAAACAAAAGGTAATTGATGATGTAAAAGATGGCGCGTTTCCTAAACTTAGTCAACTTCGTGATGTTACTGTTCCTACTTCTGTAAGTAATGTGCTCTACAGCTTAAAACATGTGGGTAATAAGTGGGTAATTATTCCTACCCCTGTTCCGCTTGCACCTATTCCCATTGTATGGGACGTAAAGTTTGTTTTTATCAGTCCTTATGTTTATTTTACTGATGAAGGTGCCTTAGTATTTAGAAAAGTTGTTAACTCTGAGCCAATGCTTGTAAGTCTTGTGCCAAGCTATTCTGAAACCAATAGCAGAGAAAAACTAAAACTTCAAGAGTATGGGAAACGAAGATATCTTCTTACAAATAGAAAGGGTAGAACAGATACTTCTATTTCGTTCGTACCAGCAAATTTTACCATAGATAGAGAAGCGACAATAGTTTTTGAAATTCTCATGAGATCTGTGGAAGCTGTGAAAGAAGCAGATATCGCACAGGGAATCAAACTTACGTGGGATAGCTCAGTAGCAGAGTCAACAAAGGTTGTTATTGCTGTTAGAAAAATCAATACAGATTTTGAAGTTTCGAGTAGTGTCCCTGCTGTTAAGGTAGTGATTGATAAAACAACTCTAGTTCGTCTAAGTTTCATAAACCTGGAACACATAGATCTTGTTTCATTTTATTACGCTAGCAAATTGTATACCTTTGAAGAGTTGCAAAATAAATTAGAAGATTAATAAAAAATATTTGTCATAAAAAAATGCCACCACTGTATCCACAAATACCACCTGAACCACCTGAACCTATTGTGCGTGATGAAACATTACAGGCAGACTCATTCCGTTTAATGAATATTACAGAAGCATTGAAGTATTTGGAAGGAGAACAAGCAAAATACTCAAGGTGTAAATGACGTTACAAAACGGTTTTCAATTCTGTACACAACACATCAATGGCCGTGGGTGTGGTTTCAGCTGGATTATCTGTAGGAGGTATAGCTCTGTTTGCAACGGGAGTGGGAAGTGTCATAGGAATTGCTATTGAAGGTGTTGGCCTTGCCACAAGCCTGGCATGCTTTGGTATGGAAGCCCTTAACAAAAGATTTTATACAAAGTTGCAGAAGCATGAAGCATTGAGTACGCTCGCAGCAGCTAAGCTGAGCAGTATGAAACTTATTGTCAGTAAGGCTTTAGACGATAATAAAATTGACGATCATGAATTTAAAAGAGTGCAGGATGATTTGGCCAATTACAAACAACAGAAATCTGAAATACAGAATAAAATGCGTAGTCAACCCGTGAATGTTGAAGAGCTAAAGAAATCTTTTTTAGAGGAAGGGAAAAAGATAGGCATAGAAGAAACTATGAAAAAGGTTCAAGGACTTTTAGGCAAGTAAAGATAGGTTTTGGTAATCGTTCATTATTTCTGAAATACTCTTCGCAAAAAGATGTCATGCCTTTTGCACCTGCACATTTGACGCCATCAGCTCCACCACCAGAGTATTACTGAGAAAAAAAGTTTTTCTATTGTCTTTGTAACTTGGGAAATCTGTCCGAGTATCTTATTGACTAGGGTCAAGAACTTACAAATTCTTATGTTTAGGTTCTTGTAAGAACTTGTTTTAAGTCACTTAAAACAACTTATGACACTAACTTTAAAGTTACTTGAAAGTTGTAGGTATCTTTGAAGTTAGTTGGCAAGTAAAATCATGTTATTCTAGAAAGTCCCATCAACAGTAACTTCCTAAGTTTACTTCCCACTCAGATTGCCCGGTAGTGTAATAGGATTTTTTAATATTTTTTATTACCCCACCCGGGTCTGCCCTGGGGGACTTGGGTGGGGTTAGGTATTTTTTAGTTCCCAGGGTCACCCTGGTCAGCCCCACAGGGTGGGTTTTTCTCTCTATTCTGGGGCATGTGTTTCTGTCTACCCTTTGTCCATTCACCTGTATTTGCCTTTTTAAAACTCTCCCTACTGTCTGCACTGCCTGTAGCTCTTGATATTGGATGTGTGTTGCTAAATGGTCTTATCTTTATTTAGGCCCCATGTGTTAGGTTTATTTGATGTATTTGACCGGCTGGCGACATACATTCAATGTTCTGTTTTTTTTTTTTTTTTTTTTTTTTTTTTTTGTTTGTTTGTTTGTTTGTTTGTTTGTTTGTTTGTTTGTTTGTTTGTTTGTTTTTTTTTTTTTTTTTTTTTTTCACTAGCAGTGCAGGCACGTCCTGAGAAAGCCTTGTTGCTGTCGGGACGTTAAGCAATATACAATCAACAATCAATTATATTTTTTATTACACAATAAGGGTGTGTGCACATAGCACCCTGGAAAAAAAGGTCTATAGTGCAAAATCTGTTCATACCTCTATGGATGTGAAAGGGGTATTTTAAAGCACCCCTTTTGAATGGGCCAGACCATTTGAATAGGCCTGATGGACGAGCCTATTGCCAGAGGGGTTTTTCATGTATTCTTGTTTGTTGCAAACAGAATTCATTTTGAGTTGGCTTGCTACTGTTCAGCTCAGAGCGTGGCATGCTTATGCTGAAATGACCTCCTTATTCCGAAATGGCCTAATGATACAGATTTTTAGTTTTGACACAGTGGCCATAATCTGAACTACATTTGCGTTTTGACCCAGTGACTTAAATCAGGCATTAGCCTTGGTACGGGTACACAGTGTAGTGATTGTGTGTCTGTCGGGGGGGGGGGGGGGGGGGGGGGGGGGGGGGGGGGGGCTTTGTAGGGTGGGGTGGGGTGTAAGGGGCTGGGTGACAGCATTGATATTTTAACTAGTCTTTGTTTCCAGATTATTTCCCTTTGTCCAGTGATGTACTTATTTTGCTTTTTTCCTAACATAACAAATAGGAAAAAATAATAAAATAAGAAAAAAAAAATTAAAAAAATTAATAAAATAAGAAAAAATAAAAAAATTAACAAAGAAAAAAATAGAAAAAAAACATTGACAAAAGGGCTGCTTAGTGGCCTGCCACCTGCTTCCACAGGAATCGATGTAACCCGGGTTATTCACGTGCTAATTCACCCTCTATGGAGGGGGCTATAACCCTGGGGGGGGGGGGGGGGGGGGGGTTTGCGCGTTCAACTTTTCCTGTGAAAGCCTCCGCGGTGTAGAGTGCCAACTGGCTCCGAGAGCGTGAAACGAACCCGGCACAGACAGAATAGCTTGCGCTAACTATTCTATCCTAACCAGCGGAAGTATCCTCTCGGCCACTCAGCAGACCCAAACAAAGGTAGATTATTTTACGTATTTATGGTTTGGCTGAAATCTTATTAAATCAGGGCTCTCCATGATATGAATAAAAAAAAATCTTAAGAATTTAAGCCTATAAAGACATAGGCTCCTGAGAATCTAAGTCTCTTGCAAAAAGATTTCTGGTGTTTCCGTCCTCATAGGTAGTAAGCCTAACATGCTATTGTAAAATGTCCTTGGCATTGGTGAATGTATTTCTTCACTATCGCAAATATCGCACAGGGGCAAGTCCCTGTCATTGTGTATGTACTGTTGTACAGTATATACGTCTAGGCTTCTCCGTCATGCCTCGTGTGTGGATTGTTTTTTTCTACTCCTATTCAGGTATGATCAGTTGTCGGCTTCTCTGTCATACCTGTGTTTAAGCGTGCTCAGTACAACTCTGCCATGCCTGTGTTTCAAATTATCACAGTGTTCAGGTTATGAATAGATTCAGCAATCTTTACAGTTTAAATCGGCGGCTAATGAGAATCTCACACTGCTCATAAGAATCTGTGATGGTGTGGGCTACTGAAAATTAAAGCCTCTTGTAAAATAAAACATGCTTTTTCATGTTCTCAGAGGAAGGAAGTCAGATTTAATGGGGTTCCTATACTTGTTCAGTAGAGCAGAACGACTAGTGCTTCAGCTGTTGTACAAAGGGCACTGTGTGTGTGTGTGTGTGTGTCAGTGAAATACGATAAGTTCGTAACCCAAATAACTGAACTGTCTGGGTGGTGTGTGTGTTTTCATGTAAACATGTTATCTGTGTGTTTGAGCGTGCGCGCGTGTGTGTGTGTGTGTGTGTGTGTGTGCGTGTGCGTGTTTAACTGCATTTTATTTTGTATTGAAAGGTGGTGTGTTGATAGAGACAATGGTGATTAATAACTGAAGTACCTTTGCTTAAAAAAGTCAATGACAGCATTAATTATTTAGGTGGGGGTGGGAGATCTGCCTTAATAAATATCGGGTTGGCAGCTGATAAAAAATCGTTGCTTGAATGATTTCTGGAATGAAACTAAAATGGCTAGGCGATTAAGGAATTGGGGGTAAGTGCAGGCGTTCGTTTGTCTAATTACCGTTCTAATTAGAATAATCAATTGATTGGGGGAGGGGTGGGGTGGGAGCCCCACATTATTAATCTCTAGGTTTGGGTTGTCTTGTTTTTGTCTAGTGAAAGGCTGAGCTCTCTAATTATATACAGGAGCCATTCTCAGAGCTGCTAAGGGGTTTAAAATCATTGTTGGAACCCTCAATAAACTGTACAAAAACATGCACTAGTTCATACACAGACACAGACACACACACACACAAACATAAGACAAACAAAAAAACAAAAAGAGTGATCTTTTATATTTTTCCCTTCACAGCTGGACATGAGACAGCGATTCAGAGGACGAAAGGGATACTGATGCAGCATAAACAGAACCTGTCACACCCATACAATAGTCCACTTCACCATTGCCCATCTCCCTGGTGCATGGAGACTCTGGTACTTTCAACAGTGCCAGCTGCTACATGCATGATGTAATGTGTAAATACACTACCTTAACCCTTTGGGAGTCAGGAGTGGTTTTTGTTACAATGATTTCTCTACTAATCAATGAGACAAAAAAAAAAAAAAAACCGCTACCAACAGCCAAAGGGTAAACACATTTTACATTTATAACAGTGTGTTTGCATGCATGTATGAATGTCTGTTTCTATGAAACTAACAGGTATGAAAAGCCATCTACACCAACGAAAATGGATTAAGGTTCATTTTCTGGGGAAATATTGCACTTTTGAGTGTGAGATGTTTTATTGTGAATGTCACTTGTGCATTGTGAATAAAAGAGCTGTATGTTAAATTAAGGTGTTATAACTATTTATGATATATTCTATTTTGTGCTTTTATTATAATCAGATATGTTTTGGCCAGCATTAAAAACACACAAAACCAAGGAGTACTATGGAGATGGCTTTGCTACTTCCAGGAGTAACTAGCAAAGGCCAGTGCCTCTCACAGAGCCAAGACTGCACGCTGGCTCAGTGAGCTATTTTTAGCTCTGCGTCAGCAATGCCCCGGCAAAGCTCCTGCGCATTAATACATCCCTAATACTAAGTGAAAATAAATAGATGATTAAATAATTTATCTAAGAATAGTATTATTTAAGCATTTTCCTACTTGTAAATACTGAAATTTAACATACCTAATGAGGTAGAAATCCTTTATTAATCAGTGTATACAATGTGGCACTATTTTTCACCTCGCAAGGGCCAAACAGGAAAGGAGTGCAGTTTCTACTCACATGGCGGGCGTTTGTTATTTGCATTTTCTCTTCTCTTGTGTTTTGTGAAATTGCTCATGTTCTAGGCTTCATCATGCCTAACAAATGTGGTGTTGCAAAGTGTACTGGAAATTACAATGAATCAAACAAGTGTAGGGTGTTTAAATTGCCCAAAGACGAATTAGACAGACAGAAATGGATAGCTGTTCTTCCCCCACGAGAAAACTTTGTTGTTGCTGCAGCCAAGTTTTACACTGTATGTGAAAGACATTGGCCTTCTGGCACACCGAGACGAGCGGCTGCTATTGTTGAAGAAGCAGGTGGGAATGTGGTTGGGTCAACCACAGACAATCACAAGATCAATCAGCAATACTGTACACTGTTTTCCCCCACCCGGGTCTGCCCTGGGGGACTTGGGTGGGGTTAGGTATTTTTTAGTTCCCAGGGTCACCCTGGTCAGCCCCACAGGGTGGGTTTTTCTCTCTATTCTGGGGCGTGTGTTTCTGTCTACCCTTTGTCCATTCACCTGTATTTGCCTTTTTAAAACTCTCCCTACTGTCTGCACTGCCTGTAGCTCTTGATATTGGATGTGTGTTGCTAAATGGTCTTAGCTTTATTTATGCCCCATGTTGTAGGTTTATTTAATGTATTTGACCGGCTGGCGACATACATTCAATTTTCTGTTTAGTTTTTTTTCACAAGCAGTGCAGGCACGTCCTGAGAAAGCCTTGTTGCTGTCGGGACGTTAAGCAATGTACAATCAATCAATGCACACTGTTTGATCGACCTACAGACTCAAAATGTCCGGCCACTGCAATCCATCCTCTCGAAGAAACCCACAAATGGTAACTACTGTTTGATACTGTGCATCTTCTGAAGTGCATCAGAAACAATTGGATATCAGGTAAGAATTTTTTTTAATTATTTAAAAAAAAATTTTTTTTTTGCTTAAGAATCTTAATAATCTAATAATTTACTGGCATGTTTGAAGAAACATTTCAATTTTAGAGATTGATTTTATAAATTTAATATTTCATTTAAATTGTGTTTTTGTATACATGTGTGACGTGGCTGTATAATTATTAATATTCATAGAACATTACAGAAACAAAAGATCTATTTAATATAAATGGAATCTAAATATTGGAGAAAAGACCAAATGAATAATTTTTAAGAACAAAATGAAGTCATCATTATATTAAATGTTGTGTGCATATTGTTTATTTAAGAAAAATGCCAGAGATTGACCTTCGGTGATGAACAACCCACTGGATCTTTTCAAGATGTGAAGAAGCTGTATGAATCAGAGAAAAACAGCATCTTGAAGACGACACCACTCACACAAGATTCAGTTCAACCTTCAAAGCTGCAGCTACAGAATGTCAAACACGTTCTAAAAGTATTCAGTGAGAAAGTGGTTGCAGCACTGAGAATCCAAGGGTCCCAAGATACAGCAGATTTCATTCAAAGTGTGCTGAATTGGTGGAAGTGCCAAAAGGTGCTCTCACAAAGAGGACAACTGGGTTGAAAATCAAAGTGTGACATAAAGTACCAGAAAATGTATTAAGTGATGTACACTGTATTGGCAATGTGTTTGTAAAAGAAAAAAATAATATCTGAAATGGTTTTTGAGAAAATGGCTGTTAAGATTTGTAAGTCTGGATATGTCGGACATCAGGTATTGTGACATAGTGCCTTTGAATTAGTGGGATAAAAAAACACAAATCGGTTTCTAAACAGTTAAAATAATAAGTAGTGGTCACAATTGACCTATCCAAACAATTACTGCTTTTTGGCTTAGAATGTTCTAATCCCCGAACATGATTTGTGTTGCAATACCTGACATCCGACCATATTCAATTTTTAAAACATCCTACAACCAAGAAAAACACACTTTGTCATGTTATATACCACTCACAGGAATACATGCACACATTAGAGCACAATGGGAGTCTATCTTTGCTGCCCAAATATATTTATTGGCAGTCAGGGCCAGAATTTGTAACTTATGTCGAACATCAGGATTGCAGCAGATATCCCCAGAATAGTTATCAGAAGCCACAAACACAAAGCCTTTCCCCCAGTTTCAAGCTACAATATTTAACAAACAAAACAGATATGAAGAACAAACTGCATACAGCTTTCTGATGTAATATGATGAAACATGACCTGCTAAACAGTCTGCGCCCGAAAAAATAAAACAAATATTCAAATAAGTTTTATCTGTGTACAGGCTGATGCACTATTTTAACTCTGACCCTCAGATTTAGAAGGTCCTAATGGCTATGCAACTGGTTGTCCAAAATGGCTCATTTTAACAGTGCCTTTGCCCTCAAAAGTTCTACAATCCATGTGTGTTGAACGTCAGGATTGCAGCAGCAAATGTTAGCACAAGCCTGACGTCCGATACATTTTTTATCATTGCATTATTATGTTATGAAATTCACCTGTTTCTTGATCTCATTATCTTACGTTTGCGTCACAACAACTTCACGTCTCCATCAAACGACAAAAATACATCGGTGACCCGTGTTCATTCAAATAACTCATTTACCAACTTGCATCGATTGGAGGTCAGATTTGCGACACGTGTTCGTGATCGAACGTCAGGTTGCTACAGCCATAAAATTTGTTATCACAAGAAATCATCTTCATTCTCCAACCTACTGCCTAAAATCGGTGCTGGAGTCTCGGGCGATTCAAACTCTTGAAAATGGTCCCTTACAATAAACATTTGGCTCTTTATTTTGTCTATGATTACACTCGAACGTCAGAAGTGATCGAACGTCATATTTATGAAAACAGTTGCGACAAAATGTCACGAGTTGTAGCTCTCCATTGACAAACCGGACATTCAAAACAACCACGCTGGAATGTGGCCCATAGTGCATCTGTCATAACCGGACGATCGTAGACCAAAAAAACCCAAAACAACTTTGTTAAACTTGTCAAATAGTTGAACGTCAGATCTTGCGACAAAAACTGGCCGCTCACAATTTTTTTGCCAGCTTAGAAAACTGTGACGGAAAAGTAAATTTAAAGCATATAAAATATTCAACGAAAGCGAAACAACGCAATGACGCCATTTCCGGTTTGGGTCAGCGTGCCTTTCGCTAGCACAAGTTTGCGGAAATTAAGATGCTGCTGTTGCGACAAATCTGACGTCCGACAGTGGCTACTTTCAAGAGCAATAAACAAAAGCATGGCTTGCTTTCAAATCTGGGAAATACACGGATTATAAGATCAATCTTCCCTGAACATATGGGCATGGTTGGCACCAGGTTTGTCAGTTATTGTTGCTCTTACACGCGAGATCAAAACAGACCGACGGCATGTCATTGTCCGCTTTCCCGGGCCGATTTTTATTGGTGAATTCTGGCGTTTTACAGTATACTCACCAAACGGCTTTACCTTAGGTGCAGAAATTATTGCCAGTATATCTTCAATCATTCACACACACATTTCACTTGTTAAAGTCGACACGTGTCTTTTTAAACAGAGTTTAGTTTCGCGCAAAAGAGATCACTCACTTTTTGCTCACCTTTTGGCACTTAGTCCAAAGGCCAAGACGCCCGACTCAAGGATCCCCACCGGGCAGTGCAACTGAGTGTCATCATCTACAACCCTGGACACATATGCTGAACAGTTTGAAGCTGCAAATTCTGGCCATGGAGCTTCTCGTGTTGAATGCTTGACCCACGACACCAAGAAGGCGCTGGTCCAAACAATGCGAGGTCTAGCTGCTTTGTGTAGGCATCTCCTGGATACAGCTGGATTTTCGTATGTGTTGCTGCGGGAAATCCAAAGTGACCGGATTGAAGGGTAATTTGGCGTGTACAGACAGTCAACAGGAGGCAACGCGTTCATGACCGTTGGAGATGTGTCAGGTGCTGCAAAGAAACGCCTATCTAGACATGCAGCCACCTTCCTCAAATCTGTCAAGATGGATGACCAGCCGAAAGTTCATGATTGCATCGGGCCACTAATTGTTGATGATGCAGCTACAATTGAAAACAGCATCTCCGATGTCACGCTCACCAACGAGAAAAGCTCACCAACAACGAGAAAAGCTGCTGTGTCTATGTTGCTGGATGGCTGGAGGGCAAGTGTTCAGAAGACCTCAGTTTCAGTGATGAGGAACCCCTGGTGAATAGTGATGTAAAGAACTTCATCCAGGAGGTGTCACGAGGCTCTCTCACAGTTCCTCATGAGTGTACATACCAGCTGGTTGAGGTTGGGCTGTGTTTTGTGAAAAACGCCCACCATCGTGCATGCGGCCTGTTGCCGGAGACTATGTATAATACTGTCAACCATGGGATCATACTACAACTTGGACAGTGTGTCACAGTGTCAGAAACTGCTCAGATCTCTGTCAAATGTTCTCTTGCATGGACTGCACAACCTGGAGAAGGACCAGCAAAGGAATGGAGTGCTCCTGCAGACATCAGTCAAGAAGGCGCGTATGTCGGAGTAGGTGCTGAGTCAATAATTTTTTCTATGGATTAATTACTATAATGTCAATTCAGAGGATTTATAAAAAAACAGAATACTCATTTTAACTTCAAATATTGCAACAAAGTCTCTTCTAATTAACAGTATCAAATATGCCTTATCATGACCCATTACATAAGGTTTTGGTCCCAAAAAATCTTGTATGACATAGTTTAGTACTTTTAAATCTTAAATAAACCTTGCCACTAAACAGCGGCTTAATAGTCTGTAAATAACACTTAAGGCAGAGGCATGCAATGGCCTTCGCTAGCACAGGCTGGGCATCAGAAGCCCATCCCCTGTCTTTAGTACTCCTTGCACAAAACACAAACTGTTGTTTTTTAATCATCTGAACATTACAAGCATTTGAAATGAGATCTAAAATGGTCTACAGAATCAATGTGCTTACCAGTTCCTGCTAAGAGTGAACGACTGTGCAAAGAGCACATCTTGACTATCATGTCTGTGGAATAATTGCTTTTGGAAGTCAACATTATAAAACTTGTACAACTTACACAAATATGTTGCCACCTTCAGACTGCACAGAAACCATCCTATGTTTTGAAGTGTGACACTCAAATAATCAAAAATTACTAATTATTGCTGGGACAAAACAAATGTCTCCCACGAGCAAGAGACACGGATCCTCATGAGCTCCCCACACCTTTTTGTATCCACATTGCTCGGATGCCTGGGGCTCTAACAAAGATTTCAGAAAAGCGATCTGCACCCTTTCGAGTGATGGGGTTAAAACTGAACAGTACCACAGACTCTCAAGATGGCACACAATTGTGAACTAATTTTACTTGCACTCGAGAAACAATGCTACAAAATTATAATTAAAAAGAATCTCTGCATTCTTAAATATCTAAGGGCAGGATTTGGACAGACCCCATGAATGCTAGTGAGAGAATCTCAAAGCTTATTTATGCAGCCTTCCGTGGACAGTGGCCTGGCTTTGTGTCACCTGTTTTTGATTCTTTGGTGAGTGTTTTCTTTTCTGTGCTGGCACAAGTGCAGCTTGCTTGAATCGCAGTGAGACTGCTGTGGAAATTGTTAGTGGCAACAGCATACAGGAAAACCATCCGTGATAGCTTGAACAAACAAGGGCTGATCTAGACTACCTAGTCCTACACTATGGAACAACTGGCAGACAACAACAGTGACTTCACTTTAAATTTGAATATATACATATATATGTATGCATTCTTCTAACGAGCAGCTCAGGACAACTGCTTCAACTATACTTTTCTAACCCTTTTCATCCTGATACTCTCATTGCTTGAAATAAATTTGACTGATAGTTCAAGGGTGGTGCCAGCATACAGGCGCCAAGCTATGCTGGCACCACCCTTGAACTAAAACAGTTGATCTATCTTCTAATCAGTAAAGTAGCCTTCGTAGGAAAATAAGCAGATTTAAAATCAGCCTCGGAATGAAATGGGTTAAGTACTTTTGTTTCCATCCCTATGTCGCACGACCATTTTTTTTTTAGCGCAAACCATACCATGTGACCGTGATTAAAAAAAACCTTGTAGCGACAAATGGTGGACTTCTTGTAGCCCTCTTTGTGACGCATCTTGGATGCGAGTTTTGTTCTATAAAAGGTCACCAGTACGTTCTAAAGTAAAAAGTTGCATAGTGTTCAAAACAACAAGCACAATCCGTACTGGAGACGACGACAACATGAAATATTTTAAATTACGTCGTCAGTCCATTATGTATAAATGTATATTCCTTTGGCGTCGGTCATGTCTGGCGTGATCCAGGTCAGAAGATATCTTCTTGATTTCTTTTATGAAAATAGTGGAGGAATGAAAATAAATACGTTATTGGTAGCAGGGGCTTGCTTCACGGACCCTTGTAGTCCTTCGGGAGGTCAAAGAAACAATTGTACTTCTCAGGCCTTCGACCTTCAGACAATGGTTCCTTTGACCTTCCTCAGGCCTACAAGGGGCCGTGTAGCAAACCCCTGCGACCAATAACTTATATTGTCTAAATATTGTCAAGTAATGCTGAACGTCTCGGCCCGAGTCTATTAACCGGTAAAGTGCCGAGAAAATCTGAACACCATCCAACTGCAAGACGTACAGTTGTGTGGGCTCATGAGGATCTATGCCTCTTCCTGACACCACTTTGAATCTATGTTCCTGGGACAGCTAGGTTTTGTGTGTGTTGGCACTGAACAGGCTAAATAGGCCAGTGGCAATAAATACATGAATAGACTAAAAAGGACTGTTCATTTCACTGAATTTCCTGCAAGCTATTTATTTTTGCAGTCTTATTCCACACTGGAAGATGAGCATTAAGTCATACTATCACAGCTTAGTTTGTAAAATGCTAAATGACGATGACTTTAAAGAGTTAACACTTTTCTACAAGTAATAAAATGCACAAGTCCTGTCGTTATCAGACCAGATGTCACTTTATCAGTTCTATGGTTGCTCTGAGCAGAGAGTTTGAACATAGGTGTGCGCCCAACCGCATCATGTACATGCATACATAGCCAGTGTTATATGCCATAATGTCACTCCCTGCAAGATCATTCTATGGTCACTTTGGTGTGTGCCAGATTTACCAGCAATATTATGGCATACATGTTAACCCATATGAGTCAGAATACTCGGAGTGTGTGAAATAAGTGACTAAAATAGTTTAAGGGTGGTGCCAGAATAGCTTGACGCCTCTAGGTGCCAAGCTATTCTGGCACCACCCTTGAACTAAAGCCAGTGTTCTATATCCTTTCTTAAATACTATACAGTCGAAGCCGCTTATAACGAATCGCCGGGGACTATCAAAATCGCTTCGTTACATCCGGCTTTCGCTACATCCGACACGCCGGCTGTAACGAATTTCTGTCAGGTCGCTACGTTATATCCGGCGTCTCTCTCTCTCTCTCTCTCTCTCTCTCTCTCTCTCTCTCTCTCTCTCTCTCTCTCTCTCTCTCTCTCTCTTCAGAAGAAGAAAAATAGAACACTGGTTTGTCAAACAACAAACACTGTCAGCCAGAGACAACGACGTCACCTACACAAAATGCAAACTTTGCCTCAGATCAACCCGTACTCAAACTTGGAACTTTACAACGGAGCCAATAATCATCTGCGTGTTTTGTCTCAGGTTGTGAGGCACTATCTGGGTTAAGGGCACAATTTTCGTCTAGGTGTATCCTTTCAGACTGGTGTTTGAAAAACAAACAAACAAACAAGAAAAAAACCCTGCAAAACGAAGAACATACATATGTCAGTGTGTGATGTCAGCGGCGTGGAAACCATGTTGCTGAATAATGTCCCCCCCCCCCCCCCCCCCCCCCCTTTTTTTTTCTCCCCCAGTTGAGTGTACATCTGATTTCAGTTACCAAAACACTTGATGTTCTGTATCCCTACCCCCACACTCCCCCTTTTGTTATGGGCGTAATGCCTGAAACAGTAAAGAAGTCTGAAGTCTCTCTCTCTCACACACACACACACACACACACACATGCGCGCACGCCGGTGCGCATGTCTACATGCATAGAAATGAAACTTGTTTCCTAGGCTGTTGTGTATTTTAATACAAATGATTTTGAAAACATGTTTCGAAAACAGAAACAGAAAAGGATGGTTGTTGCCACACTGGACGGAAAAGAAATCTCTAAAATGTCACACTCTGTAACTGAACAGAAAGGATTGTTGCCAAATCTGGAAGAGAAAAAGTCAATCATAAACAGTGAAAAGACAAATCTCAAAAGGATGATTTTTTTTTCCATCCTCGTAACTCAGCAGTCCATATGTTTATACAAAGGGAACGGTATGTGCAGCAGTTCAGTCAAACTTCTCGTTTGGAAGAGAAAAAGTCAATCATAAACAGTGAAAAGACAAATCTTAAAAGGATGATTTTTTTTTCCATCCTCGTAACTCAGCAGTCCATATGTTTATACAAAGGGAACGGTATGTGCAGCAGTTCAGTCAAACTTCTCGTTTGGTTCTCCCCATTAGTTCCCTGCACGTGCATCTAAAATGAGTAAAGGAGTACATTTTCATCAGTTGGTGCTTATACCTTTTGATAACTATAATGCTCTTAAAATGATCAAGTTTTAGGTGAACTGCAGGACACCTTGCCATCCTTACATATCTTTATAATAATTATTGTATACAGTGTGTACATGAATTTACGCACGTACATGTTCACATCGTGCAATACATATCACATGAAATATTTGTGAACACATAAAAAGGATACCTGGGGTGTAGAGTGTTCATGGAGAAGTAGTACCTTTGACTTTTCAGCCAGCAGCGCCGTCTTGGGGCAGGCGGGAGCACTGGTCTTCACATGGCACTCAACTCTCACAGCTGGCTCCAGGTCCTTTACCTAGCCACACCCCGGTAACCGCTTCTGCTGGCGGGCGAAACGTTGTGAGGGGCTGACGCGTCTTTCAGTCAGTTGAAATACTTGGAGAGGAGACGGGCGCCGCCAAGTTCGCCTAAGCCCATTGAAAGGACTGATGGACAAGCAACAGAATAAGAATAACATGCCGGATCGGTCGGGGCCCGGATCACCAACGACCGCGCACCCCATTGGAGGTCTTCAGGGTGGGGGCGACAAGTGTGTTACTGGAACCAAACCCACCATCAAGCTGCCCACGCAAGGAATAACTATCGGAACTTGGAACGTTCGCACACTCTACCAGTGCGGCAAAGTGAAGGAACTCACCCACGAGTTGAAGCGCTATCGCTGGGACATTGTAGGACTTGCAGAAGTTCGATGGACAGGCTTCGGAGAAACAACAACAGATGAAGGCCATAAAATCTGGTTCAGCGGAAAAGAAACCAAGCACGAACATGGCGTAGCTTTTATCGTAAGGAAAGAGGTGGTTGGAACTGTCATCAGCTGCACCCCCGTGTCAAGCAGACTAATCTCCATCCGCATCTCCGCCCGACCGCACAACATCACTATCATACAAGTATACGCTCCAACAGCAGACCATGATGATGAAGAATTATAAGAATTTTACGAACAACTGGACATCATCATCAAGAAAACACCTAAGAAAGACATTCTGACTGTCCTCGGTGACTGGAATGCAAAGATCGGCCCTGACGCCTACCAACAATGGGCAGGAACAGCTGGCAAGTTTGGCCTTGGAGAAACAAATGACAGAGGCCTGCGACTTTTAGAGTTCGCAGAGAGTCACCGTCTCACCGTTCCTAATACCCTCCATCCACACAAGAAGTCAAGAACAGTGACATGGCAATCGCCAGGAGGCCTGGTCCATAACCAGATTGACTTCATCTTGCTGCCTCGACGATTCAAATCCAGCGTTAACAAAGCACAAACGAGGTCCTTTCCTGGCGCTGATATTGGCAGCGACCACAACCTCGTCCTTACTAGCCTCAAGTTGAAGCTGGCATTGAAACGAGATAGCAAGAACCCTCGCATCAGATTCGACCTCCAGAAGCTAAAAGACCCGGAAGTAGAAGAGCTCTTCCAAGCCCAGGTGGGAGGCAGATTTGCAGCCTTGGCTACTTTGGACTGCGACGTAGACACCCTTGCTGGAAATATAAAAGAGGTGTTACTTTCTACAGCAGAAGAAGTGCTGGGGAAGCAGAGGAAGCGCAAACAGCCCTGGGTCACCGATGACATCCTCGATCTCTGTGATGAGAGGAGAGCCTGGAAGAAAAAGAGAGGCCAAGACCTCACATCAGCAAACAAGTACAGACTTGTCAACAAGAAGATCAGGAAGAGGATGAAAGAAGCCAAAGAAGATTGGATTGAAGACCAGTGTTGTAGCGTGGAAGAGGGCATGGCAAACGGCAACAGCAAGAAGGCTTATGAAACGCTAAGGACCCTCACCAAGACTCAACAGCGAACAGCCACAGTCATCGAAGACAGCAGCGGCCAACTCCTTACGGAAAACACTGCTGTACTAAACAGATGGACTGAGTACTGCCGAGACTTGTATAACTACATCCAGCATCCTCCAAAACAACCAGGCTGGGGCCAGGAAGGCTGAAGACCTGCCAGTGTTAGCTGAAGAGGTGGAAGCAGCCGTACGCGGCCTGAAGGGAGGAAAGTCTCCAGGTGTAGACAACGTACCTGCTGAACTGTTGAAACATGGAGAAGTAACAACGAAGGTCCTCACTACACTCTGTCAAAAGATCTGGGAGCAAAAGAAATGGCCAGTAGAATGGACACAGTCTCTAGTGATCCCGCTCCCCAAGAAAGGAAACCTGAAACAGTGCCAGAACTACAGAACTATCAGTCTGATAAGTCACCCTAGCAAAGTAATGCTTAGAATCATTCTCAACCGCCTCAAAACTTTCGCCGAGGAACTGCTGGCAGAAGAACAGGCTGGCTTCAGAGTTGGAAGAAGCATTGTAGAGCAGATTTTCAACTGCCGCGTCCTGATCGAGAAACATCTGCAGCATCAGCGCGAACTCTACCACAACTTCATTGATTTCAGGAAAGCATTTGATCGCGTCTGGCACGACGGACTCTGGCAAGTCATGAGATCGTTCAACATAGAGGAGGGACTGATCCAAATGATAGAAGCGCTTTACAAGAACGCCTGCAGCGCGGTTCTACTTAACAATCAGTCAGGCGAGTTCTTCAGGACGACGATCGGTGTCCGTCAAGGATGCCTGCTCTCTCCTGTCCTTTTCAACATATTCCTGGAGAAGATCATGCAGGAAACCCTCCACGACCACCATACTTCAATCTCTATTGGTGGCAGATCCCTGTGCAATCTTCGATTCGCAGACGACATTGACCTCATGGCAGGCAGCAATAGTGAGCTCCAAAACCTGACAGACAAACTTTCAAGTAGCGCAGGGTCTTATGGCATGGAGATCAGTACGGATAAAAGCAAAGTGATGATCAACACCACAAGCGACAGCAGCAGCAACATTCACATGAATGGCCAAAAGCTAGAAGAGGTCAATAGTTTCAAGTACTTGGGAGCCACCCTGTCCAAAGACGGTAGTTGCATAGCAGAGATCCGTATCAGGATAGGTACAGCAACATCCGCAATGGCCAGGCTGGACAGGATATGGCGAAGTAACTCCATCAGCTTCACCATCAAGTACAGGCTTTACAAGTCCCTCATAGTGTCTATTCTACTCTACGGCTGTGAGACTTGGACACTGCTTGCAGACTCAGAAAAGAAAATCCAGGCCTTTGAGAACAAGTGCCTGAGGAAGTTGCTCCGCATCTCGTACCGCGAGCACAAGACCAACGAATATGTACGGAGCATCGTCACTTCCCTGGTGGGCCCACATGAACCCCTTCTGGCAACCGTGAAACGGCGCAAGCTTGCTTGGTTTGGCCACGTGACCCGACACAACACCTTGTCCAAGACTCGAAGGAAGTCGTCGGCGAGGTCGTCAGAGAAAGAGTTGGGTCGCAAACATAAAGGAATGGACCGAACTCGAGATGTCAGACTTGCTTGCCACCGCCCAAAATAGAACTCAGTGGAGAGCACTGTCTGTTGCTGCTGCCTTTCAGTCCCCCCAACGCCCAGTTCGGGCAAGGGACTGATGATGATGATGAAAAAGGATACCAGTGAGGCACACAGACCACGAAGTGATTCACTCACCACTGCTCTGGCCTCTGTTGCTTGCCGAGAGTTGAGGACCACATGACAGCCAGTGGAGATGCTGGAGGACCAGCCAGTGGTGGTTCATTTGGCGCCGACGTTCTGGGACACACCCATCTGTGCAAGTGACGTCTGACGGTGAACCCACCGAACTTGGGGTAGATTGAACGGACTTTGCATTTGAACACGCTGGCCAGTGCATGTATTTGCCAAATGCCCATATAGCTGCCCGGCTGAGATGTGTTTTCAATTTCTCTGCTCAAAACGCGTTTGATAGCCGCTGGTGTGAGCACTTGGTCCAGATACTGATCCGAGTACATGGCATACTGTTTGGATAGGTCATCGCCGACATGGTGACCAAGCTGGAGGAAATTATTGTCCAAGTACATGTCAATATGAAATGCGAGTTCCAGTGCAATCCGTATCCGCATTTCGTCGTAGTGGTCCTGCGTTCTATACGCCATCATAGATGCGCATCTCGCAAAGCAGTTTCCATCTCCGTAGATGCGGACAGGTAAGAAATGAGGAGCATCATCTGGGAGCCAATAAGCTGCGTCAGTGTCGACTGTGACGTCTTCCATGTGTGAACGAACTGTCGCTGGATAGCTCTCTATCGCCTCTTGATAGCGGACAGCTATGCCTGCGATGTCCTCGACAGTCTTGGCACCTGACAACTCTGATCGAAGAATTCGGAAAAGATCTTCTTTGGGTAGCAGTTCTTGAGGTTTATCGGTTTTCGTTTCGTCTTCTGTCATCTCTGAAAATCCACTTTCTCTCTGTCCTTTCTCAAAATCTTGCCTTTGCCCTGCGTTTTTATCTTGTGTTTGCTCTTTGGTCTTTCCGCTCTCTCTTGACTCTTCAACCCCTGTAGCACGTTTTCCCTCGACCTCGATGTGCACTTTCACTTCCGGTTCCTTTCCTCTGTGTTCTCCTTGTGTCTGTCCCTCATCCTTCGCTTCATTCTCCCCAAGATGCCCCGTCGGGTCACTTTCCTTCTGCTCTCTATTCTTTGTCCCTGAACTTTCCTCAGATCTCACCCCTGCTTGACTAGGGTCCGTCTTAGTCCTTTCTCTCTGTCTCTTGCATTCTGTCTGAGTTTGGTCTGCCGAAGACTGGCCCTGTTCTTTGTGAAACTTTTCTCCCCCGACATCTTCTGACTTGACACGACTTTCTTGTTTTCTTTGTGTTCCGATTTTGGAAAAGAACTGCGTGATTCTTGTTTGAGTGGCTAAACGTGCTATGTGCCTGTCTAGGGTGTCCCTGAAGTGGTAGAACGCTTTCATGACATCGCCCTGGCCCTCAGTCTGCATGAGATAGATGTTTGTCTTGTGAACATGTTCCAAAACTTCATCTCTGGTGACAGTTTCTTCAGCCTCCCCACAATCATCATCGTCTGACTCAGAGTCCTGGCTGGTCACAGTTGCTGACGTTGATTGCCTTGTGCATGTTGCAGTCTCCTTGGGTCCTGACGTCATGATATCTTCGTCAACAGTGAAATGTTCCACTCTTTGAGCAGTCTTGACAGAAGAGGTTCTGTGTTTCCACCAGACGATGGGTAACCTGAAGAGCCCGGCGCATTGCTGCTTGTTGACGGCTGTTCTCCTTCATCGCTTGATGTCATTCTGTCTTCCTGTGTCTCATCGTTGGCTGTGAAGCAAGCTTTGCGAAAGCAGTTTTTGATGGTAGAGGCTGTGACCATGTCCCAGGCCAGTTTCAAGTCAGACAAAGCATCAAGCAGTGTGATCTGGAAATCAGCAGCATCAACGCCCCCATCAGTGTGGCGTAGCAACTTCGTCAGAAGCAGTTTTCGGAAATGTACTTTCAGGTTTTGATTCACTCCTTGATCACAAGGTTGCAATTTGCAAGTTGCATTTGGGGGAAGGAAGAGAAGTTCTGTTGCTTTCAAATGCCTGTCTATCTTTGGGTGGGCTGTGCAATTATCAATCACTAACACAACTTTGCGATTTTCTGCAGCCATTTGTTGGTCAAAGTTCAACAGCCAGTCATTGAACAGGGTGGAGTCCATCCAAGCTTTTTTGTTTGCTCGGTACTTGACAGGCAAACATTTTATACCTTTAAAACACCGTGGCTTTTCAAACTTGCCGATAGTAAGCAGCGGCAGTTTTTAGTGACAGTCATGTTGGTACATACCATGACTGTAATGCGCTCCTTTGATTTTTTTCCCTCCGTAGCACTTGTCTCCTTTAAAAGCGTAAGTCTTGTCAGGAAGCACTCTCCAATATACCCCTGTTTCGTCTGCGTTAAACACGTCAGTAGGCCGGTACCGTCCAAGAGTTGGTCTGAGAACGTCATTCACCCACCTGTCGGTTGACGCTTCGTCAACAGACTCTCTCTCTCCACATCAAACAGCTTTGAACACTATGTTGTGCCTTTTCTTGAATCGAGTCAACCAGTCATCACTGCATTTCCATTCGGCAGCAATCCCAAGAGTGTGCGCAATTTCTTCAGCTTTAACTCTCATGAAAGGTCCAGTCACAGGAACATTTTGTGATCTGCACAAGAAAAATGCCCGCTTTAGTGGTGCATACACGTTTCAAAGCAAATGCAAAGCACACCAGTTATGCAATACAGGCCGCTAATAGTCTGCCGGCGCACACCCGTGTCTATTTGGTGTGTGTGTGTGTGTGTGTCTCTCTCTCTCTCTCTCTCTCTCTCTCTCTCTCTCTCTTTCTCTCTCTCTCTCTGTGTTACACGAGTAGTTTTTCCTTTGAAATGTTTTAACAGCTGTGTCATCAATAAATTGTAAACCATTATTCAACTCATTTGTTTCCAAGATCAGAAAAAAAGAATCTTGAAATGTTCCGTGTGTCACTGTGTGTGTGTGTGCTCTCTCTCCCTCTCCCTCTTTATGTTATCAAAACTAAAATATTATACTGATTCAGATACCCGTAAACTATTTTATAACGCTCACATACGTTCTTATATCGATTACGCGTCATCGGTATGGGATGGGTGTAGTGAGGTCCATTTAAAGAGACTCAATTCCCTTCACAGACGAGCGGCCAAAATAATCTGCCCTGATCAACACCTAAGCACTGAAGAAAAGCTATCAAAAGCAGGTCTCCTGCCACTTCAAGATCATTTTAAATATAACAAAGCAATCTTTATGTTCAAAGTGTGGAAACGCAAAACACCTGAGTACATCTCCACTTTGTTCCGTAAGTCTGAGTCCAAGCTTGGAAACATCAGAAAGCTTTTCATAGTCCCAAAACCAAGGATCGATCTATATAAAACTAGCTTATCCTTCTCAGGGGCACTTATCTGGAATGCCCTTCCCGACCATGTAAAATCCGCCTCCTCGCTAGCCTGTTTTAAAAAGGGTCTCTGCAAATATTTTGTGGATCACTCGTAGGGATGACTTAACCACTTGTATTATATGTTTCTTTTTATGCTGGGTCCAATTTATTCCCAATTAAGTCTGTTATCCTTTTCATTTATCATTTGGACTACTTAGCTCTGTCTATGTGTGAAGGGGGGTGGGTGGGGTGGGGGGTGTCTGTGAGTCTATGAGTATGTCTGTCTATGTGAATAGTGTTGTCATCTCTTTGTAAGTATTATGTTTACTTATATGTATGTATATTTGTAGTTAGTCTTGTAGTTGTTAGCAACGGCAGGTTTGTAAAATGGCTGTGTCGATGACGATGTCAATGCCTAAACCGTTGTAAAATAAAGTTTCATTGATTCATTGATTCATTGATTCCCTCCCTTCTGCCTAATTGATTTGAAGAAAAATGTCAGTGATATGGCAATGTAGCAGTTTTGCGTCATTCTTGTCACGTCACTATTTTATTCTTCAGGGAGCGCGCATTGCAACGTCACTCCTCTCTGCAGTGAAATGGGGTGATGCTTGTGTCCGCGATGTTTCAGTGATCAGAACATTTGCACATGATATTTTATTCTAGCGAAACCATGACATTGAGAAATTGTAAACGGGAATCGTTTTCAACGTACCATCACCGTAATTACTCATGCCAAGTTTGATTCCTCTAGCATGTGTACTTTCGGAGAAATTGCCAATGTTAACGTGGCTCCCACCCATATAAAGATGATGGTAAGGGGTTATTTTCGTGCCTGATTTTTGTCAACCAAAACCCAAGTGTTAAATTGCCATTAAAAAAAAGAACAGGGGGTCTTCGACCTAAATTTCCGGCTATATGCCTACGTGTGATCGATCTATCACATAACACACACACACACACACACACGCACGCACGCACGCACGCACGCACGCACGCACCCATTGATGGCTTGATGCACAGATGTACACATGTACTGTATTTAATATTCTTCCACTTTACCTTGTATGCCGAAACCACTCCAAAAGTTGTTGTTCAATGCCCTCGTGCCGTGCACAACGGGTCTTCTGCCGTGCTGCGTTGTCCTCGCCTCCGAAGTACTACCTTTTGTATTTTTCTTTGGAAGCCAGGATGGTTGACAGTGTTGAAGATGCAATTTCGTGTTCATCTGCTATTGTCTTCTTCTGTTTTGTTGGATGGTTTTCCACGTCAAGAATTATGTCAATCTTTCGCTTCAGCGTAAGACCTTTCCTATCTCCTCTGGTCGCCATGATGAAAAGGTCTGCGAAATCAAAGCCCGACACCGCGTGCCCTAATTTTTAGGGCCACAGACATACATGTACAACTTAGTGATGCTGACTGCGCGCTAGGGAGCAGGTCAACTCTATGGTCGGCTTCCCGCGCTGCGAATGGGTCTAGACTGGATACATTGTACATGTATTTCTACAAGTGGCGGATTCGTTACACTGAACCGACATGATTCACCCGGCGCTGGGGACCGCAAAACCGTTTCGTTACAAGCGGCGGATTCGCTACAACCGACATGATCACTCGCTGGGGACCGCAAAACCGTTTCGTTACAAGCGGCGGATTCGCTACAACCGACATGATCACCCGCTGGGGACCGCAAAACCGTTTCGTTACAAGCGGCATTTCGTTACATCCGACTTCGTTACATCCGACGTGTTTTTAGTCATGTAAAGAAGGATTTTTGCCGGGACCAGCCTTTTCACTTCGTTACATCCGGCATTCGTTACATCCGACCTCGTCATAAGCGGCTTCGACTGTAGTATAGCTTGCATAATTATGGCAGTCGCCGCAGTGTACAAATTTTGAAGATTTTAGCCTCAGTATGATCTGGGTTAAATTGGACAATCTGCTTGTCATTTGACACATCTCTACACTGGCACATAAACTGTCTGAGATGCACACCTGGGCCCATGGCCAGGCACAATCTGCTTTCATGAGGGTGCAGTAGAATGATGAAGGCAAATGTCCTCAGCTGCCTGTTAGCTGAAGTGGTGTATTTAGTAGGCCAACAGAACACACCTGGAGTCTGGACTAAAGCACTTAAAGCCCGCGCTGACGATACTTTGAAGTGTAGGAAAACCGAACATTCAATGAACCCATCCCTTAATTTTCCGTGGCATATAAACAAGAACCCCCTCGGCAACTAAATAATTTTGACATTGTTACGACATGGGGGTTTTTCCCTATTTTTGTAGGGGAGTACAATTTAGAGGAAATAGCTACAAAAACGCCGACGAAAAGAAGCATTTGACAGCGTGGACCGAGAGACTCTGTGGAAACTCCTACGACACTACGATGTACCCACAAAGCTCGTCCACCTGATCAAGAGCAGCTACGATGGCATGACATGTCGCGTGATCCACGAAGGGCAGTTCACCAGGGAGCTCCATGTCAGAACTTGTGTCAGGCAGGGGTGTCTGCTGTCTCCGTTCCTCTTTCTACTGGCCATAGACTGGGTCATGAAGATGACCACAGAGCACAGACGAAGTGGAATACAGTGGACACTGTGGACACAGCTTGACGACCTCGATTTTGCAGACAACTTGGCATTACTGTCCCACACTCATCAACAAATGCAGGACAAGACCACGAGGCTTGCTGACATCTCGTCCCAAGTGGGCCTCACCATTCACAAACAGAAAACAAAGACAATGAGGCTGAACACAACCAGGGAAGAACCAATCTTGCTTGCTGGCACCCCGTTGGAGGAGGTGGAGTCCTTCACGTATCTCGGGAGCATCATAGACAAAAAAGGCGGCACTGATGCAGATGTCAGAGCACGAATCGGTAAAGCCAGAGCAGCCTTTCTCCAGTTAAAAAAAGTGTGGAGTTCCAGAGAGCTGTCACAACACACCAAAATCCGGATTTTCAACTCCAATGTAAAAGCAGTTCTCCTATATGGAGCAGAGACTTGGAGATTGACAAAACCCACAGTCAACAGAGTACAGACCTTCATGAACAGTTGCCTTAGAAGAATTTTGAAAATCCACTGGCCAGAGAAGATCAGCAACGTCAGACTCTGGGAGAGAACAGAGCAGATAACAGCAGAGAATGAAATTGGGCGAAGAAGATGGGGATGGATCGGTCACAGCCTGAGAAAGCCAGCTTCCAGTATCACTAGGCAGGCATTGTCATGGAACCCCCAGGGAAAGAGGAAAAGAGGTAGGCCGAGAAACTCCTGGCGTCGAGACCTCCAAGCAGACATCAAGAGACTGGGAACCACCTGGAGTAGAATCGAAGGAGAAGCACAGGACAGGAGTTGCTGGAGGTCTCTCGTCGACGGCCTATACCCGGGTAGGGGTGACAGGCATAAGTAAAGTAAGTAACAATTTAGAGGGGTGACAGAGATTAGTTAGTCACCGGGTAAAACAATAGCATAGGTGAGTTGTTTGGCCTTTACATGGGGAATTGGTGCTGTGCAAGAATGTGAACGTTGGTGTAGAACGCACGTGATTGCATTGCGCGATCGGGTGGTTACCGATCCACGTGAACTGGCATCACACTTTTTTTTTTTTACTGAGCGCTAGGTTTCGCTAAACCTTACGATATCCAAATTGTTAGTCACTTCTAAGCAGCAGAACGGAGCAGTCTCCTAGGGAGGAGTTTTCAGGCTTGGTTTGCCATTAGCTGAAGCCCTCAAGCAGTTGTGCTTTTCCTCTCCGGAATGGCCCTGCAACACGGCCCTGGTCACCCCGGAGCTGGTGCCCTGGAAAGGAGAGAAAAAGCTGCGACGACTGAACCCCTGACTTGTCTTGTTTAAATCTTCGTCCCAGCCGGGGCGTCTTCATGAGATGACAGTAAGTGCATGCAACAATTCTTTAGTGGCCATATGCTTAGGGGTATGAAGGGGGGTAAGGGTAAGAATGTACGAATGTTATTCATTTTATTTGGTAGCATTTTAGTGTCGGAGGGTAAATTTGGAAGTGAGTTATATGGTAATTGTGTAAATATGCGTTTCGTTAAGTTTGAATTTATTATTGTTTTGGGAGAGAGGTGAAGGAATATAAAAGACGACAAAGTTGTGGGAAGGGTCAGGTGATTACTTTTCTTCTGTTGTTAGTTATTTATATGTGTATTTTTTGCACCCTTGTTTTAGTGCATCCAAAGATTTAATGATCCAAAAATCTAAAGAACTAAGTGGCTAAGTCCGCCGCCGTGCTGTGCGGAAGGCCTGGGTGGTTCGTTGTGAAAGTGGAGGCTGGCTGTGTCCGCCTCGTGGGACTACGTCACTGTACCTGAGTGCTGTTGTGAGCATCACAGCACGCCCCGTGTTTAGCCAGGTCGGGTCGTCCCATCTAGTGCTTAATAACTTGCTTTAAGGGGAGACACGGTACCACAAAAACGTCAATTTTGGTGTCCCGAAGTGTTTTGGGGTTGACTGGATTTTTGTGTTGTTTGAACCCCCTAGACCCCGGCCACAACTATAAAATATCACAAAATACCTTTTATTTGCTGTAAAAAAAAATAAATAAAGTGAAGCACCTGCTCAATGTTTCAAGCGTTTGCGACGTCTTTTGCTCGAAAACTTCCAATGTTTGGACCCCGACAACACTGCTTTGCGAGCGCCGAATGCCGCCATGTTTGGGTCCATTTGAACCGGTTCCGTCTCTACTTTCCCATTCGCAAACCAGCTCAACTGAAGGTTACAAAGGCTCTATAAATAGCTATTGGCGCAAAACCGATCTCACGAACGACCAGAAGGGGTACGCTATCTTACCAACAGGCAGGCAGCACAGCTACCTCTATGCCGCTATCCATGCATCGCGCTACTTCTTCCAAAAGTAGTAGAAGGGTGTTGGGAATGGTCCATGGTCATGTAACTGCCGGGCCTGGCGCTGACTGGACTAATACCCCATGGCCACCTGCGAGACATGTGGCCCTCTGTAGCTGGCACATGCATAAATGTATGGAAAGCTTTGCTAACAGAAGACCAAAACAAGGCCTCCTGATGCATGTACTGCACAGCCAGCCTCTCCTGCCTCTCGGCTGCGATGCAGCCTGACGCCGGACCTCGGACCATCATAGGCTCTGGCCTGCGGACAAGGCGTTCCTTCGCCGCCACGACGTGCCAGAGCCGTGCACAACTGAAACATATCAGTACCTACAGTACTTGTCGGCTCACCCACCAGCAGTCTTCAAAGGACTAGTAAAAGGGGAAACATTCCGCATCGCAAGAAACTGCAATAACGCAATTGAAAGAATTGAAGAACTCAACCTGTTACCTGTTCCATACCAAACAACGAGCGAGGGGTTAGGTGTAAACCACACTAACTAACCTATCAGCCCACTGTGTCGACCGGAGGTGGAAAACCTCACCCAACGAAGCAAACTAAGCTTCTCACCCTCGGCCAAATAAGACTACGAGGACTGAAAAGAAAAATCTTGGTGAAACGTAAAAAAACAATTTAAAAACATGCCCCAAAACCAGGGGCAAACACATCTGACCCGATAAGTAAATCGGGGTTAAATGTAGGAGACTAACTGACACAGTGTTTTGAAACAGGGAGCTAAATTTGACGTGGAAGACACTGAAAACTACACGGCGAAGGGGTACGCTATCTTACCAACAGGCAGGCAGCACAGCTACCTCTATGTCGCTATCCATGCATCGCGCTACTTCTTCCAAAAGTAGTAGAAGGGTGTTGGGAATGGTCCATGGTCATGTAACTGCCGGGCCTGGCGCTGACTGGACTAATACCCCATGGCCACCTGCGAGACGTGGCCCTCTGTAGCTGGCACATGCATAAATGTTAGGAAAGCTTTGCTAACAGAAGACCAAACAATCAAGATATAGCCCTATATCCCGAACACTTAAACGAAACAGTGTTGACTCAAAAACTGCCCCATCGCGGTCAAAAGAGAGATAAAACAACCCAGCGGGAACTCCATCTCACGGATGAATTTATGCCTATTCCCTCAAACGACGAAAGAATCAAGGCCTCCTGATGCATGTACTGCACAGCCAGCCTCTCCTGCCTCTCTGCGATGCAGCCTGACGCCGGACCTCAGACCATCATAGGCTCTGGCCTGCGGACAAGGCGTTCCCTCGCCGCCACGACGTGCCATAGTGCACAACTGAAACATATCAGTACCTACAGCACTTGTCGGCTCACCCACCAGCAGTCTTCAAAGGACTAGTAAAAGGGGAAACATTCCGCATCGCAAGAAACTGCAATAACGCAATTGAAAGAATTAAAGAACTCAACCTGTTCCATACCAAACAACGAGCGAGGGGTTAGGTGTAAACCAGTGCACTAACCAACCTATCGGCCCACTGTGTCGACCGGAGGTGGAAAACCTCACCCAACGAAGCAAACTAAGCTTCTCACCCTCGGCCAAATAAGACGAGGACTGAAAAGAAAAATCTTGGTAAAACGTAAAAAAAAAACAAACAATTAAAAAACATGCCCCAAAACCAGGGGCAAACACATCTGACCCGATAAGTAAATCGGGGTTAAATGTAGGAGACTGAAACAACAACAGCCAAACTGCTGTGAAAGTGGATGTCTCAAACGGTTTGGTCCGCTGACGAGAGGAGTACCGGCTTCGAAAGCAAAACGTCCTCGAAACACACCTCATTCTTAAACACAAAAAAACTGACTGACTTGTGAGAAAAGAGTGTGTCCGGCCGGCCGAAACAAACAGGCCATTTCATCGGATAGTGTGCGATGTGATACACTTTATTACAAAAAGAGAGAATACTATTTTCGGAAACCAACCAATGAGCAGAGCGCGCCGAGTGTTCTGGGTGACTTCGGGTTTTTCCGGCCAGGCTCCGAGCGGCTTCGGGTCTTTCCGACCGTCCCACAATGCACCATTACGCATGGCGTACAGCTCGATCAAAATACGAGAATAGCTCATTCAGATCACGCATTTTCAACGTTTTACATCACTTCAGCAGTTATTTCGCAAAGTCCATCAGTTGTAATCTTTGAAAATGTCTCCAACGGCTTCAAAGAAGTTGCGTGGTGCTCAGCTAGTTGCTGCGAGGTTGAACAGACGAAGAGAGATGTGTCCGAGCAGACGAACCCGAGTGAAGAGAGAGAGAGAAAAAAAAAATCCTAAACCTCCTACTGTAAATACCGATGAGACGGTGGTGAAATCCACAACACGCAAGAAACTTGAATTGATGAAAGATGCTCGCGACGTCGTCATTTGACAGTAAATGATAAAGAAATTTGGTTTTACACATCGCTCAGGTGAATCTGAAGTGACAGTACAGCAGACACTTTGTGCACGACACTTCACCTGTAGAAACTTCATCAGTGTGCATATATCCAAGACTGAGAAACCTTTTGCTTTTCATTTTCTCATGAGAAATATGTTTCTATATGTGGCTATTCAATTTTTTTTTTTTTTATCCCATGTGTTTGTTATGGCACAGTACTCTGTGTTGCTTGTCCAATCTTTTGGGACAGTTTTCTCAGAATGTGATGTTTTTACCAAATAAAAGGTTGTATCTTTTGAATGGCTTGACCGATCCATTTCATATTTGGAAATGATATTGTATCACGTGTTGCAATATTTCTGTGCATGGAATATGAGTTTAGTGTATTAGTTTGTGTTTGGTGACCATGTGAATTCTTTGGTGGGGTTAGGTATTTTTTAGTTCCCAGGGTCACCCTGGTCAGCCTCACAGGGTGGGTTTTTCTCTCTATTCTGGGGCATGTGTTTCTGTCTACCCTTTGTCCATTCACCTGTATTTGCCTTTTTAAAACTCTCCCTACTGTCTGCACTGCCTGTAGCTCTTGATATTGGATGTGTGTTGCTAAATGGTCTTAGCTTTATTTAGGCCCCATGTGTTAGGTTTATTTAATGTATTTGACCGGCTTGCGACATACATTCAATGTTCTGTTTATTTATTTTTTTCACAAGCAGTGCAGGCACGTCCTGAGAAAGCCTTGTTGCTGTCGGGACGTTAAGCAATGTACAATCAATCAAACCATGTGAATTTCTGTTTTCGGTCTCTTGATGACTGCAATTTATAATGATTATTTCCAATGCTCATTATAAAATTACTGATGTACTGAATGCAATTTCCACGCACAGGTCTATTTAGCACATAAATAGATTTAAAAAACAAAAAGAAGTGAGAGAATATATGCATTATTTAAGACACAAGAACATTTTGAAATTTAGCTAATTTTGCGACGTTTTTCCCAGTTTTTTATGCAAAAAAGTCACAAAATTTTTTGGGGGGTGGGGACATTTTTCAAAGTCTATATAATCCAGCAGTTATTTTACATCATAAAATGACAACAAACAGCCAACAGTTTCTGACACCAAAAAAATTCATTATTTGACTACCATGTCTCCCCTTAAATTTCTTTATTAGTTTTGTCCATTTGTAAACTGCTAATAGAACGTTGTGAGACAAATTTCATTTCCTCGCAGTGACAATTTTATGAAAGGAACTTTATCGCAGTGAAAGAAATATTGCGTATTCTGAAATATTGTATTATTTAAAAGGAGCCATGTGCTATGAAGAACTTTATCGCGGAGGTGAAAGCATTAATTTAATCTGAGTTTGTTATTTGTGCTCCTGCCAAGGACGGAGATCTAATAACGTGTGAATTACATTTTTCCCTAAATTTTCATTTGTGTTGTATTAAAGATATTTGTTTTTATTAAATATTTGATGTTATTTTGTATTATTGTGTATAATATTCGGGTTTGAGAGTTTGGACGTGTGTGTGCGTGAATGCGATGTGTGAGTGTGTGGTTAGGATTGAGTGAGGATATTTTGGATTGTTAGTTTTATATGTAATAAATGTTGTCGTAATTGTTCCTCTGGTGTTTGTGTTAGGATTGGGGTGGTTGTTCTCGAGTGGTAGCGCTCATAGTTCGCGCCCCGGAAGCGGGGGTTGTGACAGGCATTGATAATGATAAATTTGTCCCCTCAGATAACCCTTAACGTTCGTAATACACCAGTGGGTGAAATAAGTTTAACTAAAATAGTTCAAGGGTAGTACCAGAATAGCTTGGCGCCTCTAGGCGCCAAGCTATTCTGGCACCACCCTTGAACTAAAGTCATTGGTCTATATCCTTCTCTGTAAGTACTACCCCACCCGGGTCTGCCCTGGGGGACTTGGGTGGGGTTAACTACTTTTTAGTTCCCATGGTCACCCTGGTCAGCCCCACAGGGTGGGTTTCCCTTCTACTTTGGGGCATGTGTTTCTGCCTACCCTTGGTCCATTCACCTGTATTTTCCTTTTTAAAACTCTCCCTTCTGTCTGCGCTGCCTGTAGCTCTTGATATTGGATGCATGTTGCTAAATGGTCTCAGCCTATTTAGGCCCCATGTCTTAGGTTTATTTAACGTATTGGACCGGCTGGCGACATACATTCAATGTTCTGTTTAGTGTTTTTTCACAAGCAGTGCAGGCACGTCCTGAGAAAGTCTTGTTGCTGTTAGGACGTTAAGCAATGTACAATCAATCAATCAATCAATCTGTAAGTACTATAATGTAGCTTGCATATGGCAGTGTACAAACTTGAAGCTGTTAGCCTCAGTATGATATGGGATAAATGGAGAGTTGGGGTCATTTAGAGGTTAATTTTCCTTATATTCCTTATATATGTAGCGGAGATGATTTTAGCCCAGTGTTTCGATACAGTGGCACATATTTTCCCCAGCACGCCCACAGACTCAGAAGCTGGCAACACAGCTATGTGTCAAGAGCAAGCATGTCGGCCAATCAGCGCGAGGCACGCCGAACACACTCTTAAAAGTGAGAGTATCAATAGCAGGTGCCTAGCAAAGTCGGGCAGGGGGAAAAAAATGGATTTGTTCAATAGCATGTCCGTTGAAAGGTCCTGGTAAATCAAAGTGGCACAGTTGGAGTGCGCCTGAGTTGATCAGTGTTCAGGTCGTACTCCATAGGCAATAGATTTCCCTGTCCCCCATAACCCGCCCGTCAGGGCCGTCCATGATCACCTCGGTGCTGTGGACGTTATGACCCGAACTAATTAAAGTCGGGCAGGCCTCCTTGCATGTGAAGTCTCCGTTCTACACAGGACGTATAGTTAAGTTTTCTCTCTTGTCTTCCTTTTAGTTAATTAGCATTTATACTGTCCACTGCTACGGTATATTAAAGCGCACTTAGAATTTCTGCACGATTTTATCTCTTGTCTCCCTGTCTAATTAGTTAGAATTTATACTGTCCACTGCGACATACTGAGGCTAAATGCTTCAAATTTGTACACTGCCATATGCAAGCTACATTATAGTACTTACAGATAAAGATATATAGACCAATGGCTTTAGTTCAAGGGTGCTGCCAGAATAGCTTGGTGCCCAGAGGTGCCAAGCTATTCTGGCACTACCCTTGAACTATTTTAGTCAAACTTATTTCACACACTGATGTGTTCTGAATGATAAGGGTTAAGGTGGAACGTTATCTTGAATATTTGAATCTTGTTATGACAAAAGTCAGTTGTCATAAAATCAGAAATGATACAAATAAAGATCTGGGAACATTAGGTCATTTATGACAATATGAGCATGATGGTCAGGACGCTGGTCAATAACTATTACTTACATGACTTTCGCAGTGACAGCATAGTTACTTGTCATATCATTATTCAGCATAGGGGCCGGACAAGTAGTGTGCCACCGCTGTGTGTGTGCGGCCACTGTGTAACTTGCTCAAGTCATAGTCAAAGCACCACTCGTCGGGCCCCTATGTTTTTTCAGGCATATTTTCATGATCTGTAACGTCACCCTTTGTTTGCACTGTGCTGCTATTTTGGCTCACTGCGTGTGATAACAAGTTTTGTGCCACTTGTTGGCCAACAGTTGGCTGTCGTACGTATCCGTGGTAAAACGTTAGGGCATTTCCCCAGAGATTATTCAAGCTGCAGTCTATAGACTTGTCCCAGTGGTCCTTTGTGGCAAGACCTATCTGTTTCACGTAACACGCTATCAGTGAATATTTCTTTTATGGGCATTTGTGTCTCATTTTATATCTGGTGTCCAGATAATGCCACTGTAAGACCAAGCGAGGGATGTCAAAAATTTTGAAGTGAATTAAATTTCGTAGTTTAAATAATAATATTTTGTCTATGCTTTAAATTATTTTGTCTGTAAAGCCTGTTGGAGTTTTCCAATGTAAGATTTTACTTAGCATGCTGACACCAGATTCTGCTGTACACCAAATAACATCTTTGTTTGAAAAGTTTCTGATGAACCATACAATCTGCATATTGTCGCAGTACGACAACATTTGTTATCTTAAAGTACAACATATCGGTACCCATAATTCGAAGTGAATCAAATCAGTACAAATGTAACAGTATTCGTTGTTTTCTTTTTAAAGGCTTGTTAGACGTTGTTCAGTAAATCACGTACTAATAGATTTTGCTCTCTCTCTCTCTCTCTCCCTCGCACACACACATTGACACACTGACACGGACAAACTAAGAAAACGTAAGGTGACCAAGGTGTTCATTTATTTAGTACATTAACAGAGTATGAGTAGTGGGTATGGGAAAGTGACTCAGTGCAGACAGAACGTGCCAGCTTTTAGCAAGGGAAACGATAAGCCATGCCAGCTACACAGAGGAGACAAGACACGCTAATCCGTTGCCATCTCAGACAAGTATTGGACATCACACTGTCCGAGTGTGGAAGTCCGAATTGCGGTATCAGTGACGATTTGCTGCTATAAATAGGTTAAACACTGGATGGTCAGCAAACCATTACAAGTAAACTTAACTGCCGAAATGTGATTACGATCAGAAACTGATCAATAGGCTGAAAAATACACACTGACACACACACACACAAACACACAGTTGCATAGAAATATTACGTATGTCTTTGTGTGTGAGCATTTTATGTTGGTGTGCCCATTTTGTTATTTGTATTTTTCTTGTATACTTGTTGTGTGAGTGTGTATGTTAGGGCCGCAATTTCTGCAGAGGTAAGTAGTTCGTCAAAAGAGTAACTGAATGGTTTGCAGCCGTACGAAACTAAAGTACTAATGCCATATAGTTTATGCATGGCAACAATATTTGTCCTTAGGATGGAGACATTTTTCTAGAAGTGTTTTTCGAAAGCTATTGAAGTTTCGATGTGAGGGAACTAGTCCTCGTACACGGCCCGGATAAGGTACAAGACATTTTTTGAGCATAACAATGAAAAGTTTCAAGCATACAGTTACAAGTTTATTCCAGTGAGTAAATTAAAATCATGAGCAAGTAAACATGCATACATATATACAGAGATCTAAAGAGAGACCTCTCTCTGGATATCTCTGATATATACGATAAAATAAGTTTAAAAGTATTATTTTTAATGCCGTAAGCATACTCGCGTCGCTAGTTTCAAAATGGCGGTCAGCGAGATGCCTTCGAAAGAAGTCGATCAGACGCGCACGGTTGATGCAACTTTACTTTGCTCCTGAAGTGAAAGAAAGATTATTTTCGATTGGAACATTGAAGTACATCTTATCAACGTCAAATACGTTATTTTTCCTGGTCTTGAAAAAAGCCTTTTCCATAGCGGTCTCGAGGGAGGAAAGCATATCGAAAGTAAACTCCCTTTGTGCATGTTGTGCAATGTGTCTGCCGACCATTTTCAACATTCTGAAGACTTTTTGTCCGGATACAACATGCATGTTGTTCGTCTGTTTTTCAGCCTAACGGCTCTAAGTGCAGGTCTGCTCTTTTTAAAAATTATTAGTGGAGATGGGATTTTTAACTGGTCAAGCACACTCGTATCCGACTGGTCTTAAGCACAAGCCAGGCAGAATGAAATCCATCTCCGAACCGTTTCCATCTAAATCACCATGTTCAGCTAAACACCTAAATATAAAAATTTTAGTTTTTGCAACCCATTCAACTAATCCGCACACAAGTACTCACAAGGACTCTTATGATCAAGATTTATCGGGACTGCATGAGACACAACGTAGCCCTCTCCATTATATTACATGTTTTATTTATTATTGATTCATTTATGTATTCACTTACATATTTATTTATTATTTATCCTTTTAATTATGGATGGAAGGAATTCCTTGATGCACATGATCACTATAGTGGTATGGTAGTGGCCACCAAGGAGAGGAAATTTGTTTTCAATATGCATACATCTGTGCATGTTCATAATCTATCCTTTACTTAACATGCATATTCATAGTTCCCAGGTATCTCCAACTTATTTTATTTATTAATTTATTATTTTATTTGTTTGTTTGTGATGTATGTTTGCACATACACGTCAGCATAAAATGATTGATTGTACATTGTTTAAAGTCCCGACAGCAACAAGACTTTCTCAAGACGTGCCTGCACTGCTTGTGAAAAAAACCAAACTAAATAGAATATTGAATGTATGTCGCCAGCCGGCCTAATACACTAAATAAACCTAAGCAGATCATTTAGCAACGCACATCCAATATCAAGAGCTACAGGCAGTGCAGACAGTAGGGCGAGTTTAAAAAAGGAAAATACAGGTGAATGTACCAAGGATAGACAGAAACACATGCCCCAGAATAGAGGGGAAAACCCACCCTGTGACCCTGGGAACTAAAAAGTAGTTAACCCCACCCAAGTCCCCCAGGGCAGACCCGGGTGGGGGACATCAGCATACAAGATGAGAACATACATGTACACATATATGGTAATATATGATGTGAACATAACATGTACACATATATATGGTAATAGGTGCATACCACCCGCTCCCCACCCCACATACAAAACCACAGAACACCCATTAAAGGACATGCACATCTGTGCATGTTCATAATATATCCTTTACTTGGTATTGATATATCCTAGTTATTTAAATTTATTATTTATTTTTATTTGTTTAAAAAGTAGGTTTTGTACATATGCTGATGTTCACATACACATACATGGTAATACTGCCCACTCCCAACCCCACTCCACAACCAGAGAACATCCACCAAAAGACACTTACGTCTGTGCATGTTCATAATTATCCTCTACTGAGCATTCATATGTCCCAGGTATCTTGACATACTTTATCTTTTTTATTTAACTGCCATGAGATGGCATTGGTCGCCTGCTTGACATTAAATCCAAATAACTATATATTTAAATTATTTATTTATTTTGTTTGTTTGTAATGAAGGTTTTGTACATACACATCAGCATACACGAAAATATACACATATATAGATGGTAATAGGTGCCATACTGCCTGCTCCCAACACCTACCTAAATACACACATAAAACCGCAGAAAACCTACCAAAGGACATGCACATCTGTGTATGTTCATAATTTTTAATCTAGATCCTTTACTTAGCATGCATGTCCCAGGTACCTTAGACTTACTTTATCTTATTTATTTAAATTATTTATTTATTTATTTTGTTTGTAATGTAGGTTTTGTACATGCACATCAGCATACAGCTCAAGAACATACACCATGGTGCCCCTATGCATGTGGCCACCAATACTATTCTGTCAGATCTGTCACACCCAGCCAATCATCTCTTCGAGCTTCTGCCCTCTGGCCGGCGGTTCCGTGCTTTTAAAGCCAGAACCTCTCGATTCAGATGCAATTTTTTTCCCAGACGCTGTCCTCAATACATCACCATGCATGGAACAATGTGATTCCATGATTTGTGACATATGACTGATTTGTGTTTAATATTGTGTTTATCTATCTTTTAGTGCTGTATATAGGATGATCGCCAACTAAGTGTATGGCATGATGAATGCCCTACAAGTGAGGATGTATTTTACTGTCGCCATGCCACACAAAAATCCTTGTAACGTTTTACTTGGGGAATAAATGTCTTATACACGTACATGGTAATAGGTGCCGTACCGCTCGCTCCCAACCCCAATCCAGTTACACACACGAAACCACAGAACACCCACCAAAAGAATGTACATCTGTGCATGATCATAATCTATACTTTACTTAGCATTCATATGTCCCAGGTATCTTTGACTTACTTTATCTTATTTATTTAACTGCCATGAGATGGCCATAGTCACCCGCGCGGCGTTAAACCAAAATAACTATTTATTTAAATTATTAATTTATGTTTGTTTGTAATATAGGTTTTGTACATACACATACACGGTAATAGGTGCCATACCGCCCCACTTTCAACCCCACCCCACATACACACACAAAACCACAGAACACCCACAAAAGACATGCACAATTGTATACTGATGGGCATTAGTGGACTGTAAAACCTATATATAGAGACTTCAGGTTAAGAAAGTGGCTTGTATTGACTGCCTGTATTTTAGCTGCCCACCTACAAATTTCATGTGTACAGTTAACCACACTGCACATGCAGCCACAAGTTCTGTGAAAAGTACTGTTGGCCTCATGCACAGGGGCACCAAAACTTAGAGATAAGGCCACACCTGATAACAATAACAGTACTAATAATAATATGCATACTCAGCCACTAGTTCTGTAAACAGCACTTTTGTAAACAGTACCAGTGGCCAAATGCACACATACATCATGGATGAAGCTACCACTGATCACTTCAAACAATAGGCTGCCCAGTTCACATTGATAAGTGATACCGTGAACTAGCCTGCACATGCAGTCATCAGTTCTGTAAATAGTACTGGTGGCCACATGCACAGTGGCACCAAACTTAAAGGTGAGGCCAAAACTGCCAACTGAAACAAAACGCTACCTACACACACTTATCAAGATACAGTCAACCTCCATGTGCGTTAGGCAGAACAGGCTTAATGTATGGGACTGTAAATCTTACAGCGAAATGTCAAAACCAGTAAGAAGATAATGTAACAGCAACAAGTACATGTATTTTGTAAACCACTCAAAACATGAGAACTCATCGAGCCTAATGGTGTTATGAGTGGGTGATGGAAACACTGAAAGAAATAGTACGTGTACATTATAAAGTATGTGCCTCCCCCCCCCCCCCCCCATAACTAGCTGTTCATCATAAAACATATGTATCTCATTCATTTGATCACTTGACTGATATATTAAATCATCTCTGCGTCACCTTTCTCTGTTTTCTTTCTCGTTTTAATCCCAATATATATGTCGGTGCTAGTGTCGGCTGCTAAGAATCCTTGCAGCGAACTGCAAATGTCTATAAGTATAAGCAGACAAACTGCAAATAACACAGCAGCAAAATAAGTTCCTCATTTGTGCAGTAGCCTACTGCTAGCAAGATAGGGTTTAATTTTAAACAAAGCATTGCATGAACTTCCAAGCGTGTTCACATTGTGCTGTGTATTTTTTCAGTGTGAAGTGCCACCGTACTGTACCATCAGTGATCACTGAGACTGCATAATTGGCACTGGCAGTGATTGCACATCACAACATAGCTTGTCAGTGCAACTGATTAAAATAAATGTTACTGCATAAAATAATTCCTCGCGCTGGGACCATACGGCGTTGAGGCGCGTCCCCTGGGTGGTGGATAGGGGGTCCCTCGTGAGAGGGGTGCACCGAATGAAATAAGGTGCCGTGAACCAACATGGTCTAAGGGAAGGTGACCCCGACAGAAAACCCCTGGTCCTCCTAGTAAGGGGGTTGGGCGTGGGGGTAGCTTCCCCACCCTGCAAAAAAGGAAATAGCTACAAAAACGCCGACGAAAAGACTAACAGTAATTCCTTTCCTGGAGGAGGAAGGTTCTTCTACTAGAAGACTTATGACGTCCTGTGGTGAAAGCCGGAAGTCTTCGGAAGCCACAGGACCGAGCCGCCTCTCTCTATCCAGGGATACAACCATGGGCACATGGAACGTCAAGACCATGTACCAGAGCGGCAAGGCCGCCCAGATAGCAGCGGAAATGCAAAAGTACAACCTTTCCCTGCTAGGCATCAGTGAAGCCAGATGGACGCAGTCTGGCCAGAAAAGGCTGTTAAGTGGGGAGATGGTTCTGTATTCAGGTCATGAAGAGGAGAATGCCCCCCATACAGAAGGAGTAGCACTCATGCTGTCACCAGTGGCACAGAGAGCGCTGATGGGCTGGGAACCTCTTGGGCCAAGAATTATAACAGCAGCCTTTAGAACCAAGAAAAAGCTCAAGCTGAACGTCATCCAGTGTTATGCGCCCACCAATGACAGTGACGAGGAAGAGAAACAAGAGTTCTACGACCGACTCCAGAGTGCCGTGGACAAATGTGCGGAGCGAGACATCACCATCGTCATGGGCGATTTTAATGCCAAAATAGGGGAGGACAACACCGGATACGAAGAGGTGATGGGGAGACAGGGACTAGGCTCGGAGATGAGTGAGAACGGGGAGAGGTTTGTAGACTTTTGTGCTCTAAACCGACTTGTCATTGGAGGCAGCATCTTCCCACACAGAAGAATACACAAAGCAACTTGGGTCTCACCTGACCATACAACAGAGAACCAAATAGACCATATCTGCATTAGCAAGAAATTTAGAAGATCCCTTCAATATGTTCGAGTGAGGAGGGGAGCAGATGTCGCCTCAGACCACCATCTGCTTACCTTAAGAATGAAGCTCAAGCTAAAGAAAAGCCGCACAGAGACAACAAGAAGACAGCGCTATAATGTAGGCCTCCTGAGAGAAACTGGAGTTAGAGAAGAGTTCAAACTGGTGCTGTCCAACCGGTTTCAAGCGCTACAGGAGCTAGTAAATGAAGAGGAGGCGGTCACCACAGAGCAGCAGTGGAAGGCAGTTAGAGAGGCGCTGAACTCAACCTGCAAAGACACTGTAGGGTTCAGGAAACACCACCACAAGGACTGGCTGTCGGCACAGACCTTGAAGAAGATAGAAGCGAGGAAGCAGAAGAAAGCAGCGGTCAACAACAGTCGCACGAGAGCAGCCAAAGTAAGGGCACAGGGGGAATACTCGGAAGCCAACCGCGAGGTGAAGAGGAGTATCAGGGCAGACAAGAGGGCCTACACAGACAGCCTGGCAGCAGAGGCAGAAAAGGCAGCAGGCAGCGGCAACATGAAACAGCTCTACGACATTACCAGAAGATTGTCGGGTAAGTATGGCCATACAGAAAGACCAGTAAAAGACAAAGAAGGCAAGCCTATTGCAGACAGAGCAGACCAACTCGACAGATGGGCCGAGTATTTTGAAGAGTTACTGAACAGACCTAGCCCACCCGACCCCCCCGACATCCAGCCGGCAGAGACCGACCTACCCATCAGCTGTGACAGACCCAGCCGGGAAGAGATCAGAAAAGCAGTGGCATTTTTGAAGAATGGCAAAGCAGCAGGGCCAGATGGCATCCCAGCGGAGTCTCTGAAAGCAGACCTAGAGACAACAGTTGAGATGCTGTACCCACTGTTTGGAAAGATCTGGGAAGAGGAGGTGATGCCAGCTGACTGGAAGGAGGGGTACCTAATCAAGCTTCCCAAGAAAGGCGACCTCAGCAAGTGTTCCAACTACAGAGGAATCACCTTGCTGTCAGTACCAGGAAAGGTCTTCAACAGGATCATCCTAGAGAGAATGAAGAGCTCCGTTGACCCCCAGCTGAGAGACCAGCAAGCAGGATTCAGGAAGAACCGATCATGTACAGATCAGATCGCCACTCTCCGCATCATCGTGGAACAGTCTCTGGAGTGGAGCTCCCCGCTGTATGTCAACTTTGTGGATTATGAGAAAGCATTTGACAGCGTGGACCGAGAGACTCTGTGGAAACTCCTACGACACTACGGTGTACCCACAAAGCTCGTCCGCCTGATCAAGAGCAGCTATGATGGCATGACATGTCGCGTGATCCACGAAGGGCAGTTCACCAGAGAGCTCCAGGTCAGAACTGGTGTCAGGCAGGGGTGTCTGCTGTCTCCGTTCCTCTTCCTACTGGCCATAGACTGGGTCATGAAGATGACCACAGAGCACAGACGAGGTGGAATACAGTGGACACTGTGGACACAGCTTGACGACCTCGATTTTGCAGACGACTTGGCATTACTGTCCCACACTCATCAACAAATGCAGGACAAGACCACGAGGCTTGCTGACATCTCGTCCCAAGTGGGCCTCACCATTCACAAACAGAAAACAAAGACAATGAGGCTGAACGCAACCAGGGAAGAACCAGTCTTGCTTGCTGGCACCCCGTTGGAGGAGGTGGAGTCCTTCACGTATCTCGGGAGCATCATAGACAAAAAAGGCGGCACTGATGCAGATGTCAGAGCACGAATCGGTAAAGCCAGAGCAGCCTTTCTCCAGTTGAAAAAAGTGTGGAGTTCCAGAGAGCTGTCACAACACACCAAAGTCCGGATTTTCAACTCCAATGTAAAAGCAGTTCTCCTATATGGAGCAGAGACATGGAGATTGACAAAAACCACAGTCAACAGAGTACAGACCTTCATGAACAGTTGCCTTAGAAGAATTTTGAAAATCCACTGGCCAGAGAAGATCAGCAACGTCAGACTCTGGGAGAGAACAGAGCAGATAACAGCAGAGAATGAAATTGGGCGAAGAAGATGGGGATGGATCGGTCACAGTCTGAGAAAGCCAGCTTCCAGTATCACTAGGCAGGCATTGTCATGGAACCCCCAGGGAAAGAGGAAAAGAGGTAGGCCGAGAAACTCCTGGCGTCGAGACCTCCAAGCAGACATCAAGAGACTGGGAACCACCTGGAGTAGAATCGAAGGAGAAACACAGGACAGGAGTTGCTGGAGGTCTCTCGTCGACGGCCTATACCCGGGTAGGGGTGACAGGCGTAAGTAAGTAAGTAAGTAAGCATAAAATAATTAATCAAGTTCCGAAACTTTGCTCAGCCATGACAGTTAAAACCAAGTGGTGTGGCACTCTTTTTCTTTTACAGCATGCAGCATGTTGCACTCCGGACATAGGTTTCGAAGATAGCGTTTGTGTTGTGGGTTGCGTTTTGTTTTGGTGCTGTTTTGTGGTCTCGAAATGAAACGGGCAAAGCGATGGTAAAGTAAATGAAAATAAACGTGACAAACCTTTATCAAGATGTAAAAATGCACACAGCAACTTTACACGTTTGCTTTTTTTTTTCCTAAACAAACAAGCTTATATAGAACAAATCAAAAAGAACCCGTCGCACACCGAAATTCACAGCACGCAAGAAGGTCAACCACCCATGGGTCACTCAAGACATCAGACGACTCATCAACCGCCGAATCAGACTCTACCGGCGAATGAAGAAAACTGGCTCAGAAGAACTCCGAGCACAGGTGAAAGAACTGAAGCGCACCATACAACGACAGATGCGGCGAGGCTACTGGAACTACCTCAACGGTATCTTTTTGGGTGATGATAACCCGGACCAGGCGGGTAAAAACAAACGCTTCTGGACTTATATTAAGAACCAGAGGTCTTCAAGTGTGGGAGTCGCACCACTCAAGAAGGACGGCCAGCTCACTTCAGACCCAGAGGCCCAAGCCACCCTTCTGAACGAGCAGTTCCAGTCCGTCTTCGGTGATGGCGCTTCAAACACTGAGGAGCAGTTCACCCTCAGGACGGGGATGACCAGCCAAGACGTCCCAGCCATGTCAAACATCACCATCACGGAACATGGGGTTTGGAAACTGATGACAAACCTTAACCCCAACAAAGCTACTGGCCCAGACGGAATCAGCCCGCGCCTACTCAGAGAGCTGGCGGCGGAACTGGCCCCTGCGCTGACGGCGATTTTCCGGTCCTCCCTGTCTTCAGGCGAAGTACCATCAGACTGGAGGGCTGCACACGTCACACCGATTTTCAAGAAGGGCGAACAATACAATCCTGCCAACTACAGACCAGTATCCCTGACGTGTGTGGCCTGCAAACTTATGGAGCACATAGTCGTCTGCGCCGTTATGCACCACTTCGACACCAACAACACCCTTCACGACAACCAACATGGCTTCCGAAGAGGGCGGTCGTGTGAGACCCAACTCCTGGAGTTTGTCGAGGAGCTTTCGTGCAACATGGAAGGTGGACAGCAGACGGACGTCCTAATCATGGACTTCGCGAAGGCATTTGACCGAGTCAACCACAGTCTGTTGGTCCACAAACTCCGCTGCTACGGTATCCACGATACGGTGCTCACATGGATCGCCAGCTTCCTTAGCGACAGGCGCCAGGCTGTGGTGGTCAACGGCAGCTGCTCTTCCTTTGTCAGTGTGCGATCTGGGGTCCCTCAAGGGTCGGTGCTGGGGCCATGCTTATTCCTGGCCTACATCAACGATCTACCGGACCGACTGACTGCACTGACAAGACTGTTTGCAGACGACACAGCCGTATACAGAGTGGTAACTAGCAACCAAGAGCAAGCCCAGCTACAGCAAGACCTCCAGCGCCTTGAGCAATGGGAGAAGAGCTGGGACATGCAGTTCCACCCTGACAAGTGCATAACTCTGCCAGTCACGAGGAGCAGACGTACCCTTCAGTCTAGTTATACCCTACACGGTCACACCCTTGAGTCAGTCTCTGAGGCAAAGTACCTCGGGGTGACCCTCCGCAGCAACCTTACCTGGGACGCACATGTCAGCAGCATCGCCAACAAGGCCAGTAAGACACTGGGCTTCCTGAGAAGGAATCTCAAGGTGAGCTCTACGGCCATCAAGGAACGAGCTTACATGGCCTACGTGCGTCCTATCCTGGAATACGCAGCATCTGTTTGGGACCCTCACACCCAGAAAGGCATCGACCGGCTGGAGGCAGTTCAGAGACGCGCCGCCCGGTTTGCTACTAACCGCTATCACGACACATCGAGTGTTAGGGACATGCTAGAGTCACTGGGGTGGCCGTCCCTGGAGGATCGACGTCGCACTGCACGCCTTCAGATGCTGCGCAAGATCACTAGTGGCACTGCGAACTGCCCCATCATCAATGGGAAAGTGGAACAAGCGATATCGCGCCAACGCCGCAGCCACAAGTTGACAAGCAGTACAAACAAGTCTCGTGTAGGACCCAATATAGAGCCGCCTCTTTCCTGCCACGAACCATAAAGGACTGGAATGCCCTCAACAGTGAGGCGCTGGAGGCTCTGACTGCCGACACCTTGGTGTCGGGGGTCTCCCATTAAAGCCCTCCAGTTCCCCCTCCCCCTCCCCCCCCCCAAACCATCCGCCATCCCCAGCATTTCCCCTCTTTACTCATATTTTCCATGGCCGATTCATGTAGTGACATGACTTATTATTAGTTCCGCATTCGTACTTGACATGCATACAAAACCTTCCTCTCAAGTGCCATAATGATCAACACGTTTGATTGTGGGCGTATACGGCAAGACAAGACAAGACAAGAAGACAGCAAGGAATGCGCGAGTAGGTCGTTTCATTGTTTTGATCACGTGATTTGGGATACCTTATTGTTGAGTAACGATATTTGAGTTCAAGGCAAGCTTTTGGGTAATTGTTTCTTCTCTTAATATATCTAAGTGTGAAAATATTAATTAAAAAAGAAATCAAGTTCTTTTCAGTGACATATAGTGCATACTACCACTGAATACAGGAACAATGAGGCCCGTGTAAACTACTGATCCCTTGTGAACATGGCTGCGACGGTCCTGGCTTCGTCTGCAGCCGTACTGGAAACAAAATGTGCTACAGAAAAATGTCTCCATCCTCCGGCAGTTTAAAACGAGTGCGCACTGCTTTTATTCATACTAGACTTCATTTTGATATACCCAAACCTTTGTTACTCTCTAGAAAATCACTATCTCGTAAACGGCTGATCGTCACTATGAAGGGCAGCTGCGGATGCAAGGTATATGTATGTTAGTATGTCATTTGTATGGCGCCTAGAGCTTTATTATCGTAAGTATAGGCACCCTAAAAATATACATCAACAAATGTCTCTGGATATATATAGACGCATGTGATGGTCCATATATTAGAATAGACTAAAATACTTGGGCGAGTTGACTCTACCCTGTCTTTGACCCTACCAACCGCTTACTTTGGCGAGTTGACCGCTTTGGAGAGTTGACCGCTATTTGGGCGAGATGACCAATACCTTTGGCAAGTTGAGCTCTAGCCTCGGCGAGTTGACTGGGCGAGTTAGCCTATGGGCGAGTTGACCGTCACCCGAGACAACCACACTTCTACTTGAAAAATGTCTCCATCCTAAGGACAAATATTGTTGTTATGCATACACCATATGGCATTAGTACTTTCGTTTCGTACCTGCAAATCAAAGTTACTCTTTTGACGAATTAATTAACTCTGCAGAAATTGGGTAATCTGCTTTATAGGTCAAGTGGCCGACTGATTTTTCTTCCGCCTTCCGCCTCGTTTTACCGACAACATGCATTTTATCGTTATTGCTGTGGTGGAATCGTGATGACATCAGATTGTGTTAACTTCGCAGAATTCCGCCATTAATGAAGAGCAGACGTCACTGCCCATCGGCTAATCAATCACGACATGCAAGAAAGTTCGATCGTTCAATGGGAACGTGTGTCCGCTTTCTGAGTAGTTTCGAGTTCCAGTGTGGGAACCTTTACCGAGAAATTTACTGCGCAAAATGATTACGACAGTTCTATATCTTCCTTTTTGAAAAACGTGACTTTAGTATCACACGGAATGAAGGTATGTCCTGGATAGCAGGTAAATAATATCAGACTTGATCATGCAGTAAAACGCAACATTGATTAATAACAGTTTGTGTTGGCTTAGTCTACGCGATGAAATATTGGGCCTACGAGAACATGCCACATGTACAAGGAAAGTAATCTATTAAACATGGACTGCAGTTGGAAATGAGTGTGAATGTGAAAAACAGGAAGAAATGCCGGTCGTGGCGTGCAAATTTGACAGCAGAACATGTAGTGTATGTGCTGTGATTTTGGGTCTTTTCTCCCCACATGTCTGGTTTACATATTTATAAATGCATGCAACATGTATAGGTTTTGAATATGTTTCATCTTGGTTGTTGTTTTTTTACAGTGTTGTACATATAAATGATATTTAATTCACAAAATCATGCTAACCTGTATGTATACTGTATTAAGTATATGTTGCTTTTAACTATGTATATTTCATGGACTTTATAGCCATTATGAATAAATATATTATATATAATTGGCACTTTTGTGAAGATCATGTTTTTCACTTTCAGAGAATGGCTGCTGGAATGTGGACAAAAACTGGCAGGGTTCACAGTTTATGTGGAGCAGTGCTATTCTGTTTAATTATTTTGCTGGTAAGTTTTGAATTACTGAAACAGGACTTCCACTTCCAAATTTAATATTTATTTTCATGAAACATAAGGCATTTTTATTTGTGTGCTTTTCTGTGATTTTTAGGCCCAAAGTCATGAGAAAAAAATCCTAGACCAGCCAACATTTCTGCCATCCTGTGTTTTTGTTGGGATGGAGGTATTACTATTAGAGGGTTGAAAATGATCATGTGACATTGACACCATCGCTATAGGCCTTTTGACATCGGAGCATACAGCCGCTTTTCCAAATGTCTCCGCAAAGAAACAATTTTCTGTACCACTTTAAGAACAAATATCAGTTAGTGCCAATTGACCTAATATGGGCTATTTTTACTTAACTCCTACGTTTTGTTGATTATGCTGTGCAGTCGTCAAAATACAAGGACAAGCCATTTTCAATACCCTAATAGAGCCCAGTGGGAAACGGCACGATTGCAATATTGAGGTCAAGCACGCAGACTTTGTGTATGCCTGCGCTATATCAGGTTTGAAAACTTGGTAAACTTACTCATTCATGTGAAAATGCATCTTTATTAGACTGGGTTGAATATATCTGGGGCACATTTAGGGATGTAAAAGCAGTCATTTCACAAAAAAAACACCTAATTTTATGACTGTACAGCAAAACTGATGCATTGTTCAAGTTTCTGGAACATAAGTCGTATTACTATTAGGTCAATAGCAAATGAATGATATTCTATAGAAAACAGGTTCTTTGTAAAGTTATTTGCAAGAAAAGTGCCCTCCGATGTCAAACAGCCTATAACTGTACATACCTCCTGCACTCGACCCATTCAGTGCTGAGGAAAACTGAACACAACCCAACTACAAGAGGTATAGATCCTCATGAGCCCTTGATGGCTGGTGATCTAAACATTGAGTCGACAGTGATTTCTAAACACAATCTGCATCCATTGGCAATAAAGGGGTTAAGAAACATAAACTGCAAAATGGAATGGAGGGGCCCATGGGGACCTGTACTTTGAGATGGATGTCAGGCTCTGAGGTGAAACTGTCATACAAGTTTTTAACCCGTGCTTAAACTTTTTGAACTGCTGAGAAAAAGTGGTCAATACCCAACTGTAAGAGACATAGATCCTTATGAGCCCTCACAGTTGTTAGGGGGGGGGGGGGGGGCTCATGAGGATCTGTACTTCTTGCTGAGACCAGTTTGTATTCATGTTCCTTTGGTGGTTGTGGTTTTTAGTTGTTGAATGAACAAAGATTTCAGAAACAAAATATGCATCCAGTGGCGGGGAAAGGGTTAACGATTTCATGTAAGGCCCTACTATCAAGGTGACATCAACAGTTAGTTATTCCTATTTATTTCCCCCTTGCAGTTGCACATGTAGTGATTGGGGACAATCAGAACACGCACACAGAGCATAGGTATGCATACATGTTTACCATTCACAAGCTGACCGATCATTTGTGCTTTCTTAAATACGGTGTACTTTTAAATGGGGCTGGGTCAGAATGCATTTCGGAGCATGCACATGACGTTTTTGGCGTGCGGTGCAGAAATTCTGGCAAAGAAGTAACACGATAAAAATGACGTCACGTCTAGCTATGCAAACCTTGCTAGAGAATGTTGATTTGGCGCCCAATGCCGTATGTATGTGTTTGTGTGTATGTGACAGCGACTAGAGCCCATGTTTGAGGACGGACAAGCTTGAAATTTTAGGATATTTTCCCTAAAAGAATTATCTCAGGACCTTTTTAAAATGTTTTGATTGGCCAAAAAATGGCAGTTTCACAAAAACCGGTTGATCCACACTGGAGTCCGTAATTTTTCTTATTTTTACTAGATGTTTTGTGTATAGCTAGATAAAGGGGGCATATTGAATAAGTTCGTTAATGAGCATTGTACCGCTATACTATAACATTTTGAGTGATAATTAAATATTTTTAGAAAAAAAATATTTTCACGTTTTTGGGATTAATTTCACAAATTATTTGGGTTAATCTTAAAACAATTGAATCTTTAAAAAAAATAAAATCTTTTCATTAATAATTGCATGATTTTTTATATACAGTATATACATAAGCCTGCAGTTTGTCTCGGCTGTCGGGTACGATTAGGTCAGTTGTGACCTGTATCCTCTAGGTGTGAAAATCAGTTTTCTGCACCACTTTTTGGGAGTCATTTGTAAAACAGCTAACATAACTTTAATTTTTCTTCTAAGAAAAAAACCCTATCTTCTCATTAATACCTGCATGATTTTCCATAAACAGTGTTTGCATAAGCCTGCTATTGGTCCCGGCCCTGGGGTAGAATTAGGTCAAATTGTGACCTGTAAGCTCTAGGCATGAAAATCAGCAAGAAAATTGCAAAGTTGATCCTCTTGAGTCTGATACGTCAAATGTTAGTACTGCGATGATGACGTATTATAACCGTGTCGTCGCTATGAACACGGCGTCGTGGGGCTAATGATGCAATGACAAATGACATGAAGCTTGAAGTGACCTCATTTCGCTGCTTGTGCTATTATTCTTTTTCAGAATAGCTATGCTACACCAGACCACAGAGCTTACGAATTGCGGGAATCGCCGTGTGCTCGTCTTTATTTATGTGGATCAGAGGGTGGGTTAGAGTAGTACTAGTAGATGGATTCCTGTCACTAAACCAGCCCACAGAGCGTGCTAATGGCGGGTGTGTGTGTTGATCAGAGGTTGGCTTAGAGAGGAGGGAAATGGATCAGCATTAAAAGCCTAAACATATGAACAACTCTGAATGTTCCTAAAAGATAAACACATCTGAGCTCCAAACAATACGGTAGACTTTGGGATGAAATCATCTTGTTTTTCATTGCAGGGCTGCTCAGCTGGTGACCCATGCCCCAGCAAACTGTAAGTTTCTGCCAAGTCATTTCATTTGTAAAGCAATACTTGTACTGTAGTAGCAGCATTTTCTGCATTTGTGTGTGTGTGTGGTGCCTACTGATGTATATGTGCAGTTCTGCCATTTTGGATCTTACAACTAAGAGTTGGAAGGTAAACAAATGGCAGTCCAGCACATCTTATGTTTACTATTCTGTTCCGATTTTTTTCAGCCAGATGACTTGCATGGCATGCTCATTTGCTAAGGGCTGTAATAAGTCATAGAAGATGGTTTGACCATATCAGCTCAAGAATAGAGCCTGATAGGCATGGGCGCCTGTCTAAACAACAGACTGATTTATAATTTATACCCCACACTGGTTAACTCTTTACATCCTGAGGCTGATTTTGTAAAACTTGCTTATTGCTCTACGAAGGCTTCATTTCAGATTAGGAGCTAGATCAAGTGTTTTAGTTCAAGGGTGGTGCCAGAACAGCTTGGCGCATGAGATGCCAAGCTATTTGGCACCACCCTTGAACTATCAGTCAAATGTATTTCAAGCAGTGGGTGTATCAGGATGAAAAGGGTTAATCCCTTGATCTGTGCCTCATCATGCTGAGAGCTACCCCTGTGAAGGCAAAAGACAGTCAGTTTTGTGAACAGCAAGATTTTAATTGTAATACAGTGAAATGCTCCCCATTCACAATGAAACAGGATGAACCATGCCCTGGAAGTTCCTTCTAAATTAGCTTATAATATATTTTGTTTTCAGCCCTACGTCACACGACCAGTCACTTTAGCGCAAACCGTACCATGTGACCGTGATACAAAAACCCTTGTAGCGACAAATGGCAGACTTTTTGTAGCCCTCTCTATGACCTCGTTTTCGAGGCTTGATACCAACTCGGTTCAACAAGATAGCAGAAGAAACGCATTAAAGTAGTGATATTTGACAGAGAACACATCTTCTAAGTTATTTTTTACGACGCGAGGACCCAACTTAAACAATATTTCACCATTAATTACACAAAGCAAATAGCAAAGCCTTCACCAAATCTATCGCATCTCCATGCACCGAACATTTTCAAAGTTCGGGAAACCACCGAACAAAAATAGCTTTCGAGTTATTTTTAACCAATCAGAGACAATACCCTTGCATCCAGCATACATTGTAAACAACACACTGTCGTCCGCTCAGCCAGCAGTTGTTTTTTCAAAACAACTTTACCGATGACATTACTGATAGGAATACTGTCTCGCTAGCCTAATTTTAGCCCAAAATTGAGGTGGTGTGCCTTTAAGGAGGGAAGGTATCAAGGGGCGCTATAAGCGAGGCAGAGCCACGGTAGCCTCCCTTCCCTCCACATCCGGAACGCGGTCACCTGATTCGCCATTCTGTCTTTTCGCTGAGCCGTGGAAGGTTGTGTGCCCTACCTAGCTCCGTTCAGACTTCGTTTTCATTTGCGACTTTGGACTTTCTACTGGTTCGTGGTTTGGGGACTGACGCTCTACTTCTGGCTTGTGAGCTGCCTGCTGCAGAGTTGACTTCTGTTTTCCTGCGGCGGCGTCGACCGGGCTGTGCCCCCTCGTCCTTGGGGGACTTTCCGGCCATACCTTGTGGGGCCCTCGCCCTCCGTTTTTTCACGGTGGTAACCTCCTTCTTTCTACCATGACCAGGTAAGCAGCGTAGCTTGTGGTTAGTGCCCTCGGCCGACGCTACGGAATGCAGTAGCACCGGGCAGAGGCGCTCGTTGTGTGACGCTGCGTTCGGTTTCGTTTAAAATAGAAGAGAAAGAGAAAAGAGTACATGCGGCAGGACCGGTTCTAGCGACCGGTCAGGTGCGAAAATAGCAACAAGGGTGCCGCTAACTCAGCCTTACTGGACTGAAATAGGGCTAAATGTTTTGTTTTTAGGCGCATGTGACGGCCCTTTCTTCTCTGCTTGAAAGCTTGTTTTTTTTTTTGCTTCTCTCTGTATTGCAGTTGGCAAGTTCGTACCTGCACGAGATGCGCAGACTTCCAGTGGCCGAGTGACGCCCACGACGTCTGTCTACCGTGCTATGGCTGTTCCTCCACTCACCCTTGCGGCGTCTGCACCCCCTGGAGGGAGGAGCAGTGGTCGCAGCTGTGGCGGTTCTACCGGCGGGAACGTCCTAAGAAGCGCCTTCCGGCCGCCCCGTCTACTGTTGTGGAGGAAACGCCAAGGACTCTCACGATGCGAGACGCACGCGTGGATCCGGAGCCACGCGCTCCTGACGGAGGGTTCGTCAGCTCGCTGGGGTTACGTGACACCGAGCCTGGCCAACGAAATACTCCGACATCTGTGTTTGTCAGCTCGCTGGCAGATCCTTACCCCGAGCTTGGCCAACACCGGGCGCCTACAGTGTTCGTCGGCTCGCTGGGATCCACCGAGTCTGACCGACAATGCCCGCGAGACCGCAGCGCGTCTACGCCCGTGAGGAGCTCCATTGACAAGCGCAAATCGTCTGGTGCAGAGGTCAGTGCGTTAATTAGCACTAAGTAAAAGCCCAACCAAGTGCACACTGTCGAGTGTAGTTATTACTCCTGTTTTGGCCCCCTCGGCCCGGTCCCAGGCGCAGGGGGATGTGACTTTTTTTCAGAGACCACGCGGTCACAGCTCCCGCGCTTCTAATGGTTCCCGTGACTCTCACTTAGCTCGATCAACCGAGCGCCGCCTTTCTTCTCGCTCGGTTGGCGGGTCTTCCCGCTCGCGCTCGACTTCCAGGGATCGCCGGGCGCCAAAGACGCACAGCCCTCCCCCCGACCGGCGAGCCTCGTCGTCTCGCCTGGCTAGGGATTTCCACCCTCGTTCGCCACACCGCTCGTCCTATCGACCGCGGTCCCGTTCGACCTCTCCATCCCGGAGCCAGCGATCCCGCTACCGCCGTCCTTACTCCCCCCGACGCTGTCGTTCCCCGCGGCACCGCTCCTCTCAACACCGCTCCGTTTCCACGCGTACTGCAACAAGGTTTTCTCCGGCGGCCCGCTCCTCGCCCTGTTCTTCGCGGGGGGTTCGTTCCCCTCCCAGCGCTACGGCGACGTGACGTGGGACAGTTAGCGACGCAACCAGAGATGGTATCCGCCCTACTCCTCGCCAAGGGTCAGATCCTGTGGTGGAGGATGACGCTCTCAACCTTGTTCCGGAAGGTTTGATGTCGGCCTTACTGCGTGACGATGTTTCCGACGCGTCCGGACGCTCCCCCCTCTCGGATGACGCTGGCGCTCGACAGCCTTCCCTCAGTCATAAGATGGAGACCCTCCGGGCCTTGGATGAAGCGGCTCGCCTTATCGCCACCTCCCTTCCTCCGGAAGACTGCCCACCTTCACCGCCGATCAAGAGGAAGACCTCTGCCTTTGTGGATGCGGCCAGCCTGTCCAAGAGGTTCAAGTCTCTCCCTCAACCTCCAGGTTTCCGAGACCTACGCAACGCCCTTTCGTCACATCTTCTAACGAATTCCTTTGGGGACGCAGGTTTCTTCTCCGACAACAGGTGGCTCGCGGATCTTCAGATTGCCTTTTAGCAACACTGGTACGCGGGTCATTCACAGTCCTTCTCCTGTCCTCTACCGGAACTGGATGCCCAGGCCCTGACCTTCGCTGGCTCCCCTCGCCCGGGTCCCGTCATCCCGGGCCTCGACAAGACTGCTAGCCTCGTACGGAATGCCCTCGCTACTGCGGGATTCCTCGATTTGGTGACCCAGACTACCGCGTGGAAGAAGCCTGGAACCCTGTGACCTCTCCTTTTCTCGCGGACATCCTGTCCTTGGCAGTTGCCGGCAACCGGGCGGCGTTTCACACCGCTGTTAACTCCATGGCGGCCGCGGCCAATTGCGACCTGATGCGACGGGATGCTCTTCTCCGTTCCTGTGATCTCCCCCCAGACTTGAAGAAGCAGCTACGACAGGCACCACTTGGAGGGGAACTGCTGTTCGGACCCACCTGGCAGGCGGTAAAGGAAGCCAACAAGGACTTGTGGCCCAGCCGACAGGCGCCCCACCGCTTTTGGGTTCCCCGCAAGGCCGCGGGTCGTGCCCTGCGGTCCTCCAGACCCGCCCCCTGCCCTCCTACAGTGCGCGGACGTCTCCCTCCACGCACCCAGGCCTTTGGGCGCGCTCGCCTTCATCCCGGCTCGACTCCCGCCCCCGTCCCCACCTCCTCCTGGCCCCGGCCCGCCCGCCGCCCGGGGAGGGGCAGGGCCCACTGACTCTTCTCTCCCTCCGCCTCAGCTGACCGCTCCCCAATCTCCTGTCGGCGGGAGGCTGGCGCGCCACAGCCAGGCGTGGCGTGCGCTGATCCCGGACAATGCCCGGGTGCTTTCCACCGTCTCCGATGGCCTTCGGATCTCCTTTCGGTCGCCGCCCCCCCCCCCCCCCCTCCCTGCGTCGCTCTCCCGTTTGGACCCCTGTTCCGTCCGACCCAGACAGAGCTGTTGCTCTACGCGACGAGGTGCACTCCTTACTACTGAAGGCAGCAACGGAAGTGGTTTCGCGACCCGACTCCCCTGCTTTCTACAGCCGCCTCTTCGTCGTGCCCAAACCAGGCGGCAAGTGGAGACCCGTCGTCGATCTCTCCGCCTTAAACAAGTTCATCGTTGCCCCCCCCCCCTTCCGCATGGAGACGGCCCGATCCCTTCGGGCCACGGTGCTGCCGATGGATTTTGCCGTCAGCCTGGACCTGTCGGATGCCTACCTTCACGTGCCCGTACACCCTTCGTCCCGAAGGTACCTACGGTTTGCCTTCGGCGGAGTGATTTACCAGTTCCGAGTGTTGCCCTTCGGTCTCAACCTCAGCCCCTGGGTTTTCACGAGCATCATGGATGCAGTCGTCGCCCGGTCCAGACGGACGTTCTCCAGCCCGACGTCGAACTACCTCGACGATCTCCTCCTGCGGAACCAGTCGGACACCGCTCTGGCCACGGATCGGGATGCGCTGCTGCACCTCCTCGACAGTCTTGGCTTCCTGCTGAACTGGGGCAAGTCCGACCTGGTGCCCTCCCGCCACTTCGTCCATCTGGGTATGGAGTTTCGCACAGACTTCAACGAAGTTCGTCTGCCAGAACCACGCATACAGAAGCTAGCGAACCTCGCCCTGCAGCAGACGCAGACGGCTACCGCCAGGGTGTGGCTACAGCTCCTTGGCCTGATGAGTGCGGCGGCGGACTTACTCCATCTGGGTCGACTGTACTACCGTCTCCTTCAGCTTCACCTCCTCTTACACTGGCGACTGTCATCGGGCGACCTGGAGACGATGGTGCCAGTTCCCTTGATGCTGCTGCCGCATCTTCGTCGATGGACGGATCCTGCCTGGCTGGCGTCGGGAGTTTCCCTCTACACACCGCCCCCCCGACTGTCCCTTTGCGTCGACGCAAGCAGCTCCGGCTGGGGAGCTCACCTGCTTCCGATGTTCACCACGGCCTCCGGCATTTGGACCTCGGACCTAGCGACGCGACACATCAACTGGTTGGAGCTCCAGGCTGTTCGGCAAGCACTTGGCGCCTGGGAACCTCACCTGCGTCATCAGGAGCTTCTCGTCCTGTCCGACAACTCCACAGTCGTCGCCTACATTCAGAAGCAGGGTGGGACCCGCTCCCCGTCTCTTTGCATTCTTCTCTACCAGATACTTCGGTGGTGCGAAGACCGCGGCATTTCTCTCAGAGCCAGACACATCCCAGGCCATCTCAACGTCCTGGCAGACTCCCTCTCTCGACGCGGGCAGCTTCTCCACACCGAGTGGACACTCCGGCCAGACATCTTTCGGATGATTTGCGACCGCTGGGAGACGCCCATGATCGACCTCTTTGCCACGAGATGGAACCACCAGCTTCCACTCTTTGTCTCCCCCATTCCAGATCCACGAGCCTGGGCAGTCGATGCTCTATCCATCCCCTGGGACGGCCTCATTGCATACGCCTACCCGCCGACGGTCCTCGTCCCCAAGGTCCTTCTCAAGCTCAGAGGTTGCAACACGGTTCTGTACCTAGTGGCCCCCTTCTGCTGGTCCCGGTCCTGGACAACCGACCTCCTGAACCTGGCGTCGGCCCCCCCACTACCGCTGCCCGCTCCGCCATCGATGCTCAAGCAGCCCCGGCAGGACCTGTTCCACCCGTGCCCCGAGTGCCTCCTACTACACGCCTGGAGATTGTGCGGCAAGCCCTCGCCAACAGAGGCTTCTCAAGTACGGCGGTGGATGGATCGCTGCAGGCCGCAGGCGATCGACTAGGCGAGTTTACGAGGGGAAATGGCGCGTTCTCTGCAACTGGTGTGACGCCGAACGACTCTCCCCCATGGACCTGACGGTTCCCCAGCTAGCAGAATTCTTCCTCTGGCTCTTCAATGATCAGCGGTTGGCTCCCATTACCATTCGCGGCTATCTGGCTATGATAGCCGACACGTACCGGCACCTGGGATGCCCCGACCCTGGCGCCTGCAAGGACCTGGCTGATCTTATGGCGCACTTCGGCCTTCATCGACCAACCTCCCGCTCCCTTGTGCCAAGATGGGACCTGCCCTGGATACTGACGTGGCTCAACACTAGCCGCTTCGAGCCTTTGCAGCTGGCACGACTGGCGGACGTGACGCGGAAGACATGCTTCCTACTAGCCCTCGCCACAGCGGCCAGGGTCAGTGAGCTTCACGCCTTCTCGACCCATCCCTCGTGCCTACAGTTCCGGGCGGACGGTTCGCTACAACTGCTGCCAGACCCGACCTTCCTGGCCAAGACACGGGTCCCACTGGTCGCTCCACAGGTGGTCTCCATCCAAGCCCTGAGGGGACCTAGCTTCTCCCGAGACTCCAGACAGCAAGATCCGGTGAGAGCAGTGCGTATCTACCTGCGCCGGACCAAGCCTCTGCCTCCAGGTAGAAATGACATTACTGCCCAAACGATCTCCGCCTGGCTCCGTTGGGTGATACGCTCCGCATACCACGACCTCGCCCCTGAAACCGCTACACACCTGAACATCAGGGCGCATGAGGTCCGAGCCATGGCTGCGAGCCTTGCATTCGACCGCAACTGTGCAGTCAAAGACATTGTGGCGGCCGTGGGCTGGCGTTCAGAGTCTACCTTCGCCAGATTCTACCTGAGGGACCTCTCCGGCCAGCGCGAGAACCTGTCGCTGGTGGGGGATATCACGGCAGCACAACACTCCCTCTCGGCACCCCAGGTGCCGTAGGTAATCTTCGCTAAAATTATCGGGAGGTTGTGCCTGGGAGGGTGGGTCTGGGGACTTAGTGGATCACTTAGGGACGTTATTGGCGGAACCCACCGCCTGCTCGATATTCTTCCTGTCAGTAATGTCATCGGTAATGTTGTTTTGAGAAAACAAATGTATTTTTCTTTAAAATAAATTTTTTGGAAAAATACTTACCGATGACATTACTCGGAGGACCCTCCCACCCACCCCGCTGCCGCTGGCTCGCTACGATACAGAATGGCGAATCAGGTGACCGCGTTCCGGATGTGGAGGGAAGGGAGGTTACCGTGGCTCTGCCTCGCTTATAGCGCCCCTTGATACCTTCCCTCCTTAAAGGCACACAACCTCAATTTTGGGCTAAAATTAGGCTAGCGAGACAGTATTCCTATCAGTAATGTCATCGGTAAGTATTTTTCAAAAAAATTTATTTTAAAGAAAAATACATATTTCAATATTACATGTACGAACATGCCACGATTCCAACAAGCACGGAGCAACAAATTCAAGTACTAAAACGAAAATACACACCCAAAAACACGATAAAATCTAACAACACAGCAGTTAACACTCTTCGTGAGTACCTCAAAGAAACTAAGCAGGATGTTGATTTTGAATTGTTTGAAAACAAAAAACTGAACGCGGTCCTTTCACTATCTGACCTCATGTGAACGCCATAAAATAAAATCTTACCTTAAAATCTCTCTTAGCACCAGCCCTGCTGTCAATAACGAGCGTCCTTTGGTATTCCTTTGCAGATATCCAAACGCACATGAGACTTTAGAATAAAACAATGACAATGTTGCACACTCGAAGCATCCCATTCAAAAGCTCAAGGCGCCATGCTAACATGCACATGCTGTCACATGGTCAAATGCCGATCACTTCATGTAAAAGTTGTTAATTTTTCTGAGTCACACAGCAATCAAAAAGCACTCTGCTGTGTCACTATCATACTTTGACGACCTTTTGTAGACATTGCAGCTTGAAGCATTCTCTACACAAGAAAACATAAACTTTTTACTCTCGAAGTTTGCTGTGTGCGGAATCATGCTACGTCACTCTGTCTCGTACGGAAATGGAAATCCCCGGCAGAACATGTATATTTAATGGTGTCACCTATCTGCAAGAGAAGCGGGCTTCGTCAACTGAACTTTGTTTCCTCAAAATACATTACCGATGACATTACTGTTCAGGGGGAGAGGAAGGGGGGGGGGGGGGGGGGGGGGGGGGGGCACCGCCGGAGGAATGTGTCTTAGCTAGCACAATTTTAGCCAAAATTTGGTTGTGTACCAGGGAAGGCAACAAGGGGCGCCCTTACCTAGGCCATATCCCGAGTAGCCTCCCTTCCATCCCCATCCGGGCAATCACTCACCGGATACTCGCCAGTCTGTTTCTTAGCTAGCCTTAGACGGTTTTGTACCTACTCTTCTGCGCTTGGGCTGTGTACGGTGTGGCCGGTTGCTTCACCTTGGGTGGCTTCCGTGTGCTCTGTGCTAGCCTAAGTTACACTGTTCACTGTGCTAGATGGGAATTAACGTCGTTAGGAGCCTGTGAGGATTTCCGTGTACTTGTACTGGCGACTTGGGGCTTGCTTCCGGGTGCAGTACCGGCAAAATTCTGTGTTCACGGGGCAAGCTTGGCTTCGGCGTTGAGCGTCCTCTACTACTGGGTGCCGAGGGTTTAGCGTCTTCGCCTCTGCGACACGAGGGTACCTTAACTGGGCGGGTCGGCGCCTGACATGGTAAGGTAAAACCGCGGTTGCTGCCCATGACCGGCGCTCTGAAGGGGAGTGAGAACGCCCGGCGTCGGCACACCCGTGCATTTCGCTTGTGTTCGTTTCGCCATTACCTCGCGTACGCGGTTGCGTGGCCTCAGAGAGCCATGCCCGATCTCTTCTCATTGTGCACTATGTTTGTAGTTTACTAATATTACGCTCCCACTCGCATTGTGGAAATTGCTAGGGCCAAGTGCCTTACATGCCGTATGCTTGCCCGGTTCTGGCTGCGCCCCCATTAAGCCTTGTGAGACCTGCGCCCTGGCAGGAGGAACGGTGGTCTCTACTGTGGGGTTTTTATCGCCGCGAACGATCAGCACCATCTTGAGTGCAAGCACTGGCCAATGCCCCCACTACTTACTCGGTGGATGCAGTCCGACGGTTACCTCTGGAGGTGGACACTTGGGTGACGCGGGCTACGGTGGACCATTGGTGTGCCAGCTCCCGATCGGATGTGAGTGACCAATTAGACACTGGCCTGCAACCTGCTGACTTGACTCGCCTCGCTGCCCGAGGAGCGTCAGGGATCGGCACGGCTACTGGACTATGACTATCCGGACCTTCGGGATATGACCAGCATGCAATACCGGCTCCTAGCCCAAGGGTTGTTCGGTGCTCTGGGCCTGGCGAGATTGTGAAAGGGGAGGAGGGGTTACGCTCGGCAGGCGCTGTCCCCCAGGCAGACAGGAATCCTACACAGGCTGGATTTGGTTTCGCAAGACCTTTGCATTTTGTCCAGCATGGAATACCGGCTCCTAACCCCAGGGTCATTCGGTGCTCTGGGCCTGGCGAGACTGTGAAAGAGGGTTACGCTTGGCAGGCGCTATTGGGTCTAGCCCCCAGGCTGACAGGAGTACTCCATGGACTCATAGTGGACGCTCGGATGAAACTGGCTGACTCCGCTCGCCTCACCGTCCGAGCTGGACCGGGATCATTCGTCGCCCCGCCTCAGGTCAGTGACAAGTTCCCATGGCAGGTTGGGGCTGCTGGACCAGTGTACGCTTGCGCGCCGGTATGAAGGAGCAACGAGCCGGGCACACCGGACGGGTTCCGGCCCTAGGACTTGGCGGGATTGGGCGTCTGCTCGGTAGTGATGAGCGTTTCATTCTGAGCCCAGCCCACAGCGAGTTCCCCGCTCCGCCTTCCCCACGGGCCCGGTCGGGTGGGAGTACGGCCCTACGATCCTCGGATCTAGTTAAGCACAGGGTTACAGCGTCTCGCCGAAGGTCACTAACAGATGCCGTCGACAACGCGGCGGTTAGACGCGTGATAGGGGGAGTGCCGACGCCCGTGTCCAACCCTCTTCTCGCCGGGTGAGGTTTCACACCCGCGGAGTGCTACTACCGCGGACTGGACGCTCCAGGACGGACGCGGCCTGTACATGTGTTACATGTGTATTTATATGTCTATATATTGGGGTATATAACATATATATACTATACATCTTGAGGTTGACTATTTTCGCCTTATGGTGTTAAAATCTGCCAGCCACCTCCATGCAAGTTTTGATGATATACCTGGGCCAGATTATACTCGGAACATGTGGCTCGGGGGATCGTGGGGATATGTTCTTCCGTATGTATTTTGCAGGTAAAAACTTCATCGGGGACTCCCCGGCCCCCTGCACAAGAGAACAGGGTCGATCTTCGCGGCTGCCCTTGGCTGACCATACGATTCCAGTCGCGGCTCCAGCCTTCTGGTTCCGGGACCTGCGTAACCCGTTCTCCGCTCTTCTGCTGCAGGGCTCCTTCGTCGGCTCGGGTTCTTCTCCATCACCAGGCAGCCTGTGGACAAGGACATCGCCGTCTGGCACTGGCCCTAGGCATGCAGCTATTCTTCGAGTCGAAGATGCCTGGCGCCCGTCACTCTCGCCGCTGTGGACGGATATTCTGGCTCTGGCGGTCTCCGCCTTCCGTGTGGCAGTCTACGCCTCCGTCAACGTTCTGACTTCGGCTGCTGCATGGGATCTGATGCGTCGGGTGACCAGCTGCCCTCCGGCGACCGCCCGACTGAGTGTGGTAAGTCCAGCACAGCCGTACGGCATCACGCCCCAAGGTCAGTGACAGGACGAGTTTTGCACAAGCCTGGCAGCAGGTGGCGCCGTCATCGACCTCTCCGCGCTGAACAAGTTCATCACCGCCCCGTCCTTCGCTGGGCTTCCGCCTGAGCGCTTCGTGCCGCACTGCTGCCGATGGACTTGCTGTCAGACTAGACTTGTCGGATGCTTCTGCTCGACCCCATACTTACCTCCTCCGGATGGTACTGGCGTTTTGCTTGGCGGTGTGGTGTACCAACTTCGCGCGCGTTCTTTCGGCCGCAGCCCTGCGTGTTCACCGGCTTCATGGACGCAGGAGTCGAGGGACCAGTTCGACGTCTTCGAGCCCCACGTCGATCTACCAGGACAATCTCCTCTGGCGGTTCCTGGCGGAGGCCTCTCTGGACAAGGACCGAGTAGTGCTACTAGTTCTGCTCGACAGGCTCGGCTTCCGGGTCAACTTGGGCAGGTCCGACCCTGAGCCGTCTCGCCGCTTTGCTCGCCTAGGGATGGAATTTCGCACCCTTCTTCACGAAGTGCGGCTCCCGGAACAACGTATTCAGCAGTTGCCAAACCTAGCGCGGCAAGTATCCCAAGGATGCGATCCCCAACAGGATGTGGCTTCAGCTACTGGGTCGGATGGGTGCTGCTGCGGGCCTGCTTCCCCTTGGTCATCTCTACTGCCGCCTGCTTCGGATGCACCTGCTTCTTCACTGGCGACCCTTGACAGCGACCTTGAGTCTCCGGTTCCGGGGTTACCGATGCTACGTCTTCGTCTTCTTCGTTGGGCGGTTCCCAGCTGGCTCGCGACGGAAGTGCCCCTCTACTCGCCGTCACCCCAGCTGTCCCTTGGCGCCGACGCAAGTCTCTCCAGCAGGGGGAGCGCACCTGCTACTGACGTTCTCCACAGCCTCCGGCGTCTGGCTCCGGGCCATGTGGCCCAGTACTTCTTCTGGTTGGAGCTAGAGTGATCTGGCTAGCCTCATCGCATGGGAATCTCATCTGCGGCACCGAGAGCTTCTCGTCCTCTCGGACAATGCCACAATAGTCTCCTGCATCCAGAAGCAGAGCGGGACGCGCTCCTCTACCGGGTTCTCCGATGGTGCGAAGATCGAGGCGTCTCTCTCCAAGCGGGACGCAACCCCGGACCACCTGATGGTCCTAGCCGACTACCTCTCGCGACGCAGCCAGCTTCTCCACTCTGAGTGGGCACTCTGGGCGGACATTCTTCGGAAGATCTACGCAGAATGGGAGACACCATGATCGACCGCTTCGCTACGAGGTGGATCGACAGCTCCTCCTCTTCGTCTCCCCTATTCCAGGCCTGTAGACTGAGCAGTCGACGCTCTCACCATTCCCTGGGACGGCCTTGTCACGAACGCTTACCCGCCTGCGGTTCTCGTCCCCAATTTACTGCTCCAGCTCAGGGGTGGCTACGCAATCGTGCTCCTGGTGGCTCCATTCTGCTAGACCAGGTTGTGGACGAAATGACCTACTCAACCTTGCCTCGGGGCCCCACGCTGCGGCTCCCCGCCCATCGCACGATGCTCTAGCAACCACGGCAGGAGCTATATCTTCCGAGCTTCTCCTCCTCCACGCTTTGAGGTTGTCCAGCAAGCCCTCACCTCTAGCGGTTTCTCAAGTGCAGCAGTGGAAGCTATCGCTACAGCCCCTACACCCTCGGCCTGACGAGTCTACGAGGGAAAGTGGCGAGTACTGTGTGACTGGTGTGACGATATGCGCCTCTCCCCCACGGAGCTGATGGTTCCACAACTGGCAGAGTTCTTCCTCTGGCGCTCCACTGACCAGCTTTGGCGCTGATTACCATTATTGGCTACCGGCTATGTTCGCCGACACGTACCGCCATTGGGGCCGGCCGGATCCTGGTGCCTGCAAGCCCTGCCATTCGCGCACTTATTCCAAGGTGGACCTACCCTGGGTGTTGCTGTGGCTCAACACAGACCGCTTCAAACCACGCCGTTGGACGAGGTTGGCCGACGGGATGCGCAAAAACTGCTTGCTACGGGCCCTGGCTTTGACTTCCGGGGTCAGCGAGCTACACGCCCTTTCAGCACGCCACTCCTGCTTACAGTTCCGAACGGATGGCGCTGTGCAACTACTGACCGACCTGGCTTTCCTAGCCCAGGCCCAGCCGCCGTGAGATGGCCTTAGTCGTCTGCTCGGCGTTAAACACCAATAACTAACTAACTAGCCAAGGCCCAGTCTCTTTTGACCGCCCCACGGGGAATCTCCATTCGTCCCTTTTAGGGATACTAACTCTGCCTGGGAGACCAGTCAGCAGGTCCCGGCAAGGGCCTTGCGGGTGTACCTGCGGCGGAACGAGCCTTTCGCAGGGGACACACAAGCCGATGCCTCCCTCTGTCCCCAGGTAGAACTACCATCTCGGCCCAGATGATATCCTCAGGGACTCCGATGGGTTATACGCTCCGCCTACCGGGACCACGCCTTTGATGCAGCCAAACATGTACATTGGGGCTCACGAGGTCCGAGTCATGGCCGCACGTCTCGCATTCAACCATGACTGCGCCGTCAAAGACAGTGCAGCAGCCGTGCGCTGGCGAGATGAGTCTACCTTCGCCCGATCCTGAGGGACCTCGCCAGCCAGCATGAGACCCTGTCACTGGTGGGAGATATCGCAGTGGCGCAACACTCCCTTCCGGCATCCCAGGTGCCGCAGGTTCCTTAGCTAAAATTGTCGGGAGGTTGCTCCAGGGAAGGCGGGTCTCTTGGACGGTTCAGGGGTTTTTGGTGTCCTTCGCGGCACACACAGTTCTAACTCAGACTCCGAAAAGCCTAATCATTTTGATTCGATGGAATGTGAGCGCGCGCTCTTCTCGGTTTCTGTCTTTTTCCAGCAGAGCGGTTTGTTTATAATTGCTGTCATCGCGTCTAATACACTATGGAAGGCAGTCACTGAATCAGCTCGCGCAGCTTCTTTTATGTAAGGACCAGCATAATGATAGAGGCAGGCAAGAGTCAGGATTCTCATTAGCTTTCGTATCTGATGGCGCCATGGGGATCTATGTTTATTCCAGACAGGAGGTGTTTATCATTGAGTGTATCTCGGACAGTGTGATAGTGGCCCTTTCTACAGATGAGAAAAGGCATAGATCCTCAAGGGTCCGCCACGCAAGTTACAGGACTGTGACTCTTGAGAATCTGTGCCTAAGTTTTGCTTTTTCAGTTCACACAATTTTAATTTCCAGGCTGAGTGGGGAAAAGGGAGAGAGATGCGCTATTGTGGTTTGCATGAGTTTAAGCCGTTTATTTTGTTTTTCAGTAACCGTACATCAATGACCATATAAATGAACACACTTTTGTTCTTGTAAAGACAAAGTCAGGTTCACTACGGAATATACTTGGATCTGCTGAGGCACATATACTTCTGAAAACTCAGAAATTTAAAAGCCAGGTTACAAATTTTAAATATATACTGACACACACAGTTCTAACTCAGACTCCCCAAAAATTAAAAGCCTAATCATTTTGATTCGCTGGAATGTGGGCTCGAGCTATTTTGTTTCTGTCCCCTTTTTCCAGCAGAGCGGTTTGTTTATAATTGCTGTCAACGCATCTAATACACGTGAAGGCAGTCAGTGAATCAGCTCGCGTAGCTTCTTGTATGTAATGACCAGCATAATGATAGAGGCAGGCAAGAGGCATGATTCTCATTAGCTTTCGCATCTGCGGGCGCCATGAGGATCTACGTTTATTCCAGACAGAAGGTGCGTATCAGTGAGTGCATATAATTCAGTGGTCCTTTCTACTGATGAGAAAAGGCATAGATCCTTAGGAGTCCGTCATGGAAGTTACAGGACCTTGACCCATGAGAATCTGTGCCTAATATTTGCTTTTTTAGTTCACACAATTTTAATTTCCAGGCTGAGTGAGGGAGGGGGAGGGAGATGCGCTTATTGTGGTTTGCAGTGAGTTTCAGCAGTTCCTTTTGTTTTTCAGTACCCGTACATCAATGACCATATAAATGAACACACTAGCCCCCCCCCCCCCCCCCCCCCCCCCCCCCCCTCTTTCGTTCTGGTAAAGACAGTCGGGTTCACTACGAAATAAACTTGGATCTGCTGAGGCATATATACGGGCAGAAATTTAAAAGCCAGGTTACAAATTAAAAAAATATATACTGAAATGGGCTTGGATAGGCTGTTATTTGGTTGAGGGCTTGGGACAGTAGGACAAGGTTAGAGCCAGCCTTGGAAGGCCACTTTCATCGGAACTGCCTGTCACTGAGATGGTACGGCAGAAGGTTCTGTGTTCCGTCTGATGTGCACAGAGACAAATGAACCTATCAAGAAACATGCATTCCACCGCATACTTTCACGAGGATAATATGTTCTTGTTTTTACATCAGACGGATGGCTTTCACTGTTTAGCAATGTTCGCCTATAACCATAGACAAAACTCCCCAAGAGGCATAGATCTTCACGAGTTCCGCGCAGAGTGTTGGGGCTTGTGAGAAGCTAAATGTACTGTATATATCTTGGTGGCTATGCTGCTATGTTTGCGCAGCCGGGATAAAATCGCGACCACCGAGCCCAAAACAAAACACCCATGGCTGTCAACACGCACGATTCGACGACCGTCACAGCTCTGCGACGTAGAATAGCGCGATGCTCATGCTCCCTTTAGGTTCACGGCAGTGCAAACTCGAGTTTGGAGACTAACTGCACACCTCCTATTCGCTATTCTCCCTAACGGTAATGTCATCGGTAATGTATTTTGAGGAAACAAATGAATTTTTCTCTAAAAATTAATGTATTTTTTTGGAAAATATTTACCGATGACATTACTCGCTTGCCACTAGTCAGCTAAGTAAACAGACTGGTAAGTATCCGGTGAGCGATTGCCCGGATGGGGATGGAAGGGAGGCTACTCGGGATATGGCCTAGGTAAGGGCGCTCATTGTTGCCTCCCTTGGTACACAACCAAATTTTGGCTAAAATTGTGCTACATAAGACACCACCCCCTCCCACCCCCCCCCACCCCCCCACCCCCCCCCACCCCCCCCCCCCCAACAGTAATGTCATCGGTAAGTATTTTTTGAAAAAATACATTTTAGAGAAAAATTCATTTTTCTAAAGAATACACGGGGGAATGAAAACAAATACGTTATTGGTCGCAGGGGTTCGCTGCACGGACCCTTATAGGCCTTCGGGCGGTCAAAGGAACCATTGTACCCCTCAGGCTTTCGACCTTCAGGGTACAATGGTTCCTTTGACCTCCCTCAGGCCTACAAGGGTCCATGTAGCAAACCCCTGCGAATAATAACTTACAATATTCTTTTTCAATATTCTTTTTCAGACTTTAAGCCCAATAACCTTACTGACAAGAAGAATCGGAGTCAAGGTCCCTAAATCAGAAGTACGTCAGAAAATTGTTAATCACAGCATGCACATATGCAGTCGCAGTGACTATCGAGCATACAATTTTTACGTGGCCTCATTCACATTTTTAGTTTCATTTGAGGTGCTTTTGGGGGTCAAATGTACAACTGCTCCTTGGGTGCATTGCGCAGTGGTTGTGATCAATTGATATGGTCCAAATATACTGATCAACAAAAGAAACGCAAATTTTTCACCATAGCGCTTTTCTTTGTAAATATGCTTTTATCCGGGTTATTTTGACGTCATTTATTAGAAAATGTTATGAAGAGTGTGTTTTGTTGTGTACAAATAGAATGTTTAGTCTTAATATCGCACATTGATGACTTATGACGTCACCAGTGACACTACCATCACAGGATATTGAAAGTGAAATACGGAGCATCTGCAGAGGACACAGCTGAAAGCCAACCAATGTGCAGTGTCACTAGGGTCCGTGTGCGTGAAAATCCGGCCTGCTTGGTCTTGACCTAATTTTCGTTTGTCAAAGCCAACTAAATAATCAACATGACTTACAAACATGAAAATCAAAAAGTTCTTTATTTTTAGGTTAGCGGCCATATTTACCTGATAAATAGATATGGGTGTGTTCTTTATCTCTGTCAGTCACTGGAGCATAAAAAATGGTTGGAAAACGTAATTCACATTAAATCAGATAAGATTTATTAAGAAAATAATGTGCACGGGAAGTTCCGGTTCTCTAATGAATTTTTTTAGTCAAATTTCGTTTGAGGCAGTTAATAACATCATAAGCAATCCACACAACATGTGTGTTAAAACATATCACAGGAAACTTGCTTCACAAAGTGTCCTGTTTTGCTTATTTTCACCACTAATGAAACCCTGTGTCCTCCAAGGTAACCATGGGCGATAACTCATCCAATGTTTGTATGAAGGTAGCTCAGACAGCAGGCTGAACATCTGAAGTAAGCAACAAATAAGTAAAAATAACATTTTCTTGTTTTGGTGTCAGGGTGGCTCTTTGTTTGCGGGTACACTTACAGACACTTTTCGCGTTTTTAATCGAAGTCAGTATATATTGCTTGAAATGTCCTCACTGTCTTTGGCCTGATTGTGACGTTGAAATAACTCCTTTTGAATAAGCCTTGTTGATTTGAGGAAGCCTCATTGAGCTTTATAAGGGGCATAGTACAAGTATGTCACTTAAAAAAACCAACTTCATTGTCATGATGTAGGTTTTGTTTCTACGAATATCACTATGGCTTCAGCACAAAGCAAAGAATCAAAATCTTGACTTTTACTGTGCAGGGTATACCACTGCACACTCAGTGTGTCAGTGTGTGTTTGTGAGATAGAGAGCATTGTGTTCGGCCATGTATAACATTGATGTGTCTGGTGCTTTTATGCCACTGTCTTAATGGTTTTCCTTCACAGTATCACATGTGTACAGTGGAATCCAGTTAACGCAAACATGCTTTACACAAATTTCTGGTTGACACAAAACATTTTTGAATTCCCAGCAGACAGCCCTCTTGTTCTCTGATAAAATTTTGTGGTTAACACAAAATGCTTAACACGAAAATCCTGCTTAACACAAAGATGATTTTGTTTCCCCAACAGAACAATTTTTAGTATTTTCACCTGTTTAACACAAACAACCATCCCAAGGACTGACACTGAGATGATGCCGTCCTCCATGTAACGCTGCACGTGGAAGCTTTGTTTACAGAAGTACCCGCAAACTTTTTTACGCAATAGCTAATATGCCTGAATGACCGCATGTTAACTTTCACAGCTCAGTCCGATCTGCATCACCAATTGCCGAGGCTGTCCATTGTTTTCAAACACTAGTGCTCAGTGGCGGCAGAAAGGTGACGGACACATACCCACTGCAGGTTCCGTACACACACTGACCTGCAAGAGCGAAGGGGGTAGTAGTGGTGGGTGAGGGAGGAAGGAGAGGGCTGCACGTTTGTTAGAACCCTGTTTCTGAAAATGATCAGTCGGTGGTAAGCATAGCAAGTTAGTCTCGATGGGATTCTTCCTTTCCCATTCTTTATTCAACCAAAGACAAAGACTGACCATGTGACTGGCCTCCATAGCGCAGTGGTTAGCGTGTCTTGACTGGTGGCCGGGAGATTCGGGTTCGAATCCCAGCTGAGTAAGGCGGGATTTTTCCTTCCTGGGTCGGCTCCTACCCAAAGCGGGTGTGCTATGGACCAAATGGGAAGGCTGATGCCACGCAGCCGAGACTCACCCACTTCATGGGTGCGACTTTATAGGTGCTACCCGGGTTATGACACATCGCACGGTGTGAATGATTACCCGGCCTGCACCACAGGTGTCCGCATTTCCCGGGCCTGGTTAACACCAGGATATTTATGACAGGAAGTGTGGAATGCGGCCTTGTCATGCAGTCCCCAACCACATGGACCTCCATGCATCGTCATATCATCATTTTCATCATCATGCAAAAATAAAATATGCTGTTCCAGGTTTCTGATCTCTCAAATCTCCATTTCATGGTGACCTCAGACCAGTCCTCCATGAGCTCTAGGTGCGTGGTTGTCTTCGGCCAGACCCTGCTGCTGTGCATGGAAGGATGTAGTGGTTGACTCGCCACCCCTGGGGGGAGCTCCCACTCGTCGACTCTGTGACAATGTTGCAAGTAGGGGGAATAGTAGGTGTGGTCACCTGAAGGTCACACTGAACACCACCGAAGTGACTCGGCAGCAGTGCGGAGTTTCCTCCGGAGGGAGTCCCCTACTACATGACATATATAGCAGCAGGGCCGGGAGTCTGGCTGGGCTGGAACAACTGGTGGGCCTGGGTGAGCACACTGGGGTTGATGGGATGAGCGGCATGAGAGGAAGACCTCTGAGGTTGACAAAAAGAAAAATACTTGGAGCAGCAACAAAACAAAAAAAAAGACTGACCATGTGATATGCAGCGGGAGTGAGCGAGATGGGGGAACTGCCATCTAAACCGATAGTGTTTCTGTATTTTGCTAATCGTGTACATTCATTCATTCACAGTTAATCATTTTTAGCCTTTTAATTTTTCATTCCTAAATACGACGGTGATGAAACACATACAGATCTGATTTGTAAGCAATACACGCAAAGTGCCACAGAGAGTGAAAACAGCAGTTTTAAGGTTCGTGACACTGGTAGATTATTGTTTTCCTGATGGATTGTACATTAAATTCACAAGCTGAACGCATGTGGTCTATTGTCCTATTGAGATGAGAGTAAGCAGGTAAAGTATGATACTTTGCACTTTTAATCTCCAGGACAGGGCACACTCAGTTACATATCTTCACCACACTCTATTCTTTCAGATTAAACAGCTTTTAGTGTTTTACACGAACTAATTTTCTCTGTACCCAGAAATTTTAGTTAAGGGACTCCACTGTATTATAAAGACTGGACTTCTTTTGTATAGTAACTCACCAAAACTTTGGAAGGATGAAGATTTTATGGTAGAAATTCAACACAATTAAATATTATATTACTTCATTCTCAGAGTTTGAGTCCTGCCTGGCAGAGACATGGGCATCCTACTGAATGTATTCCACCACATCCCATCCAATAGAAGGGACTGAAACATGGACTATCTGTCTTTTGCCTTCACAGGGCAGAGTGGATCAAGCTGTTACAGTGAGTAGACCCATCGCAGTAGGTGGTGCTGAAAGTGAAAACGTGGTACTGACTCGTGGAAAACATGATTATGTTGCAGGCAGTTCAGCAGTTCCAGAGGGTGCCTGAACTGTAGTTTGTGTAACAAAGATAAAGATCTACACGCATATGAACAGTATGCAAATCCTGAATGTGAGAAGAACAACCCAAAACCCATTTACACAGGGGACTTTCTGTGGTGTCAAAATCCCGGAGGACCTTACCCAGGTAAGTTTGCTTCTTAGTGAAATTCAGACAGAAACTGAGAAAGTGTGACTGTCAAGCATGTGAAATGCAAAGGGGATAAGCAGCAAAAAGAAACACACTTAGAAAAACAAGGACAAAACTGGATTAGTTGCATTTATGAACGAGATTAGTCCTGCACAAGCTGCTAAGCAAGGTGCTCTGCTATAGCGGCGCACCTTGCTTAGTGGCTTGCACAGAACTAAGCTCATTCATGCAGATGGCCCCTGTATCTTAGTTAATGTGTTTCTTTTTTTCTCAGTCATTGTCTTTTTACAAAAGTTTAAACCAGTTAGAAATTGCTACGAACCAATGTGCACTTTCCTGAAAATATGGATTGCATCCCTTTAATAAGATTGAAAATTATATACATATCAAACCATGTACAGAAGTCCTGTAGAGGGATCCTGTTCAGTGTTGAGCTAGATCACATAATGTCTTTAACTCTGCATGTGGCTGGTGGCTCCAACAGCCTAAAGACAACTTACTGTAGCACATTATAGGCGGCAAATTCTGTTCAGCCAAGGTAGACTTGAAGCACTGTACATGGGTATTTTTAGTGCTCTTTGTGATGTTACAAGCCGACTGATCCAGGAATGAACTCTTAACCCTTTTAACCCTGGATCCCTACAGCAGGATATGGCTTGACCATGATAATTCAAGGGTAGTGCCAGAATAGCTTGGCGCCTTCAGGCGCCAAGGTAATCTGGCACTACCCTTGAATTATCATGGTCAAGCCATCTCCTGCAACTGGTACATATCATTAGGCAACACCTTCAAAATTTGAGAAATGGGACCTCGGGCTAAAAGGATTAATTAGTTTAGTGACAGAGTAGATAATACAAAAAAATTGCTTATCAGGCAAAGAGTAAATTGTCTCCCGTGCAAATGTACACATTAACTGGTAAAGGAAAGACTTCCTTTCGCATCCACTTTATAGAAGAACTAGAACAATTGAAAACACAATTTTTCACATGCTTGAGCCAGCCAACATTCAGTCTCCTGGATTTAGGTGAGGATTCGTGTAAGTAAGCACTTTTTTTGAGAGAGGTGTGTCAGATGAGAAAAAGATATTGCGGAAAAGTTATAATTTACTGGCATAGCAAACGTGCAAATCATAGGTCATGTCCTTGCAAAATATTACTCTTGTATAGCCTACCTCATAATTCCATTTTAACCTATTATGCCATCATTTAGTTTTAAAAATTTAATTTTTTTGTTTAATAAATTGTGTTGTAACTGTCCTTTCTAAGCGTGTTTCTTTCTGTTGGGTACTTTTTTGCATCATTTAGTTTGAACAGTTGCAAAATGCACATAGCATTAAATTCTATTCAGTGTGCTTGTTTTATCTATTTCATAAAGTGCAAATGTTACCTGTTCCCACGAAAGGGACCTTAAGTCGCTTTTGGCTGAATGGAGCTACAGGCCAAAAACAGTGCAGGGGGTCATCTTGGGTCAGTTCGAGTTATCAACTTGAAATGCATATTTCTCGCTTAATAACAGGTCTACAACAATAGTTTTTGCATCAAAATAATTTGTATTGCTAGTAGATTGTAATGGTGTAATATCTCAAAACTCAAAATTTTCAACTTATGGTCCCTTTCGTGGGAACAGGTCACTTAATTTCTGTTTGCTTTGTTAACCCTTTTAACCCCAGATCTCTACAATAGGAAATGGCTTGACCATCATAATTCAAGGGTAGTACCAGATTATCTTGGCGCCTTTCAAGCCATCTCCTGCAACTGGTACATTGTTTGGCATCCTGTCTCGGAAGACAATGGAGTATATGCGCTTGCTGGGTCAGTCACTGGAGTGACCTCTCCAGGGCGCAAGCCTGGGCGAAGTGTATGGAGATCCTGGGGTGCCCAGTCGTCAAGATCCCCCTCTCGGCCTCGCTGATGTATCCAAAGGAATGCAAAGCAGTACGTTTGGCACCAGTTTGGCTGCAGGAGCTGCCAGAACAGTGCGTGAATACAGGCAGCTGTCTGCCTTCGGGGCTCCACTCCTGATTTGAAGGGTTTACTCCCCCACATTTGGCCGTTGGATCCAACCTGATCTCCTCCGTCCTCTAGCCGTTGGCTGTCAGAAACAGCTCATCCGCCTAGTGGTGCAATGTGAACACCACCCCCTCACGTGGTTTAGCCCACCAGCTGAGGTGGTTTGCCAGGGTGTGGCGCTTGGAGCCAGCACGTGAGAGATTAAGGAGATGGATGAGGACCAGTGATGCCCGTCCGTCCTATGTAGGACGCAGCTGCCGAACAGCAAAGGTGCTACCTCTATCCAGAGCCCCCTACACCCCTGGTACATAGTCATTAGGCAACACCTCCAAAATTTGAGAAATGGGACCTTGTGGTTAAAAGCGTTAAATTTGTTACTCATCGTGTGGTGTTAGAACCTGTAAAAAAGTGCTCTTGTGTCCAACTTTTATTATATCTTTACAAAGCCAACTGTATACATAAATTATTATAATTTACATTGATTGTATGTACTTATTTTGATTTGATTTATTTTTATTTGTGTTCTATTTCAGCTTGCCAAGAGCTGGCGCCTCAAGTTCATGTATGGAGCTGTAGTCATGGTCCAGTTTTTAACGCAAGTGTTTCCTGTACGATCCAGTGTGGGAATAAAAGAATCAAAATAACCTGTTCGGAGAATATCACTTGGGTTCCAGATCCGAAGACATGCCCCCCTCCACCAACTACGGAGACTTCTGTTACTCAAGGTGAGAGCAAATGATCTTGTTTGAATACAGCCAAAGGGCTAATACCTTTCAGGCTAGGTGCCAAAAATCAGGCATTTACAGTGTTTCAAGCTGGAAAAATCTGAAAATCTCAACAACAAGAAGCATATTAAAATTACGCGTCTCATTGAAGGGTTAACCCATTTAGCCCTGAGTCCCTACAGCGGGAGATAGATTGACCATGATAATTCAAGGGTAGTGCCAGATTAGCTTGGTGCCTGAAGGCACCAAGCTAATCTGGCACTACCCTTGAATTATCATGGTCAATCTATCTCCTGCAACATAACTTGTTAGGCAACACCTCAAAAATGTGAGAAATGGGACCTTGGGGCGAAAAGGGTTAAAAGACCATTTATAGGAAGTCATTTGTGTGACATTAGAGTCTGTAATTTTTATCATATTGACTCATAATTTTGGATATGGTTTGATTAGAGAAAGATATTAGATGAGATTCTTAGCCAGCGTTGTATCTTTTGAACTTTTTAAGTAAAAATTAATTCTCTGCTGAAAAATTTAAAAAGATAAAAACCTCGAGTTCTGTAGAAAATCAGAAGGTGATGGTGACATCAAGCAGCAACTTGGTCACCACCCAGACATTGACGCAGTACTCTAGATATGACGTATTTCTCTCTCTCTCTCTCACACATGCACACGCACGCACACACACATCGACTCTCTGTATAGTTGCTTTTGTATAGTTTTTTTTTTCCAGTTTATTTCTTTATGTTTCGATTTATTGTGTTCTTCTTACTCTTTGCTGTTAATGTGTTTTTTTGTTCCTAACAGGACAGTTTGTAAGAGGCGTTTCGACTAAAACTTTATCCTGTAAATAAAACGTTTCATCATCATCTGTCAGAAGAGCATGTGCGTGTATAGTACAATATCATGTATCATGTAGGTAAAGTCAAACCTCATTTCACACAGATTATAGCAAGACTGAAATTATACCATGAAATTCTAGTTTTGTCACAATTTTTGTCAAGTCTAGAAGGCAAAGTGAAACTCATATTACGTAAAATATAAAATTATGTATAAACTAAATTACGTTTGACAAATGATGATTTTTTCAAACCAGTGACGCGTTTGCACTGTGCCCCTTATACAGCTCACTGACGCATTGGCTAATCTGCGAAGCTTTTTTCGATAAGGGATATTTCAACATCAGAATCGGGTCAAAGACAACAGGTAGAGACCCTTGACAGCGAGGACAGTGCACATATAGAATGGACTTTGTGGGTTATGGCTCTCATGTAAGAAGAGATTTCTTGGGTTATAGTTCATCATCCCATCTTGTTCTCATTGTTGTTACCTGTGAAGCACATAAGGTTTCTGACTGCTTGTCTCATCACCCTACTTCCCCAAGGTAACAGTTAACCCTTTTAGCCACAAGTTCCCATTTATAAGATTTTGGAGGTGTTGCCTAACAACTATGTACATGTACCAGTTGCATTAGATGGCTTGATCATAATTCAAGTGTAGTGCCAGATTAGCTTGGCGTCTGAAGGCGTCAAGCTAATCTGGCTCTACTCTTGAATTATCATAGTCAAGCCATCTCCTGCTGTTGGAATCTGGGGCTAAAAGGGTTTACCTATTCTCTGTTGGAGCAGCAAAATCAGAAATACGCAACTGCAAAAGATGTATATATCCTTGTGAGCTCCAGCATTTGCAGGGGCTTCTGATGCTTCAGGTAGATGGGATTCTAAAGCTGTGAACCCTTTAACTGTCCATAGCGCTTTTTTGGCCCACATGGGCAGCAAAAGTGAGTATGTTCAGGGCCAGTGGTCGTCTGTTGTTCGTCCTCCTTTGTCCATGGTAAACTTTAACAGAGATTATTCAAGCCATAGCCTTCAAACTTGGCCTCAGGATACTTTGTGGCAAGACCTTTCTAAACATACCAATTTGAATGACCTCTCACAAAGGTCAAGGTCACAGGGGATCAGGAAATAGTTATATATTGACACAATGTATTTTTTTCTCAAATACTATTTCAAACCCAAACTTTGTACAAAGATACCTGATGGGAAGGTCTTATATGCATACTAATTTGGTTGATCCCTCGGAAAGGTCAAGGGTCACAAGAGCTCAGGAAATGGGTAACAAATAGCTATATTTTGAAAAAAGATGTTTTTTCTCAGATACTATATTTCTCAAATTCTCAAATACTATTCACAACGTCATACCCAAACTTGCTACAGAGATACCTGATGGTAAGACCTATCTATGCATACTAATTTGGATGACCCATCTGAAAGGTCAAGGGTCACAAGAGCTCAGAAAATAGGTAAACAATAGCCATATTTTGACAAAAGATGTTGTTTTTTTTTCAAATACTATTTACAACTTCAAACCCAAACTTCTTATATAGATATCTGACATTAAAACCTATCTATGTATACTAATTTAGATGAGCCCTCGGAAAGGTCAACGGTCACAAGAGGTTGGCAGATGTGTGTAAAATGCCAATTTTGGATAGAATTGTAGTTATTATCAACATTTTTGCAAACTTTTCAATCAAATTTGGTACAAAGGTATCGAATGATGTAAGACCTTCCTATGTATAATAATTTAGTAGACTCATTGCAAAGGTCAAGGGTGTTTGACGGATGTGTGAAAACTGATTACATTTTGAGAAAACATGGATTTTGCTGGTGCAGAAGCCATCCCTTTACTTATTGTTACAAAGGTGACATGTAGATTGAACATAAATGTGAGCCATAGGGCTTTGCCTTTCTTGTTGTCAAAGTGATTCCTAACAGGAATGAACAGTTAGGAATCACCTCTACAAAAAGCGCTGTGGACATGGAAAGGGTTAATCTGTGATGATTTCGGTCATAACTTTGAGCTTTCAGTGATGAAGTGGTTAATTCTGTCAACCTTTTTATTTCAGAGAGCACACCTCCCAAAGCGGCCTCCCCTGAAAGTTTGAAAGATATCATCATTGCTGTTGTTGCTACCATTGCAGGTGATTTTTTTAAAAAACTGTGTATCATTTTGATATTGTCTGGGTCTGTGAACCCATTCAGCCCTGACACTGTAACAAAATATTGCCATGACATCTGAATAACTTTGCGTGTCTAGGTCTAGGTGCCATCCTTTTCTGACACCACCTTTGAACTATCATGGTCAATTATTCTCCTGCGCTTTTAATGTAGTCAGAAGAAATTGTGGAATTTGGTCAGAGATCCCATTTGCAATTTTGACAGCTGGCCATCATGGCCGCTGAGGCATAACAACAGTAATTAGTTTGAGAGAACGGGCACCTGGCAACCTGCCCAATAGCAGCCATGAAAAAGCTGTTGAAAATATATGGAACCTTTTAAGACCTTCATCATTTTTGTTTGTGACAAAAATTGACTGATTAATCCTTTTACCCCCAAGATCCCATTTCTCAAATTTGTAGGTGTTGCCTAACGACTAAGTACCAGTTGCAGGGGATGGATTGACCACCATAATTCAAGGGTAGTGCCAGATCAGATTGATGCCTGAAGGCGCGAAGCTAATCTGGCACTACCATTGAATTATCATGGTCAATCAATCTCCTGCTGCAGGGTCCCGGGTCTAAACAGGTTAATAAAAGCTAACACTGAGTGGAAGTGGAAAAGCCATTGTATGAGCATATTTTATATGGAACAACTTTGACACCATGGCATAGCAGACCAGAGCTAACATCAGTCAAGCAGCAACATCCATTGTCACTATCATCAGCCCCTTCCTCTAATGGGTTGCCGCCGTGAGATGGCCTTGGTTGCCTGCTTGGCTTTAACAGAGGGAAGGATCACTCAGGTCCAACTGACCCAATTTGCAACACATAGATTCTCATGAGCCCCTGCAGACTGCAGGGGCTTACCACAATCAATGCCTCCTGCCGACCAAGTTCGACCGCTTTTAGTTCTGCTTGGGGGAAGTCATCTGGGTTAGTTGTGCACTGTCAGATTAGCACTAAATCGCTAAACACCTATCGCCATGAGCCACCCATTGTGACAAGTTAAACAATATGGATGACAGCTCGCAAATATCGCTGCTGGTCAACATGGCTGGTGGACTTCATTAATCATACAGTCCAGCGCCAGATGCCTCTCAGCCAGCCAGTGGCTGAGAACTTCCAGCTGAAGTGAACACTGTTGGATCTTGGGGTTCGTTATGGTAATCCATTTAGCTTTGATGTGGGTTAACCCTTTGGCTGTCAGTAGCGGTTTTTGTTGTGATGCAGAAATCATCACAACAAAAAACGCTACCAACAGCCAAACGGTTATCCGTGCTTGAGAAGGTGCAAAGCTGATGAAGCGATACCTACAGCTATGGCATTGGCAGTCATTTTACGTCCTATAACTGGTTCACATAGATGTTATGGGGTACCAAATAAAATTGAGCTTGTTAATATTAGGTTGTCTCTTCTATACCATTTTAGTGAATTAAAGTAGTAGTCTCCACTGCATCTATCCTTTTTTGTGATGGTGGTGTTTTATTGTTCGCAACTTTGCAATGAATGCAAGCACAATTATTGATAGTTCTTATCAAACATGTGCGAGGGCATCAGTCTGTTGCCTACCCTGTTGGTCACATTGTGAATTATGTGTGATTGCGTTCTGCAGTCTTAGGACAGTGGCTTGACTTTGGAGCCAGCATGCATTCCAGTGGCTGAGAGTTGAGCCATATTACTGACCCTGTAAAAATGTGTGTTTAGCCTTCCTGAAACATGACGAGGTGAGCATTGGCAGGAACCCTTGTCAAACAACATGCTTCAGAATTCATGGGTATCTACCAATGCACATGCGTGTTTTGCAAACAGCACAAGGACTTACGACCCTGCTATTGTAGACCTTTGCACTGTTTAACCCATTACATTCTAAAGATGAAATAATTGTCAGATTTTTAAAGATATCCTGTGAGATGTACATCACAATTCTGGAGACAGATCGACAATGATAGTTCAAGGGTGGTGTCAAAATAGCTTGGTGCCTTCAGGCACCAAGCTGTTCTGACACCACTTTTGAACTATCATGGTTGACCCACATCCTGTTGTAGCAAGTCAGTTCTTTATGGGTTAAAGTAACAAGGGCAACAACCTGTTGTCAGCGTTGTGTGGTCCATGTGAAGGTGATTTGTTAGGAATGTAAGAGACAGTGTGAAATGATTTTGCCTACCTTTTTTCCAGGGCTTGCAGTTGTTGTTTGTGTGACATTTGGATTTTACTTGCGATCACGCTGCAACCGAATGAATAATTCACATATGAGTAGCAGCCAGTCATCTTGCAGTCCAACAGCTTCAATCACTGGTAAACACTTCTATATTTACCATTTTGTGCCTCATGACTCCATACCATCAGGTCTAAAATCACAGACCAGCACACAAGTGCATTCTTGCTGGTATTTATATTTACATTACAAATACTGACTAAACCCTTTTCATCCTATTACACTGTTGCTTGAAATAAAATTGACTATGATAGTTCAAGGGTGGTGCCATAATAGCTTGGTGCCTGAGGCACCAAGCTATTCTGGCACAACCCTTAAACTAAAATGGTTGATCTGTCTTGTAATCTGTAATGTAGCCATCATAGGACAATAAACACATTTTACAAAATGAGCCATAGAGTAATTTGTGAAGAGTTTTCTTCTGGGTTCGATGCACATGCCAGTAATGGCTTATATGGACGCATGGAGCTGTAAAAATTGCACTGCAAGCAAATCTTAGCCCAGCAATCAGAGAAAACAAATTACTTGGAGGGGAATATTTTGGAAAAGAAATTGATTAAAATTATACATTTTAACCCCCCCCCCCCCCCCCCCACACACACACACACACACACACACACTCGCCGCCCAGTGATATATTAACATATCTTTGGGTGCCACTGTATTGAGTTCAATTCTTGATGTTATCAGAGAATGGAGTAATCTGACTGATGCAAGTGATCATTACTTTTGTTTTGTGATTGCACTGCTAATACTTCTGTGTTTACACTGACCACAACAATATCTTTTTGGACAACAAAGATGTCTGAATCTAATTATTTTCAGAGGCACAAGGAATTGTTCATTTGTTTGAGAAATATTTCACAGTGTTTGTGACAAACCTTACTCTTATTTCAGAGAGTATGGAGGGGGCTGGGGAAGAAAGTAAAAGTCTTCTTCTTGAAAGTGGATGTGGCCTTACAGGAGGGGCTGTAACTGGCAAAGTTGGCGTCCTCCCGCTGCCTGGATGCCAAAAGGAAGTCAGTGTGAAGCCCTCTGCCGACGCTGATCGTCTCAAACAGGAAGTGCAACAAAGAAGCACGTGTATGTGGCATGCATTGCTAGCCTTGAACTGTGCATTGGTCTGTAATTAAGTCTTATTACATGTACTAAATTGATACTTATATAGCCCCACCACACCGTAGCAAGACAATTGATCAGCCTTGATAGTTCAAGGGTTGTGTCAAAACAGCTTGGTGCCTATATGTACCAAGCTATTCTGGCACCACCCTTGAACTGTCATAGTCAGTCTGTCTCTTGGATTTTAATGCAATCTTCAGATGACAACTCCAAAGTGGACATTAGGCCACAATGCAATGGGTTAAGATATGGGTTAAATGCTTGACTGCACCAGTGTTTGTGCTAGTGTTTTTGACAATTAGTATTTTCTTCCATTAGTGCCTGGTCACAATGCATAGATCTATCATCAATGTCAGACCTGCTGAACAGTCTGTTCTGCCGCAGAAAATCAGATGGGGATGTTTGTGGTTTTTGTTGTTGTTGTTGGGTTGTTTTTTTTTGTTTGTTTGTGTTTTTTTTTTTTTTTTTTTTGGGGGGGGGGGGGGGGGGGGGGGTTGGGGGCGGGATGCTCAGTCAGACCTCAGAAACTCAAATAAGGAGAGAGGGATGAGTCATGAATTTTAAATACTTTTCAACTTCATTATCCTTGTGTCCACAGTTGGTATTTCTCAGTTCTAACCAGTATCATCTACCAGCTGATACTTTTGGTATTTGCCTTCAAATACCAGTAAAATACTAATAATTGTGGGTTAATACAAACACTTTGCATATGCGAAAAATGGCAGACTCTGAGAGATTCAGCATCTATCATTTTCAGGGTAGTGGTTGGGTTGGTTGGTTAGTTCGGGTTTAACGTCCACAGCACCGAGGTGATCATGGACGGCCCTCGCGGGCGGGTTATGGGGGACAGAGAAATCTATTGCCTATGGAGTACGACCTGAACACTGATCAACTCAGGCGCACTCCAACTGTGCCATTTTGATTTACCAGGACCTTTCAACGGACATGCTATGGAACAAATCCGTTTTTTCCCCCTGGATTGGGTAGTGGTTGGGTTTAGAGTGTCAGCTCATGTGCTATCTTCACTTTCATTTCACATTTTACACCATCTTTTCCATGAAATTTTCATGCATCTTTCTTTTTCTTTTTCTGGAAGTGGGGCCTCTGGAAACGAATGGATCTATCAGGAAGACTACACATGATGACAACAGTTCGCCTGTTGTCTGCTTGGCACCTGAAAGTGTCCCCATGGTACCAGATATAAGACAACAGAGAACAACAGGTTAGTTACCCACATGGCTGCCCCCGCAGTAACACATCAAGAGCAAACTTCAGGAGATAGGTTGACCGTGATTGTTCCATGGTAGATAGCACCGAGCAAATTAAGTAATACCATTGAATTGTCATGATTGGTTTATCACCTTTGACCCTTTTAGCCCCAAGGTCCCATTTCTCAAATTTTGGAGGTGTTGCCTAACAACTGTGCACCAGTTGCAGGAGATGGTTTGACCATGATAATTCAAGGGTAGTACCAGAAGGCGCCAAGCTAATCTGGCGAATTATCATGGTCAAGCCATCTGCTGCTGTAGGGATCCGGGGCTAAAAGGGTTAATATGAAGCATGTCCCTGGGGACACACGCACGCGGATGTCGGTCATTATGGTTATTGTGTCTCCTTTTGGAAAGTACGTGCACCATCCTGCATCCTCCATTTCCCTTTATGTAACAGCAACTCCGCCCCCAGCTAGCAAGAGGTGTAGATCCTCATGAGCCCCTGCAACAGCAGTCGAAGCAGCTTATGAGGATCTATGCCTCTTGTGAGTGTAAGAGTAGTAGGTGCTTGGGAGGCAAAACATCCAGTATAGTACATAGCCAAGGGCACCACACAGTTGATCGCCTCCAGAGCAGAAGTCTGGAGAAAGGCAGTGGGCGTTGCGTAGTCTCCAAAGGACATGAGTGATCCATAGTAAAACCAACCAATATTGGATTAGGTATCAAAAAGGAACTGTGGGTGGGGTGGAGTATGAACCTTTCCAAGCGCAGCGATCCAGTCTTGATCGAACTGAACTGAACCGAGCTGAACTGAGGCAAAAGCTAATGAAATGGGCTATTGGTGCGTAGCACTGATCTCGACTAATTATCGAAGAGAGTTTGCTACTAACCCCCTACTGCGTTAGGCCTCCAGGAATGTGAACGGTATCGGTGGCACCATGCACAAAGAGGCAACTGGTAGTCATAGCCGTGGCACCATTCCTAGCTTCATCCTGACCGTTTGGCTGTCAGTAACACTGTTATTCGCAATGATTCCTGCAGGAATCATCATGACAAGAAGCGCTGCTGACAGCCAAAGGGTTAAGGTTGTCTTCTTGCATTTCAGATATGCCAAGGGAGGAAGTGTGGCAGTGTCATGTAGGAAACATGCAAGAGGTTACTATGTCCCATCAGCCATATGAGGGTAAGGGTTACTGTTAACCCTTTGTGCCCCAAGGTTGAAATGCTCAGTTTTGAGTTATCCTCTTGAGACTGTATTACAATTCAGGAGACGGACTGATCATGGTAGTTCAAGGGTGGTGCCAGAATAGCTTGGCGCCTATGGGTGCCAAGCTATTCTGGCACCACCCTTGAACTATCATTGTCGATCCATATCTTGCTGTGGTGTGTCAGGAAATTTTCAAACAATATTGGCGTACATCTTCTTAGGATAAAGTGCACGCTTGTTCCTATTGTTTCATAAAATAATACATGTAATAATGACAGATACAACAATAAGAGTATTTCTGCTGTTTGTTTTTGATTCATGTGGGAAAGCAAAAGTGAGTCAGTGTAGATAAATAGATCCTGTTTATTGCCATTTGCCTTAGGAAACATAAAGCATAGGAATGTGTGTTGGTGTTGTTACAATTACAAACATCACAGTCCACAATAAGAAATAATTAATAAAGCATAGGAATGTGTGTTGGTGTTGTTACAATTACAAACATCACAGTCCACAATAAGAAATAATTAATACTCTTATCACGCAAACCCAATGCCCTACACACTGTAAAAACTTTAAAACTAAACAAGTAATATCACAAACCGATATGTACCAACTCACACACCCACACTTATCTGCCACACACACACAACACACACGCATTATAATCTAGAAAGTCTAAATTAATTAAAGGTATATCATTTAAAATGAAAACAGTATATCTTAAAGTAAATATGTCACTAATTTAGTGATCACAGTGGGGTGTAAAACTAGTTAATATAAATCATAAGACTAAGCTTAATACTGACATACACTATCCTCTCAACGGTTGGGGGCGCGCCCTGCCGGGTGAGGAGACTCATGGAGTCCACTAGACCAAAAGCACCAACAACAGCCAAAGGGATAGCACAAGGGTTGGGCGAGGTGCTCTGTAGGCTGGCCACACGATTCTACACATACACATACGCACTCTCTCTCAGTCATTCACGCAAACATCTGCCCTCAGCAATGAAATTGTTATCACCCCACAGAGCACATCATCGCATGCCTATAACACTGAAAGGGCTCGGACAGCACTAGGATTAAAAAACTGTTGGACCGTCTGTTGTCTTTCTGGAGACCATTCAAAACAAAGACTTCAAACGTGGCCCCAGGATACTTTGTGGCAAAACCTTTCTAAGCATATCAATTTGAGCAGTCTTGTTTAACCCTTTTCATCCTGATACACTACTGCTTGAAATTAATTTGATTATGATCATTCAAGGTTGCTGCCAGAATAGCTTGGCGCCTCAGGCACCAAGCTATTATGGCACCACCTTTGAACTAAAAAGGTTGATCTAATCTGCAATATAGCCTTCATAGCACAGTAAGCAAATTTAAACAAATCATCCTCAAGATGAAATGGGTTAAACAATGTTGTCACTATTCAGGGTTCGTACGGCCGTTGGAAAAACTTGAAAACCTGGAAATTTGATGGCATGCTTTCAAGGCCTTGAATACCCTTGAATATAAGCAAAAAGTTGATGTCCTTCAAATATAGCTTTGAAAGCCCTGAAAATTCCAGTCAGTGAGGATTTTCTTTTTTCACCAGTTTTTATTTCGTGAAAATTTTTGAAGACAGTAAATTTTGCACGAGCGAATATGTCAGCGAGATTCTGCTTTGATAGATAGGCCTATGTCCGATTGTCGATGCATGCGCATTGCTTCCATAATATTTTAACGCTTCCTATTTTTGCCCAGTCTACTCGACACTGATCGGCATGTAAACTGTATGTTTTCGGTAACACAATTATTTTATGTTCGCTTAAACTGGCGAATATTCTCCTTGAAATACCCTTGAAATACCCTTGAATTTTGTAACAGAAAGTGTGGGAACCCTGCTATTTCATTTAACCCAATCTGACACATTTCGACAAGATATAGATTGACGTTGATAGTGTAAGGGTTGAAGGCAGAAAATCATGATCCCTCCAGGCACTAAGCTATTCTGGTACTACCCTTTAAGTGTCAGGAGTTGTAGTCTCTAATTTTGACTTTTGACCTTGGAACTCAATGTCTTTTACTTTTGCCTCTGTTTTTTTTTGTCAGGGAATGCTGCAGGTCGAGACAGCTACTTTGCCTTGGTGGACTTTCTGAACGATAGAGAGACTGCACTACGGTTCTGTCACTTTTTTGACCAGAAAGATGGATTTTCTAAAGTTACTTGGCACAACATTGCAGCTGGTTTGCTTAAGAAGAAACACGATGAAATCTACTCTTTTGAATACAGGTACATTACATCTGTGTTTTTCAGACATATTGTATGCATTTACCAGTCCTCGGCCAGTCCAGTGAAGGTTTTCTGCTTGCTTATGTAATGAATTGGTTTGCACTGTACACTTTCCACGGATGCAACTAGGCATCGGACATCAGTCGTAGTCTGATTGCAGGGCTGAAATGTCAGTAGGTCAAATGCCCTGTTATAATTGTCTCGAAGCTGCCTATGTCCGATCACATTTCTGGTCACAAAATACTATCATGTGTACCTGATTTACTGACGAACAAGTGTGTCTTCATTCGAGTCATTGGAAACACTGAAGTGTTTCCGATGACTTGAATGATGTCACATTTCTTTTGCTTGTCAGTATTAAATTTCTATATGGTGGACATTATGTCCTATAGATCAACCCATTTTATGGGTGAAATGTCAGTTAGACTTAGCCTCTCAACCAATCAAAACACTGTAGACCATGTGCTTCTCACTGCCAAGCAGAAGGTACGGCGTAACAATGGATGTTTATGCTTGCGGGGCATGGAAGAGCATCAATGTTTCCATTATTTTAGCAAATTTTGGCAGTATTGGAAAGCACTGTTGTTAAATCAGATTCCTGATACCACAATCCATATTCAGGTGAAGAATTTTTCCATTCCCGAAGCCTTTATCACGACTGGCAGACATGAAAGAATGCGAAAGAAAAGCTTGTGGTTGGCCACATGGTCAACTGAACCCTGAGAGAATCACAAGACATCACTACATATGCTTGAAAGTAAAATTTCTACTTGTTTCCTCAAACACATTACCGATGACATTACTGTTAGGAATAGTGTCTTAGCTAGCCTAATTTCAGCCAAAATTGGTTGTGTACCTATATGGCAGGGGAGGCAACAAGGGGCACCATAACCTAGCCAGTATCCCGAGTAGCCTCCCTTCCATCCCCATCCCGGCACTTGCCCACTGGATTCCCGCCAGTCTGTTTCTTAGCTAGCTGTGAACGGTTGTGTACCTATATGGCAGGGGAGGCAACAAGGGGCACCATAACCTAGCCAGTATCCCGAGTAGCCTCCCTTCCATCCCCATCCCGGCACTTGCCCACCAGATTCCCGCCAGTCTGTTTCTTAGCTAGCTGTGAACGGTTGTGTACCTACACTTCTGCGTCTTGGCTGTGTACGGTGTGACCGGTCGCCTTGTGGCTTGGAGTTCTACTGTGTTCACTGTGCTAGCCTCGGATTACTGTGTTCACTGTGCTAGCTTGGCGCTTACCTTCGTCGGTTTTACATGTGGGGGCTTCCGCCAGACTTTGTGGTGTTGGGGACTTGGATTACTTCCCGTGTTTCCGCACTAGCCTTGGATTACTGTGTTTATGGTGCTAGCTTGGAGCTACCTTCGTGGTGCGACCTCTACCATTGGTGGTGCGGGGCTTCACTTCTGTGACACGGTTGGTTTCCTACGGCCCTTGGTCTGGCCTCCGGCCTCTCCGACATGGTAAGGTAAAACCTCGGTTGTTGCCCACGACCAGCGCTCGGGGAAGGGAGGTTAGGGCGACGGCACTGGCCGTGGATTTGGCATTGGGTACGGAATTGACCTTCGCTCGCATACGCTCATCCAGGGCTAGAAATTAACTTTTTTCTTTGGGGGCCACCGGGCCCCTTGATTGAAAAATTTGAGGGCCCACAAGCAACTTTCGGGGCCCAACTTTGAAAAATAATGCAAACAAAAAACAAAAGAATTATTGACAATATAATAAGTAGAAAGTACAATTTGTCTGATAATCTAAAATAAAAACAATTGAATTTCCAATTTTGCTGAGTGATGTCATTTTTATTTGCCTTTTCTTTCACTTTCAAACATTACCAACAAAAAAGGGGAAAAAACACACACACACACATTCAGTGACACACATATTCCAGTGACTAGTGAGCCTGAAATGGCCATTAAACAAAATAGAAAAAAATCAAGTGAGTCTCTTGTATAATACTTTTCAGTTTTGTGACTGAGTATTGCACAATACACATCATTCAATTTTTAATATGAGTAACCTAACAAAAGATCTGACCTCAATGCACAAAAGTTCAAAACAAAACCATGAAAGGGAACTAAACTTAACAGTACTCTTCCTGATAAACTAAAGTTAAACAAACAGATTTTGCCTTTTTTTTTTTTTTTCAATCATCTATTCATATTACACTTATGTGCACTTGAGTTAACAGAAGTAAACTAAAAATACAATAACAAAAAAAAGAAAAAAAAAAAGAACACAATACTATTACTGTGAGTGAGTGAGTGGGTTGCTTCCCTTGGCCCAAATACGAAACTGCCGAGTAGAGCTAGCTGTAGCAGACGAATTATTTTGCGGGCCAAGCGGGCCCTTCGTTTTTCAACTTTCCGAGCCCGAAATCAACTTTGCGGGTTTTTGGCCCCGGGCCCCGGCCCCGCTAATTTCGAGCCCTGCTCATCGCATGGCCTCGGAGAGCCACGCTCGCTCGCCTATCACTGTTGACTATGTTTTGCAGTTTACAAGTCCACACCTGCACGCTTGTGGGGACTTTCAATGCCTATTCTGTTCTGGCTGGGCCTCCACTCACCCGCGCGTTGTCTGCGTCCCTGGCTAGACGAGCAGTGGTTCCAGCCTGGGGCTTCTATCGCCGTGACGGCTGACACCAGTCCGAGAGCAGCTGCTGGCTAACGATCATACCACCTCCGCGGCTGTGACAGGACGTATTTCCCGGATGTGGTGACTCGGACTGCACGGGAGAGGCCATCCTGTACCGATCCTAGGACTTCTGCCGATTTTCGCGCCAGCTCCTTAAGTACTGAGACTGTGAGAGTATCCAGTATGAGTCTGGCCTGCAACGTGCATGCAAGACCCGCCTCCTGACCTCCGGGTCCAGCCGCGGCTTCTGGAGTACGGCCCTCCAAACTGTCTGGACCAGTCCAGCACAAACGTACATCGTCTCACTCCTAGGGCAGTGACAAGTACCCTCGGACGGACGAGACTGCTCGACCCACCTACTTCCCGATTGGACACTCGGGCTGCATGGGTTACGCCACACGCATACCAGCCCAGGTACAATGCCGATGCCCTGGACAGGACGAGAATACTTGGCCTTTGGGCGCCCGCTCAGCACATAGAGTACTACGAGCTCAGCCACAGCGATTGCTCGCCACGCCTACCCTTCCAATGCGGCACTAATCCGTGGATGTCCAGCGCCCCAGCCAAAGACAGGTACCCGGGGATGAGACTGCTGGACCAGTGTGCGCCCACTCGCCAGCTAGAGAGAGTACGATGAGCCTGGCCAGGAAAGAGAAGGAGTTATCGTCCCGCCTAACCCCTGGTTGCGCCACGATGCATGGTGTTAGGAGTTCCGAGCGGACACCCGTGCCCCGACCTCCTTCACGCTTACGGGACAGGTCGCCTCAACCCGGGGGATAATCCAGCATATACATTTGACGTCCTGGCCTCGGTCAGTGACAAGTACCCTCGGCAGGACGAGAATGCTGGACCAGGGGGTGCTCGCTTGCCATTACGGTTCTACGAGCCGGGCCTGCAGGACGGGTTACCACTCCTAGGACTTCAGCCGATTTTCGCGCCATATCGTTAAGTACTGAGTGTATCCAATATGAGTCTGGCCCGCAACGTGCATGCACGACCCGCCTCCCTAGGAGTCTGGATGCAACTTCTGGAGTACAGCCCTCCAAATCCTCGGCACAATTCCAGCACAGACGTTTGGTGTCTCGCTCCAAGGTCAGTGACAGGTGCCCATGACTAGACAAGACTGCTGGACTAACGTGTGCCCGCTCGTCGGATAAAAGTAAAAGGGACGAGCCGGGCTCATGATGAGATCGCACGCCCCGGCTACCCTCCCGTGCAGACTGGCCTCTGGGTGTTAGAAGGACCGAGCGGACTCCGGTAGCTCAACGGCGGTCGCGTTCGCGGGACAGGCCGCCACGTCTGCGGACTGCTTCCCACGACTTGGATGCCAGCCGTCACGCTGGGCCTGCCTCCAAGGCAGGAGTACGGCCGTCTGAACCCTTGGAAGGTCCACCAAAGTTGTTCTGCCCCTAGGTCAGTGACCTTGGCCCCAGGTGAGACTATGAGACTACTGGACCAGTGTGCAGCTGCTCGCCTTACACAGAGCTTGGAGCCTGGCACACACGAGTGCTCGCTCCGCCTCCCCGCCTGTTTTGGCCTCCCGCTTCCTCACGGCCACTGTATTGTTTTTGTTTGTGTGTACACATTGTAAAGCGCTTAGAGCTGAGAGGTAAGTTAAAGCGCTGTATGCTAATGATCATTTTTATTCTCATTAGTAGCTTCGGCGGATGACACAGGGTCCCCGCCGGGCCCCAGGGCTCTTGGACGAAATCTCTCCTATCCCGGGAAGTCGCGCTTCGGCCTGTGGAGACGGCGCTTGACTACGCATGCCCGAGCCTCTACGGGACTTCATTCCGCGCATCAAGGATTGTAGACACCCTCCACTCGCTGCGGTTAGGGAACTTCCTGGCTTGCCAGTCACCACCAACCACGCTGCGTTCCATTCCTAGGTCGACGCTTTGCCTGCTGCCACTTCTTGTGAACTGGTGTTTCGGGATACCTCCTGCGCTGCGGCCTCGACCTCCCGACTGTTTAGGAAGCGGCTACGACAGACACCGCGCGCACTCTGCGCTGTACAAGTTCATCGCCACTTCGTCCTTCCGTGTGGAGGCCGCCCGAGCCTTCGCGCCGCAGGGCAGTCTATGGATTTGGCCATCAGCCTGGATCTGTCGGATGCGTTCTGCTCCACAGGCACCTCGTCTCCAGATGTTACCTCCGCTTCGCCTTCGGCGACGTTGTCTACCAGTGTAGCGCGCTTCCATTCGGTGTCAACCGCAGCCACTGGGGGTTCACCCACATCATAGCATCATGGATGCCATAGTAGACAAGCCCAGACGGACGTCTTCGTGCCCCACATCGACCTACCTAGACGATCTTTGCTTGCGGAACCAGTCTTTCGCCTCCTTGGAGAAGGACTGAGATGCTCTTCTAGATGTCCGACCTCACACCGTCGCACCGCTGTCCGTCTAGCGATGGAATTTCGCTGCCAGAGTGTGACTTCAGCTTCTGGGCCTGGTGAGTACGGCAGCGGACCTACTTCCCCTAGGACGTCTCTACTGCCCCCGCTTCAGCTGCTCCTGCTTCTCCCCTGACGACCCTCGACGGACGGCCTCGAGTCTCAGGTTCGGGTGCTGCCGATGCTCTGTCCTCTCCTTCTCCTCTGGGCAGATCCTGACTGGCTCGCGACGGGAGTTCCCCTCTACTCGCCTCCACCCCAGCTGTCCCTTGGCGTCGACGCAAGTCTGTCCACCTAGGACGCTCACCTGCTACCGATATTCTCCACAGTCTCTGGCGTCTGGCCCCCGGACCTCGTGGCCCAGCACATCATCTGGTTAGAGCTGAAAGCGGTCTGGCAAGCCCTCATTGCGTGGGTGTCACGTCTGCGACACCAGGAGCTTCTCATCCTCTCAGACAGCACCACAGTAGTCGCCTACATCCAGAAGTAGGGCGGGACGCGGTTCCCCTCCCTATGCTTCCTCCTCTACCAGGTGCTCCGATGGTGCGAAGATCGAGGCATCGCTCTCCGAGCGAGAGTCATCCTAGGACTTCTGCATGTCCTGCCGACTCCATCGCGCGACGCGGCCAGCTTCTCCGCACCGAGTGGGCGCTCTGTCCGGACTTCTTTCGGATGATCTGCGCAGATGATAGACCCCCTTGATCGACCTTGGCGCGCCGAGGTGGAATCGCCAGCTTCCCTTCTTCGTCTCCCCCATCCCAGACCTGCTAGCCTGAGCGGTCGACGCTCTCTCCCTCCCATGGGACGGCCTCGTCGCTTACGCCTACCCACCTACGGTGCTCATCCCCAAGGTCCTGCTCAAGCTCCAGGTTGCAATGCGGTCCTGTTCCGGGTGGCTCCATGCTGCTGGACGTGCTCATGGATCACCTGCCTCCTGAACCTCGCCGCGGGCCCCCCTATGCGGTTCCCCACCCCACGCATGATGCTTAACCTTCTGCCACCGTAGTCTGCCAGCTAGGATTTTCCCCAGGAGCGTATGCCTTACTTTGACTCACTTCCCTAGTGGCGTAGTAATTTTGACACATTTCATTGGCCTTATTTGTAGTAAATATCTTATCATACCCCAATATATTTGGTATCAATGGAAAGAGCAATTCAAGGTGAATACATAGACACTATGCTGAAGAAAATATTTTGTATTTTTAAGATTTTAGAGGTATGTAAAAAAGATGGGGCAAGAAGGTAAAAAGCAAAAATAGTCAGATTTGCACTGGGTTATGAAAACACATGCTGTTTGTGTATTACTATTAGTTATCCAAAGTGTGAAAATTACCACTTACCTTGCATTCCACAGATATAGTCTAGTGTGTCACCAGTAAATAATCCAGAAAGAAAGGCACAACAGAAGAGTTTCTTCACAAATAAACAAAATTTTAATACCACACTCCAAACAGTTGCACCGAGCACACTTTTGAAGTCAAGTGATGTGAAAATGCATGTTCTGTGTGTCAACTGTTTCACTCAAAATACACAACACTGGTGCTGGGCTGTCACGACCCCGCTTCCGGGGCGCGAGCTATGAGTGCTACCACCCGAGACACACCCGACCCACACTAACACAAACCTAACACAAACACCAGAGGAACAATGACGACATTTATACAATACAATACAACTTTATTGTCTGTTCAAGTCAAAGCACGACAGAAATTTGCCTTTCGGCTCGTCATAAAACAACAATATAAGACACTAATAAACACTACAAGAACATTCCATGAAAAATTATCATTGCAGCAATCTATCACAAGCAATCTGTCACAAGATGGGAGGTAATGTTAAGTAGATCATACTTATTGCGGAGTTATAAACGAGAGTTCAAAATCGAGACAGCAGTTGGAATAAAAGACTTCTTAAAAACATTCTTTTTGGCAAGTGGCATTTTGAAACGTCTGCCTGATGGTAGCATTTGAAACTGATCAGATAGTGGGTGATGGGGGTCATTGACAATGATAGCAGCTATCCTTCGGACAGCTCTATGATACAGATTATCTACTGGGTACTGTCCTAGGCCAATGATCTTCTCAGCTGTTCTGACGATACGTGACAGTCTGCCCCTGTTTTTCATACTGAGGTTGCCATACCAAGCAGTGATGTTAAAAGTCAGTATGCTTTCAATCGGGCTTCTATAAACGGATTCTAGAACCTTGGAACTGACATCAAAACTTCTCAGTTTCCTACGAAGGTAGAGACGTTGGTTTGCTTTTTTCACAATCAAATCGGTGTTTCCAGTAAAGGACAGCCTACTACCCAAGACTGTGCCAAGATATTTAAATTCAGTGACCACCTCTACAGGTTGATTATTAATTGAGACAGGTACAAAAGTGTCATCAACTTTCCTGTCATTAATGACGAGTTCCTTGGTTTTCTGTACATTCATTTCTAGAAAACTATCTTTGCACCATGACTCTAATACTGCAATCTGTGCAAAGTACTCGGCCAGACTGTCTTCTTTTTGGAGTAGGCGTACAAGGGCCATGTCGTCTGAGAACTTTAAGAGACGAGAAGTGGCAGTGTGACAACGCATATGGTCTGTGTATATAGAAAACAATGTTGGAGAGAGGACACAACCTTGAGGGCAGCCTGAATTTAACACCATTTGATCAGACAGACTGCCGTGTACATTTAGACGTTGTGGCCTGTCCTTCAAAAAGTCTTGCACCCACAGAATAATGTTTGTATTCACATGAAAGTCCATCATACGCTGCAAAAGCATCAGTGGTTCAACAGTATTAAAAGCATTAGAAAAGTCAATAAAAAGAATTCTCACATGTGCTTTTGATTTTTCAAGATGTTGGAAGACAAGATTGTACAGAGTAAGGCATGCATCCTACACACCCCTATGATTTTTGTAAGCAAATTGGAATGGATCCAGGAGTTCGGCAACATCATTTAACAGATGCCTCTGCACCACTTTTCCCATACATTTTGACAGAATAGAAGCCAATGCGGGACACTTGCCGGGCGAGCGCCGCCCCCCTTTTAGACTAGAGCTCAGGTAGTTGTACAGTGACAGGGTTGGACAGGCAACCAAGCGAGCAGGCGGAGGGGAGTGAAGGTCGGTCGAGCGGAGCTGGGTCCGACGTCCTTGTTTGACTTCACGCCCTCCTCCCGGGCGGGGCTTAGAGCAGGGATCCACTGACCAGGAGACCGCGGAGTGAGAAGCTGTCTGGCTAGCCAACACTGCCCGGGACTGCAGCCCGCCTGCGCCGAAGTATCCAGGTCCCAGCAGTCCTCCAGTGCACCGACCACCGTGCACGATGCAAGGTCCCGGAACCCAGCGCCGACCAGTGAGCTGGAAAAGAGCTAGCCGACGTCTCGAAGCCGATACCGACGATGCCGGAAGGTCGCGAGAAGGCCTGGGGAGAACCGCACGCAGCACTGGTGAAGCTTGAAGCTGATCCCGCTGGCCACTGGAAATGGAGAAGAAGGCACCGTCCTCCGTAGTGCCGATGCTGCTGCCCCGGGAAGGCCTCCGCGCGAAACAAGGAGCTGTGGCTGAGGCAGGGACGTCCGACTCGTAGACTGCCGTGCGGGATCCACTGGAGCTGTGGCCGACTGCTTGAACGCTGGGGCAGGAGGGCACAACACCGGAGGGAGAGCCTGCAGAATCCATGGGCGGGCCCCCTCCCAATCACCACCGTGACCCTGTGCCTGGAACCAATTGGAGCACGATGCAGATCCGTGGCGAGGAGCGTGCGGGGGGCCCCGGGCCAAGGAGCGACGATCCTCTAGGCGATTCGAGTCTGCCTCGTACCCGACGTGTCCTCTTGATCCAGCTGACGCTCACGCACTGGCATGGCATCGGAGGGACATCGGGAACAGTGCGCTCTGATGTTCACCGTGACGAGGGGCGACCGAAGCCACTGCTGGGCAGGTCCATGGGGTGGCGGCCAAGATCCAGCAGCCGCGTCCGGGTGATCTGGTCCGACGTTCACCGCTGAGGGCCGGACACTGAGGAGTGGGAGCACATAATTCCATCAGCCGCATCCGGCTTAGAGGGCCTGTAATCACCGCGGTTGCCGGCCGGACTGCGAGGAGTGGGCGGACCAATACCCGGAAGCCGCGTCGGGGCCCGAAGCATCTGGGCCGCAAGGCGGGGCGAACAAGTTCGCTGTGGGCCTGGCTCTATGGAGTGGGCTCACGTAGGTCCATCAGCCTCGTCTGAGAGGGTCTGTAATCACCGCGGTGGGGACGCGCTGCCGTCGAGACTGCAAGGACCCGGGAGCCGCGTCGGAGCCCGAAGCATCTCGGGCCGCAAGGCGGGGTGAAAAAGTTTGCTGTGGGCCTGGCTCTATGGAGCGGGCGCACGTAGGTCCATCAACCTTGTCTGAGAGGGTCTGTAATCACCGCGGTGGGGATGCTGCCTGCGAGACTGCGAGGAGCGGGTGGACAAACCCGGGAGCCGCGTCAGAGCCTGAAGCATCTCGGGCCGCAAGACGGGGCGAACAAGTTCGCTGTGGGCCTGGCTCTATGGAGCGGGCGCACGTAGGTCCATCAACCTTGTCTGAGAGGGTCTGTAATCACCGCAGTGGGGACGCCGCCGGCGAGACTGCGAGGAGCGCGCGGACCAACCCGGGAGCCACGTCGGAGCCTTTAGCATCTCGGGCCGCAAGGTGGGGCGAACAAGTTCGCTGTGGGCCTGGCTCTATGGAGCAGGCGCACGTAGGTCCATTAGCCTCATCCGGCTTAAAGGGTGNGACCGCAGTCGAGTTGCCCAGGTTGCATAGAGCGGGGGAACAATCCTAGGAGTCTCGACCGGCGTAGGCGTTTCCACGAGAGGTCCCTGATGTCCTAAACGAGGGGCTAAGTGGGGGGGAGTACAAGACTCTGTCTCCAGAGTGAAGGGGTCACCGGATCCTTCACCGCGCTGGGGCCCGAAAACACGAGTTACGAGGTGCAACGACAGCAGCTGCTAGCCAAGGAGCTGTAGGTGTGGGTCGGGGACTTGAAGTAGGGCCAGGGCCTGCAGAGACGTCCTCTCACTTAGAATCGCGCTGGCGCGGTCGCTGAGCACTGCCGAGGCGCACAGGCTCCGAGGCGAAGGCTTAGCTAGCAGTGATCAGACGAGAACCGGCATATTCAACATGGCAGGCCGTTGGTCACCGACGCGAGTCCGCTCCCTGCTGGTTGGATGGGCTTCCGCAGCTGCCGAGCCATCCTCGAGGCACCGGCGAGGTCTGGGAAGACGCGAGGGGGGGCCTGCGGCAGCATCACTGCCTAGTGGGGTGACTCTCGCCGCTGCTGGTTGCCATCTTGAAACGAGCGGTCGGCCGAGGCCTCGAAGGACCTAAGGGGGGCACAGGGTTGCTCGCCACGATGCGGGGAGACATAGGGCGCTGCCGGCCACGAATCTTGGAGCGGGCGGGCAAGGTCCCGGGAGAACCAGTCGTGCACCAGGCGCCCGCCAAGAGGAATGAGCATGAAGCGGCGCGCCAAGAGCCGAAGCGTAAGGGGTGGCCGTCGCCCGATGAGCACCATTTGACAGTGCAGTCAGTGTCCGCTCGCGCAATTGAAGAATAATTTGTGTTCAATGAAGAAACCTCCTGTTGAAGCCGTCCCGTTGTGAAGGCACAACTGTGGTGGCCGTAGGCTAATCAGGTGTGATTAAACCCTTATAGGAGTAGTGTGGAGGAGGCGACGGTCAAGGGGGGCTGGCCTCGACGCGGCGCGCCCGCCGGCAAGTCTAGTTTCTAGAACTTGAGATAAGGTGTCTGACCTGCAAGCTCGCCCACTGGGGCGCGAGCACATGCGTTTCCCGCCTAGGGCTCTGGAGAGGTGGTAGGAGCCGGCAGGAGGAAGGAAACAGTACCTATCGGCTGCGTAGTGGGGTGAATTTAGCCGCCCGTGCTGGTAGACCTACCACCGTTGGCACCAGGGCTCCTCTGCCATGGGCACCCGTCTCACACGTCCACCCCAATGCGTGGCGCGCCAACATCCTTTGCGCTAGCCACAGATGGTCCCGACCAAGGGGCAGGATGACTCCTGCACTGCAACATAGAGCAAACATGTGAAACCCGAGCGCGTGTGGCGCCCAAGGCCATGTGAACCGCGCACACTACCGGTCCACCAAGCTGCAGTGTTGAGCTACAACGGCCAAACTCAGCCGTAACCCCTCAGAAAATGTCAGGGGCCCCACCAAGAACAGGGTGCCACCTGCACTGCAACATAGAGCATACATGTGAAACATGACCGCCCTTGGCAGTTAAGGCCACCTGAACTGCGCTCACTACCGGTCTTCCGAGCTGCAAAGATGAAAGATACAGCAAATTCAGCCGCAAAACCCCAGAAAATGCCAGGGCCAACGTCCTCCCGGCTGTGCAATGGCATTATCCGAGGCCTTACCTTGCCAAATCCTAGCAAAGCTTGACCAGGAGTAGACGATAAAACAGTCGACGAAACTTGCGGAGACTGAAACTGGCAATCCCTTTACAAGGCAGCTAAGCATAAGACTGGCGTGAGTAGACAGCTCACGTGAGGAGGAAGGGAGGCTACCCACGGTACTTGGTAACCACTTGCTAGGGTTATGCCCCTGGTTGTGTAGCAACACGTTTTGGAGGCTGAAATCGGTAAGCTAAGTGTACCCTCCTAACAATAATGTCATCGGTAATGTTTTTGAGGAAACAAATCATGTTAGCTGTTTTACAAATGACTCTGAAAAGGTGGTGCAGAAAATTGTCTGATTTTCACACGTAGGGCATACAGGTCACAATTGATCTAATCGTACCCAACAGCTGAGACAGACTGTAGGCTTATACAAATACCATATATGAAAAATCATGCGATTATTAATGAGAAGAATTTTTTTTTTAAACGATTCAATTGTTTTAAGATTACCCCTTATAATGCGTGAAATTAATGCCCAAAACGTGAAAATATATTTTTTTCCCAAAATATCTATCACTCAAAAAGTTGTAGAGGTACAATGCTGGTTAACGAACTCATTCAATATGTCCCTTTTATCTAGCTATATGCAAAATATCTAGTAAAAATAAGAAAAATTACAGACTCCAGTGTGGATCAACCGTTTTTTTTTAAACGGCCATTTTCTCGCCAATGAGCATCTTAATAAAAACATTTTAAAAAAACATCCCGAGATTATTCTTTTAGGGACAATATCCTAAAATTTCAAGCTTGTCCGTCCTCAAACGCGGGCTATAGTCGCTGTCACATCCTCACACACACACACACACACACACACACACACACACACACACACACACATACACACATACGGCGCTTTGGCGCCAAAATGATGTTCTCTAGCAAGGTTTGCGTAGCTAGACGTGATGTCATTTTTATCTTGTTACTTCTTTGCCAGAATTTCTGCGTTGCACGCCAAAAACAACATGTGCATGCTCAGAAATGCGCTCTGACCCAGCCCCATTTCAAAGTCTACCGTATTTTTTAAATACGGTAGACAAAAACAGCAACAAAGACAGAGATTTATTTGAAAGTGTGGACCAGTTACTACCTGTAGCATCCATTATGCCTCTCACACAGAACTTTTGTCTTTTAACTCCTTCACTGCCAGCGGGCGCAGATTGTGTTTTTGAAATCGTAAATTCAACATCAACAGCCGTCAAAGAGACATGGATACAAAGTGGTTTTAGCTTGAGGTATAAATCCTCATGAACCCACGCACCTGCGGGGCTCATAAGGATCCATACATCTTGCATTTGGATTTGTTACATGCCCATATGCTTGTTAGTGGTGTTGTAAGAAACATCTTCATGTTGTTTTGCAGGTCCTTACCTACACATGGCGACCAGCTTTCCGACATGCCCACCTTCCATATTTTGGGAGAGGCTAAACAAAGAGGCCTGGGACTGCTTGAATTGAGAAAGTTCTTGGAATCTGAACTAAAAGCAAAGCCTGATGCGGACAGTGCAACGAAAGGAATTGCACTCTTGAATGATTTCTTGTCGAAATGGGTAGCCAAGAAACAGACCACAGTGGTACCGAACACAAGAGTTTGAGGTTAGTTTTGGTTAGTGTAAATGCTTTGGCTGTCGTTAGCGATTTTTGTCAACATCATGACAGAAAACGCTACTGACAGCCAAAGGGTTAATCAGCACTGTTTTAACAACTTTGTGTGTGCATGCAGTCACCGGTACCGTAAACAGTGCCGGCGGCTTCATGCACAGAGGGTTTAAAATCTGTGTATTTGATCTGCCACCATGATTTTGACCACTATACAAAACCCAGTGAAAGGACTTAAATTTAAAACCATTTGGGACTGCCGAGTGGAGACATACATAACTTAACCCATTTAGCCCAGGGACCCATGCAACAGGAGATGGATTGATCATGATAATTCAAGGGTAGTGCCAAATGAGCTTGTCGCTGAAGGCGCCAAGCTCATCTGGCACTACCCTTGAATTATCATGATCAGTCCATCCCCTACAACTGGTACATGGTCATTGGACAACGCCTCCACAAGTTTGGAAATGCGGCCATGGGGTTAAGAGGGTTAAACACTCCACACTAAATACTGACAGGTCCAGATTACCATGTTTGGGAGTTGACTTCTCGTGACACAGACACGAGAGTTGAAGCGTGGTTTCAGAGTAGCTTGGCACCTCTGAAGAATTCTTTAATGATGTGCATCATATGCCCCTTTTTGTGATTGCTCCATGTATGTGTATGTGTACAGATATATTGTGTCTATGAGCATGTCTGTATATACGAACATTGCTTTCAAATGTTTGCAAGTGTAATGTTTTACATATACGGATGTACACTGCTATTTACATGTATTTTTTTGTGTTTAGATAGTTTTGTTGATCGCAACAAAAGATTTGTAAAACGGCTATGTCGATAATATCAGTGCCTCAGCCATTGTAAAATAAAGTTTCGTTGATTGATTCATTCACTGATTCATAAAGCGCCAGACTTATTTTGGCACCACCCTTGAACTATCATGCTAAGTCCCTTTATCCTGTCTCATGGATGAGGGAAAAAAAAGAGATGCCATCAAAATTTTTGCTATGGAAGATGAATATTGTGCTGAAATTTTTTGTTTACCTTTTGGCTGTGGTTAGCAGTTTTTGTGGCGATGATTCCTGCAGGAATCATCGCCACAAAAAGTGCTAACCACAGCTGAAGGGTTAAGATGGAAAACCTGAAGAGGCATGAATTTGTTCAGCATTGCTATGCAGGTATCAGGTTTCATTTCAAAAGTTAGTCACTAAATGAGCAAAAAAGATAGTTAGCCTTTTACACAGCCCTGGGAGGGTTAACATCAGGCCTTGGACCTCTTGCTCACTTGGTAGGGTGTGCTTGATACTGGTTTGGGTTCAGTCCCTTAGCAGCCTGCCGTAACAAGTACCAGTAATGGTAACTACACCGTGTACGGGATTGCATTATGATTACGATTTGAAATTCAGCTGCGGCCGTGTGAAAATTATTAGTGTGCCGTATCTGTGATTTCAGACCTTACATCCCACAATCGTAAGGCTGAAGGTCACAGACCAGTACACTGTGGCCTTTGTACAGCAAAACATGTGTCTTCTACTGGAAACAGAGCTTGGTTGATGATTATTGTTGCTATTTTTGGCTGTTCTTTTAGACAGTAATTAACGTCTCTTTGCATGCTACAGAGATTCTCATATGGGCGCAGGCAGCCACAGGAGCTTGTGAGACTGTATTTTGTATGCCTCTTGTTTTAAGAGCTTTGCCTTTTAACTCATTACACCCTGAGGATGAAATTTTCATTTTTTTTAATATCCTTGAGGTCTACATAAGAGTCCTGGAGACAGATCGACCATGATAATTCAAGGGTGGTGTCAGAATAGCTTGGTGCCTGAAGGCGCCAAGCTATTTCGACACCACCCTTGAACTATCATGGTCAGTCCACATCCTCTGGTAGACTGTCACTGCTTTATGGGTTAATATCCTCAGACAACTGACGTTATATGCATGTGACTATACATAGTGTATACATGTAGCATAATCAAGTTGGATGCGACACCACAGTTCGCAAGACAGACATCTGAACAAATATCAGAATCTCTGCTTTAACTGCCAGAGTGTTTGAATTTGTTATTTTCTTGAGTATTTGGTATATGTTTGCCATTTTGATTATGAATATGTACCTTGTTATTGCACAAATGTGGACTGCAGCTACTGCAGTTACTGATCCAAGAATACATTCGAACCCGTTTAGTTGATGCAGTATAGGACTCTGAAAAATTGGTCACTTTTGATGTGTCGCCACCTAATAAGGTTCACTAAAGTAACCGTAAGAAGACTTATTCAATGAGCAAAAGGTCTCGAGGATGATGTGCAAGCCAACTGAGGCTGACATTGCAATTGGTCCCTGGATCTTCCTAAAGAGACCAAACCTGGTTGGCCACTTTTCGAAGGCAACCATGTGCAGTTTCTGTTTTCATTTGTATGTGTTTTTGTTAAAGTACATTTAATTTATACTTCTGTCTCATCTGTCTGAAATCCTCATATTGCCTTGTTATTTTCTTATTACGTAGTCCTCCACGATATTACACACACACGCACGCACGCACACACTCACTCTCACCCTCCACCATGCTTTGCCTGGTTTCTTGCTTGTTCCACTTTACATGTATTTGTATTAACTCATTCAACACTATCAAGCTCGATCTCTTTCCAGAAGTGTAATACAGTCTTCAGGGGGCAACTTCAAAATTTGCAGATTTCGGCCCTGGAGCAGAATGTGTTAATCATGATCATACAGATTTAGTATACTTGATTTAACACAGTTTTAATCATGCATATTTAATTTCATTTTCCTGTAAGCTTTTGCCTGCTACTGATGATACTACTTAGTGCAAGAGACGGGTAACTACGCATCTTGCCTGCCAAGCGTATAATCAGCAGCACTGTCGTGTCTTATGGTATTGTCAGTATAACAGTGAAGGGATTAATTTTATAGTGTATCATGACAGAACAGAACATTATACTGATGAGCAAAAGAAATGCAACATTTTTGGAATCACCGGATGACTGCAAAAATGTTGCATTTCTTTTGCTCGTCAGTATGTATGTTGTATATATGAGAGATTTTAATTTAGTTACTATGGGCAGGCCTTTTTTTCTGAGTAAAGAGTGAAAAAAACACATCATAAGGAGATAGTATGACCCACTTAAACTTTATTGCCTGGTTACAGTTAATGATGATAGTTCAAGGACAGGGCCTTGGAATAATCCCATTTAACCCCATGGCAGCATTTTCAGTTGTTGGAGTTGTCACCTGACAGCTATGTACCATTTGCAGAGATGGCTTGACCGTGATAATTCAAGGGTAGTGCCAGATTAGCTTGGCGCCTGAAGGCGCCAAGCGATTCTGGCACTATCCCTGAATTATCATGGTCAAGCCATCTCCTGCTGTAGGGCATTAAGGCTAGATGGGTTATGATGCCATGTTAATCTTGCATTTGTTTTGAATTGTCATGCTTGTTCTTGACCTTCACATAATTACTATCTATGAATTGCAAGAGATGACTGTCAAGATGTGAAGCCTCGGAAATTAGGCCTTAGGATTTTTATTGTTGTTGTTGTCTTTTGGGCAAAACGCTCCAGGGTCACCCAACAGGGTAAAAGGTAAAAGGATTGTGTGTAGGGCTGCCTTTTGTTACCCCTCCAAGTAGTTGGCCACCCTCCAACTTCAGAGGATTTTGTTAAGTCTCCGATTTTAGAGAATGAAAGTTGTTACCTATGCTTGAGCTTGACGATAATCCCCACATAACATTGCTGCAACAACAGTTTCTCTAGCCTCAGTGGTGCTGGCTGAAGTGTGCTAGGATTGATATAGTTCTGTGCAGAGTGTGGCGACACAGATCTTGCACAGGATCTGCGGTGATGTGGAAAAAGCCAGAATGTCTGTTTTTGAGAAAAGCTGAATTTCCTTTGTTATTACAATGCGATTCTTGCTTTTCTCAAAAATGGACTTGCTGGCAGCAGAAATCAAAAGCAAAGTACATGTACAGAAACACAACTTGAAACAAAGCTGCCTTGTAGACAGTAAGTCCATTTTTGTGAAATGCAAGATTTTCGTCATTATAGTTACAGTGAAGATCATTTCACCAAAATAGGATTTACCATCTTTTTGCCTGCACATGCCACAGAAAGCTGAACAAAAACACCATGCTTGTAAATATATTGTTACCTCAGACATACACACCATTAACCCTTTTAGCCCCAAGGTCCCATTTCTCAAATTTTGGAGGTGTTGCCTAACGAGTATGCACCCGTTGCAGGAGATGGACTGACCATGATAATTCAAAGGTAGTGCCAGATTAGCTTGGCACCTTCAGGCGCCAAGCTAATCTGGCACTACCCTTGAATTATCAGGTCTCCTGCAGTAGGGATCTGGGGCTAAAAGGGTTAATCTTTTCTACATTGTACATATGATTTGTTTGTGCTGCAAACAGTACCGGTGGATGAATGTGCAAGCGGGTTAGAATGCAGATGCTTTATTTGTTACTCATGCTTGTTGCCTAGTAAGCAAAATACCTTCAAGCCAGCGTTGACTTCGGCCACTGTGGGCTCGCACACAGTCGTACACAGGCCCACTGCGGCCAGCGAGGGCCTTTGTTTAACGGGTGTTTACATTAATTTTTTGACACAAAATAAAAATTGTACATTTTTCAAGGCTCCTTTATTGCAGTTTAATTTTACCTCTTTTTTTTTTATCATGAAGTGATACTTAGGTCTGAATGAAATTAAATGTGTAGCATTTTCTGTGAAATTATGAAGAATAAATTTATTTCCAAATAAGATAAAATGTACATAATCAAATATTTGTATAAGTCTATACTTGAAAACACAGATAACATGTATTTTCTGAATTCCTGAACCTGATGTATGTTACATCTCACCACTTCGTTATCTTTAGTGGAGCTCATGTATTTCAATGGTTTGTGAAAACAATTCCCAGATCACCAAAGGTGACTACTCATCACTATCGGTTGAAAACCTTTTTTTAACCCTTTGGGTGTCGGTAGCGGTTTTAGTCGCAGTGATTCCTGCAGGAATAATCATGGCTAAAACCGCTACCGACACCCAAAGGGTTAAATGAAAGGGAAGGTCAATATGAATTGTTGTTTCGCAGTGTACATGTAATGTCTCATCACAGTGACTTGTTAGGTAATATTGTTCAAAATCTTAACTACTTATCTTGTCAGAGTAGCTTGGTGCTTGGTACTATCCTAAAACTATCATGCCCCGTGGATTTACCATCGTTTTGTATACAGTCTTTACATGTTCTCAAAACTTGCAACAGTTCTTATTTTGTGTGAATAAGTTTCAGTTGAGCTGAAAGTTACCAGAACAAAACATTCTGTGAATGCCTTGAAACCCTGACAATATAATGTTCTTGCTGTTGTTATAAATGCTCAGTATAGTACATATGGGACAGCAAGCATAAAAGGTGTGGTTGGGGAGAAGCGTCAGATTTGAGACGCGCCTCCGATAGGGTGAGGAGCTTCAGATAGGATGACGGGCCTTAACCCATTTAGCCCCAAGACCCTACCACAGGAGATGGATGGACCATGATAAATCAAGGGTAGTGCCAGATTAGCTTGGCTCCTGAAGGCACCAAGCTAATCTGGCACTACCCTTGATTTATCACGGTCCATCCATCTCCTGCAACTGGTACATAGTTGTCAGATGACAACTGCAAAATTTGGGAAATGGGGCCTTGGGGTTAAGAGGATGAGGGATGTCATATCTGGGAGTGGCTTCAGACATAGTGAGGGGTGTCATATCTGGGAGTGGCTTCAGACATAGTGAGGGATGTCATATCTGGGAGCAGCTTCAGACATAGTGAGGGATGTCATATCTGGGAGCAGCACTTTTGAGACGGGCATCAAACTGGGTTGGTTTTAGATAATGAGGGGCATCAGATTTGGGAGGGGCTTCAGATGGAGTGAGGGCATGTGATCTGTAAACGGTGTCAGATGGGAGAAGAGGGGTGGTGGAATCAAGTTGAAAGGTGAGATCACGGGTATAATTTCAGCTGTAGGTATAACAGTTCTTTTTCATGGCAGCAGACTTGAATTTGACAGAAACTCAGGATGTTTGCTGTGCACCTCATGTGTTCTGTACTGAAAACTTCTGGATGTAAATACATTGTTCACATTCATATACTATTACTGTGATTGTATGTGGTGATGACATGTTTATATATTGTGAACACATTTGCTCAATTTCTGCTCCTAACAATAAAACCGACTACTGGTAGAGTTGTGATTCCATAATTATAGCGACGCAACAGTGGAAGCGACAGTTAAGAAATCAAGAAGGAGTGTTTTCATATATGTAACATGACAGCGGCACGAAAGGGGAGTGGCATGCGACAGTGACGTGACAAACTTTTATTTCCCCATGAAATGATAAAATGGTGATTCCGCAGTTCGTGGATTGTGTTTTTTAGTACACAACAATTTCTTTAACAGTTCTAAACAACTTAACCCATTGGATGTTGGTAGCGGTTTTTGTTGCGATGATTCCTGCAGGAATCATCGCAACAAAAACCGCTACCAACATCCAAAGGGTTAAATGGGGGTGCTTTATGGACACAAAACTTTTCAGCATGATGACAAGAACATCCAACAGTATGTTGGGAGTATGTCGGTTTTACTGACCTTTTTTAGCCAATGTTGCTAGGTGGCAAGATTTTTTACAGCCTGTTGCTCAGCTACTTTTTTTTTATTGCACAGCTTATATGGAATGCTTTACATTATACGTTTCAACCCCCTGGCCCTCCCCCCTAAGCTAACCCCACCCGGGTCTGCCCTGGGGGACTTGGGTGGGGTTAGGTATTTTTTAGTTCCCAGGGTCACCCTGGTCAGCCCCACAGGGTGGGTTTTTCTCTCTATTCTGGGGCATGTGTTTCTGTCTACCCTTTGTCCATTCACCTGTATTTGCCTTTTTAAAACTCTCCCTACTGTCTGCACTGCCTGTAGCTCTTGATATTGGATGTGTGTTGCTAAATGGTCTTAGCTTCATTTAGGCCCCATCTGTTAGGTTTATTTAATGTATTTGACCGGCTGGCGACATACATTCAATGTTCTGTTTATTTTTTTTTCACAAGCAGTGCAGGCACGTCCTGAGAAAGCCTTGTTGCTGTCGGGACGTTAAGCAATGTACAATCAATCCCCCCTAAGCTAGCACACAATGTTTTCTATTCTGTTTCTTATTTATTTTTCTGATTTCATAGTATTGAGTGTAAAGTGCTGTGTGGAACCCCAGTGTTATCATTTTCCTAAATGATTTCAAGAATTCCCAGTAAGCAAAGGTCCTCGGGCTGATGTCGGCTGCACTGAGGCCAACGCCGGCCCGTGGGTCTTTTGTGTACTGGGTTGTCCTCTTAACGTTGGATTTGCTGAAATTTCAAAATCAGTATGAAATATTGACATGACAGATTTTCACTTGCCTTACAGCAGGCAGAAAGAAACATATCTTGTTGAATGACCATTTTTCTGGTTGGCGGGCCAGGAAAAATTGAACACCACCCACCTGCAAGAGGTGTAGAACCTCATGAGCTTCAACAGTTGCGGGAGCTTATTAGGATGATGCATTTTGTGGCGACATTCTCTCTCTCTCCCTGCTCCCAGTGGCAGTGAACAGGTTAACCACTTTGTGCATGCAGCTACTGGTACTGTTTACAAAAACAGTGGCAGCAACGTGGATGGATGGTCAACGGCCACATTAAGTTTACCCATTTAGCCACGATACACTACCGCAGGAGATGGATTGACCATGATAATTCAAGGGTAGTGCCAGATTAGCTTGGTGCTGGATGGCACCACGCTAATCTGGCACTACCCTTGAATTTTCATGGTCAATCCATCTCCTGCAACTGGTCATCATCATCATCATCATCAGTCCCTTGCCCGAACTGGGCGTTGGGGGGACTGAAAGACAGCAGCAACAGACAGTGCTCTCCACCGAGTTCTATTTTGGGCGGTGGCAAGCAAGTCTGGCATCTCGAGTTCGGTCCATTCTTTTATGTTTGCGACCCAACTCTTTCTCTGACGACCTCGCCGACGACTTCCTTCGAGAGTGCCCTGGAGGATAGTCTTGGACAAGGTGTTGTGTCGGGTCACGTGGCCAAACCAAGCAAGCTTGCGCCGTTTCACGGTTGCCAGAAGGGGTTCATGTGGGCCCACCAGGGAAGTGACGATGCTCCGTACATATTCGTTGGTCTTGTGCTCGCGGTACGAGATGCGGAGCAACTTCCTCAGGCACTTGTTCTCAAAGGCCTGGATTTTCTTTTCTGAGTCTGCAAGCAGTGTCCAAGTCTCACAGCCGTAGAGTAGAATAGACACTACGAGGGACTTGTAAAGCCTGTACTTGATGGTGAAGCTGATGGAGTTACTTCGCCATATCCTGTCCAGCCTGGCCATTGCGGATGTTGCTGTACCTATCCTGATACGGATCTCTGCTATGCAACAACCGTCTTTGGACAGGGTGGCTCCCAAGTACTTGAAGCTATTGACCTCTTCTAGCTTATGGCCGTTCATGTGAATGTTGCTGCTGCTGTCGCTTGTGGTGTTGATCATCACTTTGCTTTTATCCGTACTGATCTCCATGCCATAAGACCCTGCGCTAGTTGAAAGTTTGTCTGTCAGGTTTTGGAGCTCACTATTGCTGCCTGCCATGAGGTCAATGTCGTCTGCGAATCGAAGATTGCACAGGGATCTGCCACCAATTGAGATTGAAGTATGGTGGTCGTGGAGGGTTTTCTGCATGATCTTCTCCAGGAATATGTTGAAAAGGACAGGAGAGAGCAGGCATCCTTGACGGACACCGATCGTCGTCCTGAAGAACTCGCCTGACTGATTGTTAAGTAGAACCGCGCTGCAGGCGTTCTTGTAAAGCGCTTCTATCATTTGGATCAGTCCCTCCTCTATGTTGAACAATCTCATGACTTGCCAGAGTCCGTCGTGCCAGACGCGATCAAATGCTTTCCTGAAATCAATGAAGTTGTGGTAGAGTTCGCGCTGATGCTGCAGATGTTTCTCGATCAGGACGCGGCAGTTGAAAATCTGCTCTACAGTGCTTCTTCCAACTCTGAAGCCAGCCTGTTCTTCTGCCAGCAGTTCCTCGGCGAAAGTTTTGAGGCGGTTGAGAATGATTCTAAGCATTACTTTGCTAGGGTGACTTATCAGACTGATAGTTCTGTAGTTCTGGCACTGTTTCAGGTTTCCTTTCTTGGGGAGCGGGATCACTAGAGACTGTGTCCATTCTACTGGCCATTTCTTTTGCTCCCAGATCTTTTGACAGAGTGTAGTGAGGACCTTCGTTGTTACTTCTCCTCCATGTTTCAACAGTTCAGCAGGTACGTTGTCTACACCTGGAGACTTTCCTCCCTTCAGGCCGCGTGCGGCTGCTTCCACCTCTTCAGCTAACACTGGCAGGTCTTCAGCCTTCCTGGCCCCAGCCTGGTTGTTTTGGAGGATGCTGGTGTCTGGCTCAGCCTTGTAGTTATACAAGTCTCGGCAGTACTCAGTCCATCTGTTTAGTACAGCAGTGTTTTCCGTAAGGAGTTGGCCGCTGCTGTTTTCGATGACTGTGGCTGTTCGCTGTTGAGTCTTGGTGAGGGTCCTTAGCGTTTCATAAGCCCTCTTGCTGTTGCCGTTTGCCATGCCCTCTTCCACGCTACAACACTGGTCTTCAATCCAATCTTCTTTGGCTTCTTTCATCCTCTTCCTGATCTTCTTGTTGACAAGTCTGTACTTGTTTGCTGATGTGAGGTCTTGCCCTCTCTTTTTCTTCCAGGCTCTCCTCTCATCACAGAGATCGAGGATGTCATCGGTGACCCAGGGCTGTTTGCGCTTCCTCTGCTTCCCCAGCACTTCTTCTGCTGTAGAAAGTAACACCTCTTTTATATTTCCAGCAAGGGTGTCTACGTCACAGTCCAAAGTAGCCAAGGCTGCAAATCTGCCTCCCACCTGGGCTTGGAAGAGCTCTTCTACTTCCGGGTCTTTTAGCTTCTGGAGGTCGAATCTGATGCGAGGGCTCTTGCTATCTCGTTTCAATGCCAGCTTCAACTTGAGGCTAGTAAGGACGAGGTTGTGGTCGCTGCCAATATCAGCGCCAGGAAAGGACCTCGTTTGTGCTTTGTTAACGCTGGATTTGAATCGTCGAGGAAGCAAGATGAAGTCAATCTGGTTATGGACCAGGCCTCCTGGCGATTGCCATGTCACTGTTCTTGACTTCTTGTGTGGATGGAGGGTATTAGCAACGGTGAGACGGTGACTCTGTGCGAACTCTAAAAGTCGCAGGCCTCTGTCGTTTGTTTCTCCAAGGCCAAACTTGCCAGCTGTTCCTGCCCATTGTTGGTAGGCGTCAGGGCCGATCTTTGCATTCCAGTCACCGAGGACAGTCAGAATGTCTTTCTTAGGTGTTTTCTTGATGATGTTGTCCAGTTGTTCGTAAAATTCTTCTAATTCTTCATCATCATGATCTGCTGTTGGAGCGTATACTTGAATGATAGTGATGTCGGGCGGAGATGCGGATGGAGATTAGTCTGCTTGACACGGGGGTGCAGCTGATGACAGTTCCAGCCACCTCTTTCCTTACGATAAAAGCTACGCCATGTTCGTGCTTGGTTTCTTTTCCGCTGAACCAGATTTTATGGCCTTCATCTGTTGTTGTTTCTCCGAAGCCTGTCCATCGAACTTCTGCAAGTCCTACAATGTCCCAGCGATAGCGCTTCAACTCGTGGGTGAGTTCCTTCACTTTGCCGAACTGGTAGAGTGTGCGAACGTTCCAAGTTCCTATAGTTATTCCTTGCGTGGGCAGCTTGATGGTGGGTTTGGTTCCAGTAACACACTTGTCGTCCCCACCCTGGAGACCTCCAATGGGGTGCGCGGTCGTTGGTGATCCGGGCCCCGACCGATCCGGCATGTTATTCTTATTCTGTTGCTTGTCCATCAGTCCTTTCAATGGGCTTAGGCGAACTTGGCGGCGCCCGTCTCCTCTCCAAGTATTTCAACTGACTGAGAGACGCGTCAGCCCCTCACAACGTTTCGCCCGCCAGCAGAAGCGGTTACCGGGGTGTGGCTAGGTAAAGGACCTGGAGCCAGCTGTGAGAGTTGAGTGCCATGTAAAGATCAGTGCTCCCGCCTGCCCCAAGAGGCGCTGCTGGCTGAAAAGTCAAAGGTACTACTTCTCCATGAACACTCTACACCCTGCAACTGGTACATAGTTCTTAAGTGACACCTCCAAACTTTGGGCCATGGGGTTAAATGGGTTAACAAGTATGGAAAGAAAATCCTGTACAAGTTTCATTAGTGAAACTTAGTAATAATAATAATAATGCATAGCATTTATATGGCGCATTTCTCATATTTATAATATAACTCAATGCGCAGAATGTAGCCGCGAACTGAACCCAACAAGCACACTCACGTGAATCACACGCATTCACTCACACACTGTACGTAAACACTTCACAGAACATTCACGTGGTGCTAAGGGCAAGCTCAAGCGAGCTACACGGTATTTGGAAATCGTTTTGTATATGAAATTTTATTAAGTTGGCTGAAACTGATACCAAAGTGGAGGGGGAGGAAGAGCCGGAGTACCCGGAGAAAGAACCCCCGACGGTCCGCCCGAATTAACGGTGACACTTACTAGAGGGAGAAAAATCCGACGCCGGAACCCGGAATCGAACCTCGCACCTTTAGCATTGGTGGCAAGCGCCTTAACCACTGCGCCACGGACCGCCCCGAATCCAGTGAATAGTATAGTGAAAGTCTTCATCTTTGTGTCCTTTCATTGACCTCCTCTGAAGGTCAAGGTAACAGGAGATCAGTGAATGTGAAGGCCAATCAACCATTGTCTGGATTTGTTCTTTCAAAATTCATGCCAACATTATGATTTCCTTGACCTGAACTTTTGTAAACATTGCATATTTATTGTTGTTTTTTTAACAAAGAATTTTCATAAACATCATTTTTAGGCTCACACATGATAGCAAAAGTGAGTGTGTGTAATGGTTCATCCTCCATCCATCGTCTCCTATCCGTCTGTCAGTAAACTGTAATACTTGCATTTTCTCAGAGACTATACAAGCCAAAGACTTCAAACTCAGCTCAAGGACACTTTGTTCCAAGATCTTTTAGACATACCAATTTGAGTGACCTCTTTCAAAGGTCAAGGTCACTACACAGGTTAATAGAACATGTTTTAACAAAAATCATGATTTCTCAAATACTATTTTCAAAGTCAACTTGAAACAGATATACATGATAAAATGGCCTCCCTTTGCATACTCATTTGGACGGCCCCTCTGAAAGGTCCAGGGTCATAACAGGTCAACCAATATCGATAAAATGCCTACTGTTTGATAGAAGTTTTTTTATGGCATTTTTGCAACGTTTTCAATAAAACTTGGCACAAGGGTATATGATGAGATCTTTCAGTACCTACTAATTTGTGTTGACTTCTGATAAGGTCAGAGGTCAAGATGTCAATAAATTGTCCAAAAACTAACATGTTGACAGAACATAGGACTTTTCAGGTTCTATCACCAACCACCATAATTATATCAAGACACTTTAACGCTTGATCGTGTTTGAGTGACCTTTAACCCTTATCATTCGGAATAAACCAGGGTGTGAAATAAGTTTGACTAAAATAGTTCAAAGGTATTGCCAGAATAGCTTGGCGCCTCTAAGCGCCCAGCTATTCTGGCACCACCCTTAAACTAAAGCCATTGGTCTATATCCTTGTCTGTAAGTACTATAATGTAGCTTGCACATGGCAGTGTACAAATTTGAAGCTTTTTGAGTCTCGATATGATATGGGTTTTAGTAAAGGTCACAAGCCTGAGAACTGTGTCACAGTTACGCATGTGAGCCATGAAGGCTTTGCCATTTTTGTTCTCAAATGGTCAAAGTGAATGGCTATGTCTAATGTGAATATATTTGTACATGGGATTTTACAACTTTCATACCAGATATATATAAAACACTGTTCACTGTCACATCAGGAAGGAAGAAGAACTCAAAATTTGGATTCCCAAACAGGTTTTGTAATTGTCCACGTGCTATTATGAATGTGTTATAATCCTTTGGCTGTTGGTAGCACTTTTTGTCGTGATGATTCCCATCAGGAATCATCGCGACATAAAGTGCTACCAACAGCCAAATTCTTACTACAAAATATTGTCCATTCATGCATATATATTATATATGATATGAAACATATATTTTTGATATTTCAGGAGAGAACTACAGCATGTTTGATAATCTTGCCAAAGTTGAAAGAAAAATGTCAAGATAACTTCTTCTTTTTTTAAACCGAAAATATTTCGTTTTGCAGTGTTATAGTTTCTGAAATCCGTCTAAGCATTGATAATGAAATAGTAAACTAAGCCATCTGGTTTGCATTGACATAAAATCATCCAGCTATTTATTCTTGTTTAAGCATGTTGCGTGCTTTTGTCTCAGTTTTTCATTTCCTGCAAATAAATAAGATCACTGAACAATCAACAAGCAGTTAGCTTTTTTTTGGAAAAAATTGATTACATGACTGATTGCTCGCTCTCTCTCTCTCTCTCTCTCTCTCTCTCTCGAGAGAGAGAGAGAGAGAGAGAGAGAGAGAGAGAGAGCGTGTGTGTATGGTAGGCCGTTCTAGTGATAACTGATTCATTAATCCTAAGACAAAATATTACATGCTAGGACTAAATAACAGGTCCAAGGACTAAATCGATTTCATGCTAGGAATAAATAATTCTTCCTAGGACTAATTTCAACCAATCAGATATAAGGATGATTATTTAGTCCTAACATTAAATTAAACTAGTCGTAAAACATTATTTAGTCCTAGCATTAAATATTGTGTCTCGGATTTAAAAAAAAAATCAGTTATAAATTGAACGACCTGCCATATATGTGTGTGTTTGAAACGGTACATGTACTTCACTCATTCTGCCCGCGACGCACCACAGCAAGATAAGGCTCGACCATGGTAGTTCAAGGGTGGTGGCAGAATAGCTTGGCGCTTATAGGCGCCAGGCTATTCTGCCACCAACCTTGAACTATCATGGTCGATCTGTCTCCTGAATTGTAATGCAGTCCTCGGAGGATAACTCGAAACTGAATGTGGGTATTTCGTACCTCGGGCACAATCAGATCTTGTCACTACAGAAGATGATTTGTGCCAGCCGATACATTTCCACATTCCATGCATTAGTCGTCACCTACACGAACACGATGAATACAATGTTTATTTCTGTACGTGTGCGTGTCCGCACGAAACACTCAACTTAAAAGCCCGCATTTTGTTCGAGTGAATACCAATCGTCAATGCAGTGAGTCGCCGGGAAATCCGCCACACTGACTACGCTGGGATTCCCGGTATCTATACATTTAACTTCGTCACTCCCAAAAAAACAGACGGCTCACCTCACATTTACTTAACCCCTTCGCTGCAGAGAAAAACAATGCCACTGCAAGAGGCGTAGATCCTCATGAGCCCCCGCAGATGCGGGGGCTTATGAGGATCTATGCCTGTTGCTGACATCACTGCGTATCCGGTTTCCTTGGGCGGTTGGTGCTTTCTGACCTTGGAAAGAAGAAAGATTTCATTTGAAACACAGTCTGCGACCACTGGCAGTGTTTGCTAAGCACTACTTCGCAGGAGATTTTCGACCATGATAGGTCAAGTACAGCGTATGGTTAACGAGGCATCTGACTCGAGTTTGTCAGCGTAAGAGTAGTGCCAATTGAGAGATTGGAGGCCGTTCAGTTGACGGCTGGCAGGCGCTGCTAGCCTTGGCCTAAATTCAACTCATGGCCGCAGTTTGAATTTAAAATAAGGAATAACCCAGTCACTAGCCCCCTGCCGAGAACAGGTGAACCTAATCATCCAGCTGCAAGAGACATAGATCCTCATGAGCCCCCGCAGTTGCGGGGGCTCATGGGGATCTATGCCTCTTGCTGAGACCAATTTGTATTTATGTTTTTAGGACGGTCGTGGCTTTTGGTTTGAATGAACAGGCATTTCACAGACACAAAATAAGCGCCCATTTGGCAGGGAAGGAGTAAAGCCACTGACCCACTCATTTCCTCGTGAATTCAGATTCTTCTGGTGCAGGGGATAGCGCGGTTTGGGTTGCTAAATGTTTTGCAGTGTGGTAGTGAGGGCATCGGAAGGGCGTAGGTAGAGCTCACCTCTCTACTTGACGGGCCAATCATTTCATCGGGTAAATGTGCAGTTTCAGTACACATTCTGTTATGATTATGATCCCATTTAAAGGAAATAGTTGTAGAATATTACGTCCATTAAAGGAATTTGTAATTTCCTCGATGCTGGCGGATTTCCAAGTCTTTTAAGGAAACCATTTATTGCCAATTTTAATTCTTAGTCAGTTTCCTTGAGTTGCGCTGAAAGGGTCGGTTTCGCCACGTCTAGGCGAAAATCTACCCAGCGTAATTCCACCCAGGTTTGAAGATCCACCTGGTGTATATTTAGGGCCGGATCACTTAGCTCAAGGGGTGGGGGGGGGGGGGGCAGGTGGGGTCCAACTAATGTTGTTTAGGACCTTGAACCTGATACAAAAGGCCTCCACGACGCTAGACCTTGCTTCCGCGGAGGCCGAAAAAATCAAACAGTTGGGGAGGGGGGGGGGGGGTGAGGTGGGCGACAGACCTTGCTTCCGTTCCAGGGGCCGAAAAATCAAACGGTGTGTGTGTGTGGGGGGGGGGGGGGGGGGGGTAGACAACAGACCTTGCTTCCATTCTCCATTCCAGGGGCCCAATTTGCCCTTTTGAGAGTCTGTTGACGTTCTTTCCAGACATGTGCGACATTTAGCCTGAGATTTTATCTATATTACATCTGTCTTAGACCTGCTTTAGTCTGGCTGACCAGATTTTTACCATCCCGCGTGAGATGGCTTAGTCGCCTGCTCGGCGTAAACCCAAATAACCAAACCAACCAAAAATCAGTGGGGGGAGGGGGGGGGTAGGTGACAGACTCTGCTTCTATTCCAGGGACCGAAAAATAAAACGGAGGGGGAGAGGGGGTTAGGCGACACACCTTGCTTCCATTCCATGGGCCGAAAAATCAGTGGGGGGGGGGGGGGGGGGGGGGTAGGCGACAAACATTGCTTCCATTCCAGGAGCCGGAACATAATCAGTGGGCGGGGAGGGAGGGGGGGGGGGCACCAGACATTGCTCCCATTCGTCCACAAGGGGGGGGGGGGGGGGGGAGCTTCCATTCCACGGGCTGAAAATTAAAACAGTGGGGGTCCAAACACCCCAAAAAGGGACTTTATTATAGCATTTTAACAAATTTGGGGTCTGGGGGAGGGGGGCGGGGCATGCACCCCCCCCCCTGGATTCGGGCCTGATATTTGTATCACTGCTATTACGTTAGATTTTGGAGCTGGTCTGGATTCATGTTGGCTGGATTTATGATGGGTTGATTAATTTACACTGGGTAGATTCACGTCTGACAGAATGTGGATGGAGTGGCGTCAGTGCAAATTCAGGTCTGGGAGGATTTGCGCTGGATAGGTTTTCGGTGGGCACAATTTCGCCTAAGTAAATCGAACTTGACCCCTTTAGCCACCGGGCGCATGAAGTTAACTACATGTTAGTGCCCAGGGCCCCCCTGGTCTGCCCGCAGGGTGGGTTTTCCTTTTTCTTTTCTTTCTTGGGCTTATGTTTCTGTTTCCTCCTGGTCTGGTCACTGTATTTTTACTTCTTCAAATTCTCCCTCGTGTCTGCGTTGCCTTTAGGTCTTCATGCAGTACTACCCGGCGTCTGTTTCTAAATAGTCTGATGCACCTCAGTGCCGAAAAATTTTGAACACCACACAACTGCAAGAGGTATAGATCCTCGTGAGCCCCCGCAGTTGCGTGGGCTCACGAAGATCTATACCTCTTGCTGACACCACTTTGAATCCATGGGGGTTCCCGGGACGTCTAGTTTTTAATATTTATGTCTTGAACGGCTTAAATAATAAAAGTCAAGTAGTCCATAGTGTGACAAAATCGAGGTTTTCGTTGTTACACAATGAAAATCTCACTTTTCTCAAAAACAAACATCTGGCTTTTGCCTAGTTAGGCCTAGGAGGTGATAAACTGTGTTTTGCGGTTAACCCTTTTAACCCCAAGGTCACATTTCTCAAATTTTGGAGGTGTTGCCTAACGACTATGTACCAGTTTCAGGAGATGGCTTGACCGTGACAATTCAAGGGTAGTGACAGATTAGCTTGGCGCCTGAAGGCGCCAAGCTAATCTGGCACTATCCTTGAATTATCATGGTCAAGCCATCTCCTGCTGTAGGGATCCCGGGCTAAAAGAGTTAAGGCAGTTTGTATGTATTGTTTCCCTGCCGCATACTTTGGAACTGTAATTTCTTGTACGTTTTTTTTTGTTTGTAACTTTATGTGTCGTAAGTTAGCAGGAAGGTGTAGCTTTCTCCAGCATGTCTTGGGTTTATTTAGTTGCAAGATTGGCTGGCGACACACATTCAATGTTCTGTTGTTTATTTTGGCTCACGTGCGTTAGAAAAGGTGCGTCTATGTAATGGGTCATCCGTCGTCCGTCCGTCCGTTTGTTGTCCGTCCGTCTGTGGCCGTGTTGACATTTTCTCAGAGACTATTTAAGTCTTAGACTTCATATTTAGCACAGGGATAGTTTGTGGCAAAAACTTTCAAACATACAAATTTGCGTGACCACTCTGAAAGGTCAAGGTCACAAAAGGTGCCATATTTTGACTAAATTCATGTTTTCTCAACAATCGTTTTCAGCTTCCTAGTCAAACGTGGTACTGAGATACCTGATGGTAAGACCCTTCTGAAAGGTCGAGGGCCTTTGGAATGCAATCCCCCCCCCCCACCCCCCCCCCCCCCCACCCCCAATCATTTTTACACCTTTTTTCAATCAAACTAGCACACATGTTGTTGATGAGACCTTTCAATGCTAACTAAATGTGGTGACTACTCTGTCTTATAAAGGTCAACCTGTGGTCATGGGAGGTCAATAAATGTGTGAAACATTTACATGCTGACAGAACGTTGTTGACAGGTATTATTGACCAGCGTCGGTAATTAAGTGATGACACGTTAACACTTGACCTTTGGTCAAGATCAGAGGCCCGAGAATTGATTCCCCATCATGCACGTGAGCCATGACCTCTTTGCGCTTATCTTCACAAGCAGCACTAGCAGGTCTCAGAGTTGCTTTCGGGACGTTAACCCATTCAGCCATGACGCACTACAGCAGGAGATGGGTCGACCATGATAATTCAAGGGTAGTGCCAGATTAGCTTGGCGCCTGTCGGCGCCAAGCTAATCTGGCACTACCCTTGAATTATCATGGTCGATCCGTCTCTTGCAACAGGTGCATAGTGTTAGATGACGCCTCCAAAATTTGGGAAATACATGCGTCGGGCTGAATGAGTTAAGAAAATATGCAACCAACCAAATCTTTTACTCATGTCAGACGAAAAAGGTAACAGCCAAGCGTATAAAATGAAAAGAAAATCCCGAGGAAGAAAGAAACACGCTTAGGAAGGACAAGTACAACATAATTTATTATTAATATCTCGGGTTTGAACCATTTTCAAAATAAACACGTATACAAACAAGTACACAATGTGCCCCTCAACTCATCTTTGGCGATGACTGACCAGATAGCATTTAAGTCAGTAGCTCATTGTGTTCTTGTCCCTATGTCTATTTTGAAAAGAGGTTTTTACACGAAATATTAAAGGCCCACTACCGCCGCAACTGTTCAAAGATACACTTCTGTAACAGATAGTTACGAAACGCTACACACAGGTCTAGTTATGATTCATTTAGACACAGGAGAATCCAGTTCAACACACGTCGTCTGTATATCAAGTAACCTGACAATGACTCCGCTCCGTTCTAGAAATACAACGCTTTCAGTACGAGAAACAGCTAAAAATAGATTGACACGCTTACGGCAGCGCAGAATAAATAAGTGCGAGTCATTACGGGTGTGCTTTTGCTGGGTGTCATAACCGCTGTTAAAGTTTATTAGGTGTGTCGACAAGGCATAACAAACACAAATGGTGCTGAAATGTGTTTTCCGATTTATGCGTAATGGTACTTTAATACATTGTGCTATAATTGTATTCTATGCGTATTCCTTTCCTTGTTGGAATTTTCTTGAACTCCCGGTTCAATGCCAGCTGACACACACTGTTTCTGCAATCTTCGCTAAGACCGAAACACCCTAGATGACCCAGGAACACGGATGCAAAGTGGTATCAGTAAAAGGCATAGATCCTCATGAGCCCCCGCAATTGCAGTTGGGTTGTCAGTCACTGACATTTTCTCGGCCCTGAACGAGTTATATTCTGTATATGGTTGCTGATGTCGTCCGAAGAATGAAAAGGATTCATTACTCATTCGAGAAGTGCCGCTTCCGGATATGCGGCAACAAGATGTTGATAGACCGTTAAAAAAAAAAAAAAAAAAAGCCCCTACTGTGTCTGCGCTGCCTCAGTGTAGTCCTTGATATTGGATACGTGTTGCTAATGGTCTGCTGCAGATGATAAGTTTAAATGAAGTGTTTACGTGACTGAATACGCGTGTGATATGTCCTTTCCTTGCACATATTTTGTAATTGTGATGAATCTTTACTCTTATTGTTGTTGTTACAAACTAGGGTTCGATAATGAATTAGCATGAAAAGTTTATTTTGCATATTAAGACAGGCGGGCTGGCGAAATACATTTAGCTCAGAGTCCCTACAGCAGGAGATGGATTGACCATGATAATTCAAGGGTCTAGTCAGCCAGATTAGCTTGGCGCCTTCGGGCGCCAAGCTAATCTGCCACTACCCTTGAATTATCATGGTCATCCAATTCCTGCAACTGGTACATAGTCATTAGGGGCAACACCTCCGAAATTTGAGAAATGGGACCTTGGGGCTAAAAGGGTTAATATTCTGTTTTGTCTCTTTCACCCGCTGCGCATGTACATCCTGAGACAGTATTGTTGCTGTCGGGAAATTAAACAGTATAAAACCAACCAACATCCTTCATTCCCAGCCTTTATACTATCCCTCTCCTGATATACCCCCCCCCCCCCGCTCACCCCCCACCCCCCGACTTCCCCACCCCCTACATACAACATGCAACCGGCCACACTCCTTTTTTTTTTCTTGAAACCTTTGGCTGTCGGTAGCTTTTTTTTTTTTTTTTTTTTTTTTTTTTTTTGTCGCGATGCAGGAATCATTTCCGTTTTCGCATCAGCAACACGTTGATCAACGCACGTTGCGCACAAGTCACCGTCTGAGAATGCAAAGTGGTCATCGACAAATCTTCAGGTGCACGGAAAACCCAGAACTGCAGCTGAGTGTTGCGGAAGATTTTTAAAAAGGTGACCTTAAATTGGCAATGCCTGAGTTTCATTTCATCAGCTTTTGTGTGTGTGTGTGTGTGTGTGTGTGTGTGTGTGTGTGTGTGTGTGTGTGTGTGTGTGTGTGTGTGTGTGTGTGTGTGTGATTAGACCTGCTCAATCCGGCCTGCACTACTTCATGGATTTCAGGCCCCACTCCTCGCGCCCATCCCAGTTAGTTATGTTTTATTTGCAGGACTGCACATTGTGGTATTGTGGTTTGCAGCGAGTTTCAGCAGTTTCTTTTGTTTTTCAGTAACCGTACATCAATGACCATATAAATGAACACACTCCCCCCCCCCCCCCTCCCTTTCGTTTTGGTAAAGACAGTCGGGTTCACTACAGTTAGTCCTCAATGAACAAAGTGCATCCTAAAAATTAGGGAGGCAGGATGCCAGTTGTCAGCGGTGATCGATAACACTTGCCCCCTCTTGCCGCCTCTCTCTAGAGCAAATGTAAACTGATACTTCATGCGTGGTTCCTATCTTGACTACGGAATATACTTGGATCTGCTGAGGCACATATACGGGCAGAAATTTAAAAGCCAGGTTACAAATTAAAAATATATACTGAGATGGGCTTGAATAGGGCTGTTATTTGGTTGAGGGCTAGGGACAGTACAAGGCTAAAGTCAGCCTTGACGTCCCCTTTCATCGGAATTGCCGTCAGATGGTACGGCAGAAGGTTCTCTGTTCCGTCTGATGTGCACAGAGACAAATGAACCTATCAAGAAACATTCATTCCACCGTTACCGCATACTTTCCGCACGAGGATAAATATATTCTTGTTTTTTCATCAGACGGATGGCATTCACTGCCTAGCAATGTTCGCCTATAACGGCCATAGACAAAACTCCCCAAGAGGCATAGATCTTCATGAGTTCCGCGCAGAGTGCGGGGGCTTGTGAGAAGCTAAATATACTGTATGTATCTTGGTGGCTAGTGTTGCCTCTATGCTGTTATGTTTACGCAACCGGGATAAAATCGCAACCACCGAGCCCAAAACAAAACACCCATGACTGTCAACACGCACGATTCGACGACCGTCCCGGCTCTGCGGCGTAGAATAGCGCGATGCTCATGCTCCCTTTAGGTTCACGGCAGTGCAAACTCGAGTCTGGAGACTAACTGTGCAGGCTGTTACTGGCAGTCGGGCCATAAATGAAACCAGAAACTGAAATCAGTTTCTGAAACCATCGAGACGTAGCCGCCAACTCGCGGGTGGGCTTAATTCATCACATCCTGAAGATGCAATTTTATTCTTTAATCGACACCCTTTGCTGGAAACAGATCGACCATGATAGTTCAAGGGTGGTATCGGAATAGCTTGGCGCCTACAGGCGCCAAGCTATTCTGACACCACCCTTGAACTATTATGGTCGATCCATATCCAGAAAGCTCTATAAACACCCCACATAAGGAAAAGATAAATTGATTGGTGCCTTATTGTGGTAAAGTTTACCCGTCATTTCTCAGCTTGCAAGCAGTGGTTGCTCTGCTCTGCAGTGGACAACTGGTTACCTTATTGTGATGACACTTTCACTGACGCTAAATGGGTCAACTTCACTATGTTTAGGCGTAAGCCTACCCAGCGCGAATCTACCCAGCGAAAACCTACCAAGCGCGAATCCACCTAGACGTAAAGCAACCCAGTGCAAATTTGCTGACGAGATTCGTCCCATATAGAGGTAAATCGGCGATGCCAGTGCGAATCTGCATAAATTCATCCCCTGAGTGGCATAAAACCACACAGGCTTAAATTCACAAAACTTAAAAATTAGATCGGAATAGCCGCAGCACAAATCTACATAGAGTAGATTCACATCTAGGTGGATTCGCGCTGCGTGGATTTTCGTTGGGTAGATTTACGCCTAATTATAGCAACATTCACCTTTTCAGGTTGACTGACCTCCCCACTCCTCTAAGCCACTTTTTAAAAAATCTTCATAGTCAATCATCACGACAAGAAAACAAAAAAACAAAAATCCGCTATAACACCCAAAGGGTTAATACAATTACTGAAGTAATGAATTAGTGCTTGGGGCCCTTAGTTGCAAATGCCGAAGACTGCATGTGAGTTCAGGCGACAGATCGTCCGTGACTGATAGTTCAAGGGTGACCATACTAGTTCATATTTTAACTATCATGGTCTATCAACATCTTGATTTGCATTTACCATGTGATGCAGCCCTATGATGTGTGTGTGTGTGTGTGTGTGTGTGTGTGTGTGTGTGTGTGTGTGTGTGTGTGTGTGTGTGTGTGTGTGTGTGTGTGTGTGTGTGTGTGTGTGCGTGCGTGTGTGTGTGTGTGTGTGTGTGTGCGTGCGCGCGTGTGTGTGCGTGCGCGCGTGTGTGTGCGCGTGTGTGCGTGCGTGCATGAGTGCATGTGGTTGTGTGAAGGTTGTGACGTTTAGTTTTATGTATACTTTATTTATAGTTATCAGTTTATGTTGCTGTGATACCCTCCATGACTTATGCTTAACTTTACAACTTTACACATGTAATTATTTTAGTAGTTTAGTCTTAGCCTATTTTTTTTTAAATTATGTATACTAGTGAGTTTAGGTTGTTTGTGTGTATGTATGCGGAAGGGTGTGTGGGGGGGGGGGGAGGGGGGAGGGGGGGGGGTGTGTGTGTGTTGCGGATGACGTGAACATACTAACTTTTATTCTTGTTTTTGTTCAGTGTATGTTATACCGCTGCGCCAAAATTTCTCCTCGGGGATAATAACGTATTATTGTATTGTATTGTATTGTATTGCATTGCATTGCATTGCATTGTATTGTAATGTAATGTATTCTTGCCGCGTATCCGGAAGAATCTCGAATGAGTAATGAATCTTGTTCATTCTTCGGGCGACATCAGCAACCAGCAACCATATAAAGAATATAACTCGTTCAGTGCTGCGAAAATGTGAACACAACCCAACTGCAAGAGGTATAGATCTTCATGAGCCCCTGCAATTGCGGGGGCTCATGAGGATCTATGCCTCTTGGTGACACCACTTTGCGTCCATGTTCCTGGGACATCTAGGGTATTTTGGTCTTAACGAAGATTGCAGAAACAGTGTACGTCAGCTGGCATTGAACGAGCTTCTTGGGGGCGAGAAACGGGGAGGAGCAGTTGCAAAGAGGCCCAAAGATGGGCCACGGCTACATTGTGTCAATCGCCGCCGAAATCGACGGCGAAACATTGTATACTGACCTCATCTACTTTGCGTGTATGACTAGAGATAATTTAATTCATGCTATTATTATTATTCCTCGCGCTGGGTCCATATGGCGTTGAGGCGCGAGAGGGGTGCACCGAATGAAATAAGGTGCCGTGAACCAACATGGTCGAAGGGAAGGTAACCCCGACAGAAAACCCCTGGTCCTCCTAGTAAGAGGGTTGGGCATGGGTGTAGCTTCCCCACCCTGCAAATAAGGAAATAGCTACAAAAACGCCGACGAAAAGACAAACAGCAATTTATTTCCTGGGGGAGGAAGGTTCTTCTACCAGAAGATTTATGACGTCCTGTAGTGAAAACCGGAAGTCTTCGGAAGCCACAGGATCGAGCCGCCTCTCTCTATCCAGGGACACAACCATGGGCACATGGAATGTCAAGACCATGTACCAGAGCGGCAAGACCGCCCAGATAGCAGCGGAAATGCAAAAGTACAACCTTTCCCTGCTAGGTATCGGTGAAGCCAGATGGACGCAGTCTGGCCAGAAAAGGCTGTTAAGTGGGGAGATGATTCTGTATTCAGGTCATGAAGAGGAGAATGCACCCCATACAGAAGGTGTAGCATTCATGCTGTCACCAGTGGCACAGAGAGCGCTGATGGGCTGGGAACCTCTTGGGCCAAGAATTATCACAGCAGCCTTTAGAACCAAGAAAAAGCTCAAGCTGAACGTCATCCAGTGTTATGCGCCCACTAATGACAGTGACGAGGAAGAGAAACAAGAGTTCTACGACCGACTCCAGAGTGCTGTGGACAAATGTGCGGAGCGAGACATCACCATCGTCATGGGCGATTTTAATGCCAAAGTAGGGGAGGACTACACCGGATACGAAGAGGTGATGGGGAGACAGGGACTAGGGGAGATGAGTGAGAACGGGGAGAGGTTTGTAGACTTTTGTGCTCTAAACAGACTTGTCATTGGAGGCAGCATCTTCCCACACAGAAGAATACACAAAGCAACTTGGGTCTCACCTGACCATACTACAGAGAACCAAATAGACCATATCTGCATTAGCAAGAAATTTAGAAGATCCCTGCAAGATGTTCGAGTGAGGAGGGGAGCAGATGTCGCCTCAGACCACCATCTGCTTACCTTAAGAATAAAGCTCAAGTTAAAGAAAAGCCGCATAGAGACAACAAGAAGACAGCGCTATAATGTAGGCCTCCTGAGAGAGACTGGAGTGAGAGAAGAGTTCAAACTGGTGCTGCCCAACCGGTTTCAAGCGCTACAGGAGCTAGTAAATGAAGAGGAGGCGGTCACCACAGAGCAGCAGTGGAAGGCAGTTAGAGAGGCGCTGAACTCAACCTGCAAAGACACTGTAGGGTTCAGGAAACACCATCACAAGGACTGGCTGTCGGCACAGACCTTGAAGAAGATAGAAGTGAGGAAGAAGAAGAAAGCAGCTGCCAACAACAGTCGCACGAGAGCAGCCAAAGCAAGGGCACAGGAGGAATACTCGGAAGCCAACCACGAGGTGAAGAGGAGTATCAGGGCAGACAAGAGGGCCTACACAGACAGCCTGGCAGCAGAGGCAGAAAAGGCAGCAGGCAGCGGCAACATGAAACAGCTCTACGACATTACCAGATTGTCGGGCAAGTATGGTCATACAGAAAGACCAGTAAAAGACCAAGAAGGGAAGCCTATTGCAGACAGAGCAGACCAACTCGACAGATGGGCCGAGTATTTTGAAGAGTTACTGAACAGACCCAGCCCACCCGACCCCCCAGACATCCAGCCAGCAGAGACCAACCTACCCATCAGCTGTGACAGACCCAGCCAGGAAGAGATCAGAAGAGCAGTGGCATTTTTGAAGAACGGCAAAGCAGCAGGGCCAGCGGATTCTCTGAAAGCAGACCTAGAGATAACAGTAGAGCTGTTGTACCCACTGTTTGGAAAGATCTGGGAAGAGGAGGTGATGCCGGCTGACTGGAAGGAGGGGTACCTAATCAAGCTCCCCAAGAAAGGCGACCTCAGCAAGTGTTCCAACTACAGAGGAATCACCTTGCTGTCAGTACCAGGAAAGGTCTTCAACAGGATCATCCTGGAGAGAATGAAGATCTCCGTTGACCCCCCAGCTGAGAGACCAGCAAGCAGGATTCAGGAAAAACAGGGTCATGAAGAGGACCACAGAGCACAGACGAAGTGGAATACAGTGGACACTGTGGACACAGCTTGACGACCTCGATTTTGCAGACGACTTGGCTTTACTGTCCCACACTCATCAACAAATGCAGGACAAGACCACGAGGCTTGCTGACATCTCGTCCCAAGGGTGGGCCTCACCATCCACAAACAGAAAACAAAGACAATGAGGCTGAACGCAACCAGGGAAGAACCAATCTTGCTTGCTGGCATCCCGTTGGAGGAGGTGGAATCCTTCACCTATCTCGGGAGCATCATAGACAAAAATGGCGGCACTGATGCAGATGTCAGAGCACGAATCGGTAAAGCCAGAGCAGCCTTTCTTCAGTTGAAAAAAGTGTGGAGTTCCAGAGAGCTGTCACAACACACCAAAGTCCGGATTTTCAACTCCAACGTAAAAGCAGTTTTCCTATATGGAGCAGAGACTTGGAGATTGACAAAAACCACAGTCAACAGAGTACAGATCTTCATAAACAGTTGCCTTAGAAGAATCTTGAAAATCCACTGGCCAGAGAAGATCAGCAACGTCAGAGTCTGGGAGAGAATAGAGCAGATAACAGCAGAGAATGAAATTGGGCGAAGAAGATGGGGATGGATTGGTCACAGTCTGAGAAAGCCAGCTTCCAGTATCACTAGGCAGGCATTGTCATGGAACCCCCAGGGAAAGAGGAAAAGAGGCAGGCCGAGAAACACCTGGCGTCAAGACCTCCAAGCAGACATCAAGAGACTGGGAACCACCTGGAGTAAAATCGAAGAAGCACAGGATAGGAGTCGCTGGAGGTCTCTCGTCGACGGCCTATACCCTGGGAGGGGTGACAGGCGTAAGTAAGTAAGTAAGTAAGTAAGTAAGTAAGTAAGTAAGTAAGTAAGTAAGTAAGTATTATTATTATTAATTGTGTTGTCTAGATGCAAACCTCTCTAAGCCATCTAGTGTTTCATCAAGATATCTCTTGGTTTTCTTCTTTTTCATGATATTTTCCTAAATACTTAAAAAAAAAAAAAACTCATTCAGTCCCGACACACCACAGCCAGATATAGCTCGACCATGATAGTTCAAGGATGGTGCCAGAACAGCTTGGCGACTATAGGCGCCAAGCTATTCTGACACCACCCTTAAACTATCATGGTCGATCTGTCTCCTGAATTGTAATGCAGTCCTCAGAGGACAACTCCCAAATGTGAGGATTTGGCACCTGGGACACAATGAGTTAAAATAGTATGTTCCAATTCACTATTCACACCCCTAAGTTCATTTGATCAAGGCGCCCAGCAATCAGCAGCTGCGGAAGTGTCGTACAGAGTTGCCGTATACGACACTTTCGCAGCTAAAGTTTCTTTGATTCATTGATTGGTAGTTTGTCAGCCAAAAACTGCATTCAAAATCTAGCTTAAGCGGTTACAAGGAAGGGGTAGTTTCGTATTATTGAGATTATTTTTCGGGGACGCAGAAAAGAGCCAATGTTCAACATGGGTCGGTACAGTGGACTGTAAAATCTCCAGTACACCAGTGTTCGCCTTAACCGGTAATTCTCGGTAAAATACCGAGAATTACCGGTTAAGTTGAACAGTAGTGTATTGGCGATTTTACCGGATTTTTTTTTTAAAGACAAACATCGGAGAGAAAAGTAGCAGTCAATACAGGATACCGGTGAGAATCGAGAAATATCGACTTCTGAGGCAGGGATAAATCATATGAATATATTACGAAAAATAATACCAAAGTTTTGAATGAAGTTGCAATGTAAACTTGTGTGCATATCAACAACACCCCCACCCCCCACCCCTCACCCCCTCCTCCCGTCGTTTGATTTAGGCGCCGACTGCCGTGATTCGACGGAACCGATTTCAACGCTGGGTGCTGTTTTGTTCTTCAAAGGAGGAGCTATTCGACAATTTTATATAAACCATGTGTTTTGGTTAACTCATTTAGCCCTGACGCAATACAGCAGGAGATGGCTCGACCAAGATGATTCAAGGGTGGTGCCAAATTAACTTGGCGCCATCACGCGCCAAGCTAATCTGGCACTACCCTTGAATTATCATGGTCTGGTCCATCACCGGTGAGTGGTACATAGTTGTTAAGTGACATCACTAATTTTTGGGATATTCGGCATTGGAGTTAAATGGGTTAATGAGTACAACAAAGCAGCAGATCAAGTGTATATTTTCATTTCTTTTATGTGGGAGACAAAAGTAGACGACATAGGCAACAAATGACAAAATCATTAACGTTATCCAAAACAAACATACCTTCTTGGCACACGTGCGATAGGAAGGGTGAGGCTATGTACTGGGCTAGTGGTCTGCCGTCCGCCATTCTCCGCCGTCATCCGTGGAAAACTGTAATAATAATAATAATAATAATAAACTGTAGCGTTGGCATTTTCTCAGCGACTGTATTAGTCACTGTCTTCAAACTTACCCCAATACCATGTGTCAAGACCTTTCTAAACATACCTTAAGTGACCTCGCTCAAAGGTCAAAGTCACAGGAATCAAGAAATAGGACGTTAAATGCTTTGCATTGTCTGCATACATATCGACTCATAGGCAAAGCCTAAGCCGGAAACTCTTATCGAACGCGCGTCAGGTGTGTGGTCTCCTATGCTGTTTTAACCACACGTAATTTAAGAAGTGGACGGACGGAGTGGGGGAGGGGGGGGGGAGGCGGGGGGGGGGGGGGGGGGGGGCGGGGGGGCATTCAGTGAGAGGTCCGGATTGAGGAAGGCCTATATATGGTACCGTCGTAATTCACATGAGTGGACCGGTATTCTCGGCGTGTCGATATATCGCGATAGTGTATATCGATAGTCTTCCTTACCATCGACACATTGACGATTGTCATTTGACAATACGTGGGGTTTTTTTCCCCCATTTCTTTCACGGAATAATCCAGCGCCGATATTTAGAAATTTACCGTAATGCTGGGATGCACTTGTTTCCAATTTGAGTTCAAATCGTTTCGTCATCATAGTTTCAGATGTTTTTTTAGTTTTTCTTCATTTAACCCCTTGTGTTTCTGAAGTATTTGTTCATTCAAGGCCGAACTAGCTACAGACGACCAAGGAACACGCATGTAAAGAGGTTTTAGCAAGAGGCATAGATCCTCATGGGCCCCGGCCGCGACTGCGGGGGGTCATGAAGATCTATGCCTCTTGCAGTTGGGTGGCGCTGAGTTTTTCTCGGCAGTGAGCGGGTTAACTAGAAGTAACGAAGGACATCGGGGTTTATTTCATTGACTGTTACAGCAATGCATGAATGAATAACACGTACATGTCTGCTTCTGAAATCTATGTCCACTGATACAGCGACCAAAAGCCAGCACCGTCTACTTAGGAAGCATGGACACAAACTGGTCTCAGCAAGAGGCATAGATCCTCATGAGCCCCCGCAGTCGCGGGGGCTCATGAGGATCTATGCCTCTTGCAGCTGGACCGTGTTCACTTTTTTTGCTCGTCAGTGAATGGGCTAATGACTCTTTGGCGATGGCAGAAAGATGTCCATAAATGAAAATATGGCTAATATAATGCGTTTAATAATAATAACAACATCAGTCATACTACTACTAATTAATTAGTAGTAGTGCTGGTAGTATTTACTCTTTATCTAAGCCGCCCAACATAATCAAGCACTTCGGGACTGTTGGTAATCACCTTCAATGACCGCGTGGCCCTAACAGCTCAGCTGCGGATGAGTGGCTTGGCCCATCAGTGTCAGGGCTAACAGGTTCACGGCGGCACTGCCCGTCAGCTGAAACATCCCGTCCATCTATGCTCGTTTATACTCCATCCGGCGGCAGTTTGTGACTGAATCGGCCCTGCCGGCTCCGCGGCCGGCAGACATCTGCCAGACTGATTCGGATCAGTATACAAATCTAGAAATCAGTCTAGTTTAGAACTGTGTTAAGTCCAACATGTATATATGTCCTCTTTAAGTGTTTCTTTTTTTAGCTTTGCGCATTGATGATGACAAACTGCATGAAAGGTGGGACGCTGTCGTAATATTAGATCTTACTCATGCTATCTAAGCCGGCAACGCGCAAAAGGCCATCGGGCCGACGTCGGCCGCCGTTGGGCCGCCCGCGCACGGCATCACAGCCGACGTCGACCCGATGGCCTTTTGCGCACTGGGTACACGGGCCGGCATTCAAACTGACAGCACGACCATGAAGCATTCAGTCTCTCTTTATTTTCTGTGTAGTGTATGACCTTGAGCCGACTCAGTCCCATGTCACTGTGACTGAAGGCGGATCTAGCCGCAGTGCAGGGGGTTGAAGGACTGAGAAACTTCCATGGCCGTATCACGGTTTCCCAAATTTGGAGGTAGTCACCTAACGACTATATACCAGGAGATGGATCGACGATGATAAAGATCGTGACTAATTCACAAGGGTAGTGCCAGATGAGCTTGGTGCCATCTGAAGCCTTGAATTCTCCCGGCAGGGTCTACAGTGGACTGAGGAGGTGGATCACGCACAATTCAAGGGTAGTGCCAGATTAGCTTGGCCGCGCCACCAGGCGCCAAGCTAATATGGCACTACACTTAAATTGTCATGTCGATCTGTCTCCTGCTGTCGTGTGTCGGGACTAAATGGGTTAAAAATTTAAGGCGCCGTAAATGATGATGAAGGGTAGGATCCGGCGGCGTTGTCAGTGACTAGCTGTCACACTCGCTTGAGTTGGTATACCTCGCCCTGTCAGTACCTAGATTAAACGCACTAGTGCCGCCATTACTGCGATATTCGCACATACTATCTGGTCACTCTGACTGGTCAGTCCTGACGTGTCATTACTAAGACAGTATATTATAATAATACTGTCGCCCCCGTTGCCGCTAGAACTGGGCGCGCGCAGGGCGGCTTGAACACTCGTAGTGTGGTCTACTATAGGGTATTGCAGGGCGCCACGCTATTTGTCAACTGCAACGGGCATGTATTGTATGGAATTCTCAGACACTACAACTAAGACTTTATATGGATCGACTGATAGTTATAACAATAGCGCCGCTAGTGCGTTTCACCTAGGCCGGCATAGGGCGAGGTATACCAACTCAGCCTCGGGCTTGGCGCGTCCTTGGCTCTCAGTCCCCACCCTGGATCGGCCGTCTGCGGCCGCTTTTTGGTAACTTAAGTTCAGTTCGGCCACTGGGGAAGTACAAGGTTACGGCAGTCCTTCGCTCTCCCAAACGAGACCCCACCCCACCCCAACCTCCCCGCACGCGGCCGGGCTTTTTTTTTTTTTTTTTTTTTTACTGAATTCAGTTTATCGTGGGCCTTCAGGTCGAAGCCTTTCCAAGAAAAGTTGGACCCCCCCCCCTTTTCCCCCCTTCTCCCCCCCCCCCCGCCCCAATCACTCCCCCCCCCCTTCCTCCCTCCCCCCTCCGCGCCTGAGGTTAATCTCTCTGCATATTATTACGCGACGCAGGGAAATACCAATGCTATTTATATACCACTTGAAAATTCATGAGAAAAAAGTATTGGGGATTCCCGAAAGCAATCATTATTAATCTGCATACCGTGCTCGAGCAGAGTGTGCATCGCCGCCCGCGCGCGCCCAGCCGCCTAAGTCCGCCGTACCGCCAATATGTGTACAGGCTGGTCTGTGATTTTGGACCTTTCTTGTGTAGCAGTGAGGTCAACAGAAACTTGGTGGTCTGTGGAGCCGGAGATCAACTTATGCGTGGTGGCGGGGCGGGCCGGGGGTGGTGGTGGCCGATTCAGTGGACTGAGACTCAGTTGACATTGCCGTTTGTGTGCGTGTGTGTGCACTGAGTTGAGGATAAGTTTGTCCGTTGGTGTAGACGTGTCACGTGCCGCCTTGGCTTTTTCTTTGCTTCAAGTTAATTCTCGATGTGAAACGACATCTGTACAGTTGTCTGCACTATAGCTGCAATGCAGTAACTAATGGCAATGGATGTGTGTACTATCATTGCACATGTGTTTGGAATTATCATCATTTGCATGTCTACACACACGGTAAGTTGGCTGCCTAACAACTTGTAATAACGTGTGTCAGTTCGAGAGCGAGTACATATTAACACTGTTGATCCTCAGTCGACAAAGGTGTAGGGCCTACCAGCTGCGCGACTGTGAGATAGATCCAACCAAAGTAGGTATGCCGGTCTGTGATTTTGGACCTTACGGCCATAGGCCATAGGCCGTAAGGTCCGAAATCACAGTCCAGCACACACATATCAATCACGTACGTCAGTTTCATCCCCTTTTCACCATCTTTGAACTATACTGTAATTGGTCGATCTAATAGGTTTAGCACTGTCATCAGTTCTCCATACTGCTTTTAGAAATAAAGATAGTTAGAGTTGTCAGTAATGCAGTCTGCGCTACATGAATGATACCGGCATCCAGAAATCGACGAATCGGGTACATGGGTTGTTATCGGCAGCACGATTAACCCATTTAATTATCTTTAATTATCACTGATGGTCAATCAGTCCATCTCCTGCTGTAGGGACTCGGGCCTAAATCAGTCTCCTGCAAAGGGTACATAGTCATTAGGCAACACCTCCAAAAGTTTGATTTGACAAATGGGACCGGCTTGGGTTAAAAGGGTTAAGATGTTATCAGTATCATTTATTCATAGTGTAGATAACATCTGCTTATTTCTGTTACGAGATTTTGTTGACCAGAACTGAAGCTGTGAATTTTCACTGAGCTCGTCGGTCGTAAAGTTTTGTTTCCAAGGATCTATAAAGTCGGTGATATGACATAGGCCTACATCATAAGCCTATCATACTTAATATGTTATAGGCAGGCTTATTCATGTACCCGCTTCTCATTTAGTGTTCAGGTCCGAGTTCAGTATTTATCTGTGTACAGATAAGATCGGTAACTGAATCTGTTTCTCAGCATATCACACACACACACACACACACACTGACACACACACACACACACACACACACACACACACACACACACACACACACACACACACACACACACACACACACACTGACACAGAGGCAGAGAGAGAGAGAGAGAGATGTTTATACAACTTGCATGACATTTTCTGGGGTGGATCATTTACCGTCAATGTTCGTTCTACCTAGCAACCTTCGATTTATCTAGCGGCAACACACAAAAATGGACCGAACATGAGCACATGCTAAAGTGAAAGTGTAACGTGACAAGACTTGAAATGACGCATCTACTGAGTGTATGGAGCAGGGCATTGCGTCGTTTCACTTTAAAATTAGAGTCTCGCGTCAGATAATATAAGTTATTGGTAGCAAGGGTTTGCTATACAGACCCTTGTAGGCATGAGGGAGGCCAAATGAACTATTGTACCCCAAAGGCCGTAGGCCTGAGGGGTACAACGGTTCCTTTGACCTCCCGAAGGCCTACAAGGGCCGGTCCGTGCAGCAAGCCCCTGCTACCAATAACGTATTTGTTTGAATTTCTCCGCTATTTTCGTAAAATAAATCAAGAAGAAATCTTCCGACCTGCATTAGGCCATGCATGATGACGTCAATGGAATATTTTTACATAAGAGACGTATGACGTAATTTAAAATCTTTCATGACGTTGCCGTCTCCAGCAGTGTGCCTCTTGTTTCAAAGAACACTTTGTACTTTAGAACGTTTTGGTGATCTTTTACGGAACAAAACTGGCATCCAAGACGCGTCAGCGGGCTACAAAAAGTCCGCCATTAGTCGCTCAGTACAAGGGGTTTTGTTGCTTGGTCACATGGTACGATTTGCGCTAAAGCGATTGGTCGTGTGACGTAGGGATGAAAACACAGGCTTTTGTTTTTCACTAATAATAAAAAGCAGTGGCGGCATCTGGCGAAAGCGCAATGTTTTGTGCAAATGTCTACAGTGATTTGAACGAGTGGCAGAAACAGGTTAGAGGATGGTTTTATCGAATTATCGAATTGGTCTGAGACTGAGATAATTATCGGGTTTACCGCTGGCATCTGAAGCACATTTGTAATTTTAGACGGAGACGTCACACGTAAACAGTGCCGCGGAGTGCGTCCACTTTGAAGGCTGTTTCGGTCAGATTTCAAGCCCAATAAAATAGTAAGATAGAAGGGATCACGTGGGATAACTGCTTAGTCAATAGCCCAGTGCGCAATGGCCATCGGGCCGATGTCGGCCCGACGGCCTTTTGCGGATCGGGAGGGCGGCTGTCGTGGATTTATGCTGATACGGTACGTTTGTCCATGAAAAGTTGTCCACGTTGTCGGTGAACCTCAGAGGGTTCCACCAAATATCATACTCGGTAAATAATTTTTCTGTAATCCACTCGAACTTTATTGTCTAAGCACTATGTTAACCCCTTTACTGCCAGTCCGGGCCGCAGACTGGTTTTTTTTTTAATTAAAAAAAAATCATTGTACTGGAATTCAGCGCCAAAGATCACACTTAGTCGTCAATGAGGAACATGGCCGGATACGCAGCAAGAGGCATAGATCCTCATGAGCCCCCGCAGTTGCTATCTATGCAGATCTATGCCTCTTGCAGTTGGGCGGTGTTCATTCTAAGTTTTCTCGGCAGCGAAAGGGTTAAACCAACTTTTAAAAAAAAAGACTCCACTCATGCGTGCTTGTCGGTCTGGAGGAGTATCTAGGCGTTGCTCTTTACAGCATTCCACACTGAAGTGAATCACTTAGGCCTAATGTTTCTTTGTGCAGTAGCGTAGGCAGACTTTTTTTTTTTCTTTTTATAAGCTTGGGGAGGGGGCGGAGAGGAGGGGGCATGAGCCTGCCTGATAAGTTACTGTTTACTTTCCAGTCTCCAAAAATATCGAGGGGATGGGGGGGGGGGGGGGGGGGGGGGCAAACCTTGCAAAAAAACGTCAGCCTATCCAAGATTAAACCGCTTCCGAGAAGACAACAACAGTGTGTGTGTGTGTGTGTGTGTGTGTGTGTGTGTGTGTGTGTGTGTGTGTGTGTGTGTGTGTGTGTGTGTGTGTGTGTGTCGTGTGTGTGTGTGGGTGGGGGTAATAGTGCGTAATAATTTGTGATAATCAACCTTGAGGGTGATGTCAATGGAGCTGACAGCACTGACACGTAATATATATCTGACGTGTATGTTAAAAATTAATGACAGACCAGCACACAAAATCTATTTGTATACATTAGCCGGTGTAGGACGCCAATCAAGGGGGAAACTCCCCGCTCAACTGAAAAATGCGCTCTAGAAAAGACCGTGACGAGAAGTAGCGTGCAGACATATAAGCAAAGGTCCTCGGGCCCACGATGGCCGCAATGGGCCGTCTGAGGTAGCGCCCAGTCGCGGCACTCACGGTATACTTATTCGGCACTCTTTTGAGTGAGCGGACGGAGACTGTTCACCATATTTATCAGCACGCATAACCGTCAGGCATAGGGGCCTGACGAGGGTGCTTTGAAAGTCATAATATTTAGTCAGATATGACGAATTCTGTGACACCTTAGCACGGAAGTCTGAGTCAAAGCACTGACGCCACGTAGTGAAACCTTATACAATGCACACTTTTATCCAGACATTAATAACTACACAACTTCCTGCGTCGTCAGAGGTAACAGCATGGACGTTGTATGGAAGATCAGTCAGCGTAAATTTCTCTTGATTGCCTGTCGCTGCAGAGGCGTACCATCTGAAACTCGAAGGTTGTGTTTCCATATAGCTGCGCGACAGCGCGTGTAAGGCGGCACGGTCAACAACAACAACAAAAACAACCCAAAAAGTTGCTGAACAGCACGCGGAAAATTGTTTTGTGTGTTTTTATATTTTATGTAGCGCGGCAGAACAACATCGCGACATTAAGTTGTTTAATTGTTGAGAATTGTGGTCGCGTACTGAAAACCACGCTACCTTCACATGGACATCGCGGCTGAACTTGATCGCCTTTGAATCGCTTGATGGGCAATACAACTTTGTCGCGCCGCTGCTGTCGCCCGTCGCACCGCGTCTCTGACGCATTGGTCGCATGGAAACACTCCTTTATTTGTATGTTCTCGGTTTGTGGCGCTGCCATGTAGGCCGGTGTATTGCAAAAGAGTTATGGCGGTCTGCTCCGACAACATTACTAGGTGTTTGGCCGTTGGCTGACTGCATGCATATGCGTATTATTCATTAATCATACAGTATTCATGTCCTTGGCCTAATGTTAAGTAGCGCAATTACGGCACAATTCCATGGGCCCACTGAGCGGGACGACCTCCACGTAGGGGACGCAGATGTATTGAAGATTCATTTGCCTCATATCCTTATGTGGCACGTCTTTGAATGAGTTAACCCTTTGGCTGTCGGTAGCGTTTTATTTTGTCGCGATGATTCCTGTAGGAATAACAACACGGCCCTGGCATCCTGTAAGAATCATCGCGACAAAAACCGCTACCGACAGCCAAAGGATAAACGCAATGTGTTGCACAGAAACTTGATTGTACTTGGCTACACCTGGGATTTCCTGTTACTGATAGAGTAGGATTCGGTTTCTATTTCCGCGAACAGTATGAATTGCTGGCACACAGCGCGCCGCCGGGGATCTGTTCACTACTGAATCGACAACCAGCACTTCAGCTTGTTCAGAATTACATTCAGTGAACAACTTGTCATGTCGGCCCCGCCTGCATAGGGTGCATTTTTAAAATAGTCGCGCTCATGCAACAGAACATAAGTAAATATCGTTTGACGAGGTAGCTGTAACTGGCAGCGTGCTGAACTGAATAGTGCAGTGACTACTGATAGCTACAAGCTGTAGATTTCGCCGACGATTATCGACGTGCAAGCTGTCTATGTCAGTCAAAAAGTAATAGATATATACATGACTACTTCCTGCAACATAACAAGTACGACAGCACCAGACAAAGTTCAGTCTGACCTATTTCCAGTGACGTATGGTGGATACTAGTCACGTTAAATTCTAAATGCCGTCGACCTCTGCATCTTACCATCTCTTCAGGATTGTTACAGTTTTTGTAAGTATACACTAAATGTGTGTTAAATAAAAGCTTTACATTGTGCGCTTCACACTGGTTACCTCCCTCCATCCCCCGTTCCACATCCGTAGTGGATCGAACTTGAACTGAGAGGGTAACCACTGTGTGCACGTTTCATATGAGTTAATGCGTGAGTCGACCTGACTTTTCCTTACAGCACGTGTGACCATGCACTGCAAAATAACAATATTGCCGCAAGACAAACCCGAACCTCGTCTCGGCGAGACACCGGAGACAGTCTCCGCGAGATACCCGTACAACCCGTTTATTAGGTTCGGCACGTCTGATCTTGTCTCGGAAAGTTCGCCGAACCTAATAAAGGGGTGGGTCGGGTACCTCGCTGAGACTGTCTCGGGTGTCTCGCCGAGACGAGGTTCGGGTTTGTCTCGCCCAGTTAAGCCAGCCCTAAGGTCAGTTTCCCTCTCGCTGCACTGCCGCACAGTTTCCCGTAGGCGTATCGTTTGCCGGCCAGCGTACTTTCCGGATAGACCCACTCGGGGAGTACGCCGCAAGTACACTTCAATTCAAATGAGATGCGAAGCATCTCATTTGAATTGAAGTGTACTTTTGGCGTACTCTCCGAGTGGGTGTGTCAGGGCCATACCCCAGCGCAACTGCCGGGCCTGGTAGGTTAGGTCATGGTGCTTGGCAATGTGAGCAGTGTGCTCGTGCCGCATATCGCCATTTTTCTTCATCTTTCTTTTTCTATCTTTTCTCCTTTTTTCCCCCCTCTAGAGCGTCATTGGCAGCACCCTCGTTTCGTCCAACCAACCTTGTGAGAACGGTTACTTTCTTTCGAGGGAAGGAGATCTCACGGCCATTTGTCGCACATGCGCAGTGTGTCCTCCCGGCCATGTGACTACGTCGGCATGCGCAATGGACAGGAACACCACGTGCGCTACGTGCGAGCCGGATCACTACTCGCCCGGAGGCGACACTGCCGTCTGTAAACCCTGCACGAGGTAAAGTCGTCATGCATGCTATCAGGCAGTACGCATGGATGGAGACTGAATGATCATGCCTTCATCGGCAGGGCATTCAGCGGTTCTCAGGGTTTCCACTGACCCACGGCCGTTCAGGCGCACTGCCGGCCCACTAGACTAGTCTGGGTCAGTAAAGGTCCTCGAGCCGCCTGTGCGCGTGGATTGTGCGTGTGCCCACTACGATTGACATCGGCCCGAAGGTCCTTTGCTGACTGGGTGAATACAAGTGTACACTCCGCCGACTAGAAAACAAGCCCGCTGAACACCCCGCTGACTAGAAAACAAGCCCGCTGAAGCGGGCTTGTTTTCTAGTCAGCGGGGTGTACTTTTGGTGTGCTGCAGGAAGCCTAAATGGTGCTCCTCGGTGATCAGATCGTCACTAGTGTGCGTCAGAATTGACATCTGCTCAGCTCCAACCCGCACTCGTGAAAATCGGCACGTGTCAGGTTTGAAGTGAGTGTTTACATGTAAATGAAGGTCACTGAGGTACAAAATCGCCATTCCATTGATCCTAATTTGATCCGAGTTATACTCGGGTCTCAGCGTTGTCCAGACCAGACGTGCTGCCAAGCGTGTAAAACGCAGGGAACCCGATGAAGAAAGAACGCGCTTAGAAAAGACAATTACAACACAGTTGTGCTGTAGTTGTCATTTCTAAGCGTGTTTATGTCTTCATTGGGATGTTATCTTCACGTCGTCTACTGCAAGTTTATCAGGCAAATACCCTTGCGCTATCACGGTCGGTTCATCTCTCACCACAACTGACTCGGAAAGTAAACTCGCAGCTCAACGCTTTTTCGTTCGATCACCTGTTGTTATTTCTGCTGCAGATGCAAGCCAGGAACGTTTACCCAGCGTGCATGCACGGAGTCTGTGGACGCAGTGTGCACACCATGCAAAGCCGGCTACTACTCCTCCCACTCGGGTGACGAGTGCCGCCCGTGCAGGCAATGTCCTCCAGGCAAGTACGTGCGTCGCTCGTGCACGTTGAAAAGGAACACTAGGTGCGGCGGCTGTGGGCGAGGCAAGTTTTCCACGGACAGTAAGACGTGCGGTACGTGCAGCGTATGCCCTGCAGGGACTGAAGAGACACAAAGCTGTAGTAGGACAAAAGACACGAGGTGTGAGATGTGTCCGCCGGGACACTTTTCCCCTGGGGGTGCTGCTAAATGTCAAGTGTGCTCCGTCTGTGACGCCAGCCAGAGGTTGATACAAAACTGTACGGAGTCCGCAGACACGGTCTGCTTTCCATGCTCTCAGGGTTTCTATTTGGAGCGAAACGCATCAGATGTAGTGGATTTAAATTCAAATCAGGATGGAATTTACAAACTCAGGAAAGTAGGTGATGGGCAAACCACATCAGGCACATATCACGTGACCTCACGATGTCGGAAGTGCAGCCAGTGTGTCGGAGGAACTGTCCTCAAGCAGCAATGCTCCGACACACAGGACGCCGTCTGTGCACCGTGTCCGCCCAAAACATTCTCTGGGCTCAACAACGTTTGCCATAGTTGCTCGTCCTGTTCGCGTGGGTTTCGCGTGCAGTCCGCGTGCTCCAAGGTGAGGGACACCAAATGCATGCGATGTCCTCGGGGGACGTACTCGTCACATAACCAGAAGAGCTGTGTGACCTGCTCCTTCTGCCCGGCTGGATCGGAAACGAAACGAAGGTGAGTAGGGAGCCGTTTATAACTCATTCAGCCCTGACGCACTACAACAAGATGTTAATCGACCATGATAGTTCAAGGGTGCAGCCGGAACAGCTTGGCAGCCCTAGGCGCCACATGATGGTTCAAAGGTGTGAGAGAGTTGGATCTACCATGAGAGTTCAAGTGTTGCGCCAGTCTTACACCACACTTCAGCTATCATGGTCGATTTATATCTTCTTGTAGTCATGATCGATGAGATTTGCCAAATCATCCCAACACCACCCTTACACTATCATGGTCTATCTGTCCCCTGAACTGTGGTGCAGTCTTCAGTGTATCTGGAAGTTTCACCCTCGTGGTTTAATGTGCTCGATGGCATTACCTCATTCAAGGAGACGCGCATTAATAGCTGCGAAAGTGGCGTATACTACACTTCCGCAGCTATCAATGCGGTGCCCCCTTGAATGAGTTAAGGAGGACTTAACCTGGTCGCATCATCTGAAGTTCTCGTCGTGACATATGAGCTTAGCAGCCCGTTGGGTGGTATTCCGCAATAAGTCTTGGCACTGAGTCTTGTATCGATCATTTTAGGGACAAACAGGTAATACCTCACAGTAGACAAACATCTCACTAGTCTAGGAACTGTGGGATATCACACTCAGTAACGGTGGCTCTTTCAGGGACAGATGCCTAGGGCAGATACTGACCCAACAAATATTAGAATCTCGTGGGAACTCAGATCAGTCTAGAATGATCCTCGATCTTTCTTTGCAAGGTTTGCCCCCTCGACACCCAGTACGCAGAATGTCCTCGGGCCGCCGTCGGCTGTGGTGGGCCCGACCTCGCCTGTGCGTGGGTCCGCCCCGGAAGACGGTGACCAGAAGACCTTTGCTTAATTTGATACTGTGGTAGAAATCCAAGAAATGTAGGTCCTGTGGTATCTCAGATCCAGTGCCCACCGATGTTCATCGGGGACATAAACATATATAACCCTGTACTGCAGTCCTTTTGGGAGATGAGTGCGCGTACGTAGACCTGAGGATGAAATTAGGTCTGGGTCACAAGTCTGGAGACAGTTCGACCATGATAGTTCAAGAGTGGCGTCAGAGTAGCCTGGCACCTACAGGCGCCAAACTATTCTGACACAACGCGTTAACTATCATGGTCGATCCACATCCTGTTGTAGCATGTCAGGGCTTTATGGGATATCCGCCATAGTGACAACTAACAACCGATGTTGAAGAAAGTAGTGGTGGACTCAATGCTGTGTGATGCTTTCAATCGAGTTGGTTGGATTGTGAACACTTCATTCAGATAATTATGGGTTCTGTGACAAAGTGATCATGATGATACCAATGATGATTTTGGTGATCATCGTTGGCGTCGTCATCATTATCATGAGATCATATTTTGTGTTCTAACGTTAAGCCTAGTTCACGATCAAGCGGGACACAGTGTGCCTGGACTGTTCACCCAGTCTCGGGTTGCTACGACATACGTGACTGTGATGATGATAATAATATTAATCACTGTCATCATCCTTGTCATCATCATCATCATCATCATGATTCTGTGCCACATCAAATCTTGTTTGTAATCATGTCAAGGTGCACGAACAAGAGGGACACAGTGTGCCGGGACTGCTCTAGCGGCTACTACTCCCCCGGACACGGGTTCACCTGCCGACAGTGCTCATTGTGCCCTCCGGGCACGCGCGTGCTGCGCAAGTGCACTCGTCAGCTTGACACCCTGTGCACCGCGTGCGAGGAAGGGACGTACACGGACACGTGGTCCTCGCGTGCGACCTGTCCTGCGTGCGGCACGTGCACATTGCCCCAGGCTACGCTGCGGCCCTGCACGTTGTACAGAAACGTAGTTTGTGGGAACTGCCAGCCAGGTGAGTACAGTACATTTGAACAGCCAAGGCCGCTCTGGTTTTAAGTTGGGGTTTAGAGCTGGTCCCCCCCCCCCCCCCCCCCCCCCCCAGTGAGCGGTTTAGACAGAAACTCAGCACTCTCAAGTAGCTGCCTGCTCACTGCGGACTATCAAACGAAGAGGCAGACCCGCCAAGACTGGAAACAAGATCCGGCAGTCAAGCCAGCGGAAGCAAAACCTCTCTTCAAAGCAGCAATACCACACAGACCGTTGTGCCCATCACAACCCACGATCTGATGACCAGATGAAATACCCCCGGCCCCACCAGCAGATCACTATTGTTACGTTTGTGGTTGTGTTATTCTTCGAGAGCATGTGTATGTTAATCATAGGAAAGATTCGATATTCATTTGAGTTATTTTGGATAAGAATTTTACCTTTTTAGTAGGATTCATTTTCTTTTGCACGGAGAATTGCGATCGATTTATATATATATATATATATATATATATATATATATATATATATATTATATATATATATATATATATATATATATATATATATATATATATATATATATATATATATATATATATATATATATATATATTGTGACGCGTAGTTTCGCTACAATGTTGTAAAATCTGACCTACATTAGACTGTAAGGTTCGAGCAGGGTCGCGATCTTTTTAGTGACCTCAAATATGACGTGAAAGTTGTCGGCAACATTTCGTAACATTGTATCAATGGCGCTTAGAGGGTAGTGGGAATTTGTAGTAACGTGTAGAGAGTTTAAAATATATATATATATATATATATATATATATATATAATATATATATATATATATATATATATATATATATATATATATATATATATATATATATATATATATATATATATATATATATATATATATATATTTATATTAATGAGTTTTGGTTACGTTTTATTTTCTGATTGGTTGTGTTGGGACAATTTGCTGGATTGTTCTGGAAATCTGTAATAGTATTAAAGACCGTGTTAGGAAGTATGTGTGTACATTGTATGAGAGATGCAGTGTGTCAAAAGTGTTGATGCATTGTAGTGGCGACAGTGTATCAGTGTTGGTGCATTTGTGAATGCATTGTGTGGAGATCGCATCGCTGCAATAAAATATTGTTGGAACTGTTACTCCAGTGTGGTCTACAACCTTGTGCCACGTGTGAAGAGTTGCAGCTGAGTAAAGTATTTTTTACAAGAACCCTACGTTCGTGCGTCTGGTGTGCCCGATTACGTCATACGACGACTACTACCACGTAACAACTATATCCCGCCTACGTCCGTACTAGACACTGCTGAGTGCGGCCAATACGCCTGCAGACTGTCACACACTACAATCTGGCCTCCAGACCTCATGGCATAACATGCAGTCCTGTCCTTAATCCCAAGACAGCAAGAGACCTTTACACAGCACTGACTTGCCACATGGAGCTACGCTGGCATAAAAACTCTGGGGCTCCACTGAGACACCGAGTGAAAACCATTGATTTCACATTGCCACAGCTAGACTGTAAGGGAAATCGCAGCAAAGAAAGAAACACGTTTAGAAAGGTCAATTACAACACAATTGTGGTCCTTTCTAAGCGCGATATCTTTCTTTTTTTTTTTTTTTTTTTTTTTTGGGGGGGGGGGTTCTTTGCAGACTCTTTGCATTTTACTCACCGTTTTTGTCTGGATTTCACCACTAGAGTGGACGTCCGAAACCCCGGACGCAGGAACAGAAGAGACAAGAAGTGCAATGATGATCCCACAGATTAGGCAGGCGAGGTGACGGGGACAACCGACTATGGCACTGAGGCAGCATTGCAGGAGGGGAGGCGAGGTGGGGCGGGGGAAGAATGTTGTAATACTCGACGGAAAACTTTAGCTAGGCCTGCAAGTGTTCAGTTGCGGTCTATCCAAGCACAGCGTTTCGTCGAATTGTAGTCTTGTCACACACTCGCAATATTGCCACAGGATACAGTAAACCTTTGGCTGCTGATGCTTTAACAGTCGTGCAATTAGTCGTCTGCCACAGTTTCGTTAACTTTTATCAGTGGCTGCCATTAGATATCTCTGATATTCGATGCGTTACATTATCCCACTTACGTGTTTATTACCCAGACAGCAAATTATCATGTGCATCTAACTCTAAGGTGCTTGTTGTTTGTTAGCCGAGTATAAATCAAGCTGGTTTTGATTTACGATGGATCATTTCATGCCGTCCATTATTATTATTATTATTATTATTATTATTATTATTATTATTATTATTATTATTATTATTATTATTATTATTATCATATTTGTATTATGATCATCATCATCATTTTTAAGCAATTATTAATACTTGTATTATTATCATTACAATACAAAAGGAATCATTAATTTATACGAGTATATTCGTAGATATGTTCGCACAGAATATAGAACAAGGTAACTACATATTCGAAGGAATTTAAATATTTGTTTCAGGCTATTTCGTGGACACTAGAACGACACACTGCGTGCAGTGTTCCTACTGCTTTCCAGACAAGCCGGGCCTAACGGTTCGCGAGCCGGGCTGCGGTGGTGAACCTGCTGACTGGCAATGTCGACCTCTCAGCCACGTTACAAATCTGACGGGTGAGTTTCACACCGAGCCGTAAGATCGAGTTGTTCTCTAAGACAACATCACAGGAGACAGATCGACCATGATGGTTCAAGGGTGGCGCCAAAATAGCTTGGCGCCTCCGGACGCCAAGCTATTCTGGCGCCACCCTTGACCTCATGGTCGATCCAGATTTCTCTCATCGATATCCCCAAATTCTGGACTGAGATATCCTCTGAAGACTACAGTTCACGGGAAAGGTCGATCATGCTATGAAATAATAGTTCAAGGGTGGTGCCAAACTGTCCTGGCAACTGAAAACCTTGAACTATCATGGTCAATCCAGATCTTGTTCTCATGTGTAAAGGATGAATGGCAATGTCATATAATCATTTTTTTTTATATCATGCATACACTCTGTAACATTGTCAAGAGGTAGACGCCCTCTACACGGGAAGTTCGTGCATTACACTGATAGTAATACCACTACTACTACTACTACTACTACTACTACTAATACTACTAATACTAATACTAATACTAATAATAATAATAATAATAATATTAATATAATAATACTTGTTAGAAGCCCTCTAAAGTCTGACAAGAAACAGGACGTTTATGCTGAGGGCAATAATAATAATAACAACAATAATAATTGTTATAATAATAATGATAATTATTATTGTTATTAGGTTAGTTTGACGTTTGGCTCAGGCGTCTTCGCAATTTCCAGGATCTACAGTCCTACACTATACACAATCTGTAACCCTTTTGCTGCCAGAACACAACCAAAATGACGATCACACAAGTGTAAGAGACAAATATGTAGATCTTCAAGATCATCATAAGGATTTATGTTGCCTTTTGCTAGTTTGCATTTGTATCCGTGTGTCTTAGGTAGATGGGCAGTTATCCAGCATTGAATCTGCAATGGTTTCAAGGGACATAGCCAGTTTTTGACTACTAGCGGTGACGGGGTTGGCAGCTTTGCTGTCTATTCACGATAGCCTCGACCTTCTGTGCATGTAGGCCTGTCCGTTTTGCGGGACAAGCCTTATATAGTGCTTACTTAAGCTTGACGTTATACAAGGAAGTAAATCCTACGGCCTGTACTATCTCATGCGCCTTTAACTAGCAGCCTTGGCAAAAAGTCCAAGTGGGATTCTTTTAAGGAGCATAACTGTACGTCTTTTTAAATACCTGTCCGTCCTGTTTGCGTGTACAGCCCCTAGAAAGACCCACTCAGGGAGTACACCGCAAGTACACTTCTGTTCACATGAGATGCGACCAACTTGGGGAGTACACCACTCTCTTGGCTTGACTTCGCGAACGAAGATTTTATAGGGGTTGCCCACGACGTCTGCAGGCTTGTCGTGGCTGCGGAGGCCATCCGAGACGGCAGTTCGACCGCAGTGCTGCAGGGGAGGTATGCCAGGTTCTGAGCTGCGGCATCTCTGTTTTTTCTCCTGAGCCGCTTGTCCTTAAGGCTAGCTCTGTGAGAGTACTTCCCGAGTGGGTCTATCTGGGGAGTGGGACACCCGCCGCCAAATGATGTGGGTGATGATGTCAGCCGGACAGGGAGTGACGCTAGAGCAAGCTTTATGATGGTTTGCACGACTCCTTATTTTGTAGATTTCAACTTATACCCCAAGGAAAAGCATTCACGAAACTTGTGCCTCTGGGCAAACATACTGACGTCGGGGTTTAGTATCATCGTCAAACACTTAAATCTGTTTTAGTGTCACACCGATTTTTTTAAAAAAACATATTTGCAGACCCAAAGCAATGTAATCATGTGAAATTCTACCTCCATGAGTTGTATTTCTGAGGAAATGATGTCACAGTTTTACTGTAACAGCTGGCACATATACTCTGCAGTCATGCTCCTTCAGTTCAGCAGTCAGGTTTTACCGTCGGGTTTCGTTTCTGAAAAATGTTTATAGTGGGGTGCGTAATCTGACCTCGCTGACAGCAAAATGATTTTGTTCCCGGTTGAAGCCCTTCATTTACATCACTATATGCGCTACCATAGCGAGTGCCTTCAGTCAGCAACACACAGAAATGTTAGTGAACACTGATCTACACATGACGACTATGCAAGAGGTACAGCTGTGCACTAACAGTCAGTGCTGCGGCTTGCACACAGGGTCTGGTGCACACTGCAAATGCATGTCTCTGAATTATCAACTCAACATTAATTAAATGTACGCAGTCATTAACTCATTCGAGACGTGCCGCCTCCGGATACGCGGCTTATGCCGCGTATCCGGAGGCGGCACGTCTCGAATGAGTTACTGAAGCCATTTAGAGTAGGTTACTGAGTGTTACAGGCCACAATGTTAAGCCGACCTTCTATGTCAGGGAAATACGATAGTCCGTCCGACTAACACGCAGCTGCTAGAGGCCAAATAGGTTCTTTGTATCTTTATCGTCCAAAACGTGCAGGTTCAGTCTTTATCGTCCAAAACGTGCAGGTTCAGTCGCATTTCTTTCACCGAAGGGGTTATATGGCATTTAAGTGATCGGAGATCACAAGTAGGTCAAATTTTGCACTTTTTATGCAAACAGTGGATTAAAAAGCTCCGGACAAACGTGCGATATATATCGCATGTTTGTCCGGGCTTTTAGCCCATTTCTTGCTTCTAAACGCATGCAGATGTTGATCTACTTTTGGTTTGCTGAAATCGCGGCATATTTGCTATGCTCTACAAGGCTTGCTATTATGTCTGATGGCAGCGAGGGGTATGAGTACATCCTGCTGTATGGAAATCCCACGAAGCAAAAGATCCTCGGCGGGCCTACGTCGGCCGCAGTAGGTCGGCGCACGGCCGTGCTCGGGTCCACTACGGCCGATGTCGGCCCGAGGATCTTTTGCTTAATGGCACATACACAGACCCACCCCCCTGGAAAAACACGGGGATCCACCGGGCGTCGGCTGGATTCGATTTATTAACCCCTAAATAGACTGGGCGTTTAACTGTATAGAAATAGGCCATGGATACCATTTGGTTTGTGCTGAGGGCGTAGTCCACTGGTCTAGTATTGCCGCTGATCATTTTAAGTGGGATCGTTTCACAGGCTAGCCCGGATTTAGCCCTACCCCTGCAACCCGCCACACCCACTGGGTTTATCATAATACAAATAATGACTCGTAAACATTTGTGGAGCGCCTATCTTAAAATAAATAATCTCTACTGAAGCACTTGTAATATCTGCGTTGTCGTCTGAACCATGAACCTCTTCACGAACACTGGACGCAGACTGTGCTTCTGAAATCTTACTTAACTCATTCTACCCCAGACACACCACAGCAAGATAAGGATCGACCATGATAGTTCAAGGGTGATGCCAGAATAGCTTGGCGATATGGGCGCCAAGCTATTCTGGCATCACCCTTGAACTATCATGGTCGATCTGTGTCCTGCACTAGAGTGCAGTCTTCAGAGGACAAGGGCAAAATTTGGGGATTTCGGTGTTGGGGTAGAATGAGTTAATTCAACGCCAAAGAGTCCCAGCCCTCCAAAAAACATGGGCGCAAAGGGGTGTCAGCAAGAGACATATAGATCCACATGAGCCCCCGCGACCGCGGGGGCCCATGAGGATCTATGTTTCTTGCAGTTGGATCGTGTTGACCGTTTCTTGAAAAAGTGTTGATGTAATCCTGATACATAATCAGCCAAACTGAAGAAAACTGCACCCATGGTTGTCATAAAAAAATGATGCCCACGCAATACTGAATTCCTGCCTAGGATAAGCCGACATTAATTTTAAGCTTTGAAAAGAACAGAAAGTTACGCCCTGGAACCTAAACTCTTGAAGGTGTGGCGTAAACCAGCTTTTTACATTCTTAGCCCTAAGTTTCTTTTTCCTCAGCGTTCCAAGTCGCAGCGTTCCACTCTTCTGTTTCTGTGTTCATATGGTTTCAGTGAGCTGTGTGTGTGTATGTGTGTGTGTGTGTGTGTGTGCGTGCGTGCGTGCGTGCGTGCGTGCGTGCGTGCGTGTGTGTGTGTGTGTGTGTGTGTGTGTGTGTGTGTGTGTGTGTGCTCTCGCGTGTGTAATGTTTCACGTCTCACTTGTGCAAAGGAACTTACTTCCGATTCTTTGACGTATGCAACAGTGCACTGACATACCAAGGGAAATTACTCAGCGAAAACAAACAGATCTCCTACATCCCCTTGCCCCCCTCCCCCCCCCTCTCCATCTGACACCCAATCGCCAGCCCAATATACATACACATTCCTTTTTTCTTTTTTTTTTAATGATGTTTCAGGTCGTGAATATATTATACCATGGCCTAGGTGCAAAACACGCTTATACGTTAAAATAGTTTTGGGCCTTGTAACGTTTTAAACCTGTTTTAAGCGTTAAAACTTGTTGTGCACCTAGGCCCATGTCTTTTTTGGGACCCAGGAAGTAGTTCAGTGTAGGAGATAGACGCATATACAAGACGGTTTGTTTGTCAAGCGCTGAGTAATTTCCCTTGTATGTATACTGTATCTGCAGGAGCAGATGGGGTGTTCCAGGGGTTGTAAGACCACATCCGCAGGCCCAAAATTGTATACAATGCTAAAACAATGTCCCTTTTTGTGGAGTTTGGACCCCAGCCTCCTGTCGGCAGGCCTTTTGTGTCAGGTTGAAGGCCCCAAACAAAAGTTGGACCCCCCCCCCCCCCCAATTCGAGGTGTGTAACGGATGACGCCCCTGCTCTATGCCAGCGCTTGCCTCGCCTATTGCAACGTGTAATTCAACTTCTTTAAAAGTTAAAGTGTGGTTGTTAACAATCGCTTCATCGTTGTGTTTTTGAGCAGTCACATGGACTCCATCTGCATATGTAACCCTCTCCTCAGTTTCTGTGCCAGATATTTTATGCAGTTTCAAGTGTGCTAGTCTGTGATTTTGGACCTTACGGCTAGAAGCCGTAAGGTCCAAAATCACAGACCAGCACACAATGTTGTTTTGTTTCAGCAGTATTCGTGGCCTACACAACACCTGTGAGGGAAGAGACCACACAAAACGTTACCTCACTGGAACCTGACAAACGGAGCCTCGACATGGAGCTACGATCCGAGACGGGCCTACCACTGATTGTCGTCGTCATCCCTGCCATTGTAGGACTCGTCTTGGTGTCGATCGTCACTGCTTTTGCTGCAAGACATGTGTTGTCTCGTCGTTCAGAAAGATACCGAAGTTCTTCACGGGCCAAACTGGCACTCTCAAGCATCCAGGATTCCACGTCTTACGTCAAGAATTGGCTGATAAACTCGGAAATTAGGTCACAGAACATCTACACATCGCCCCCTGTGTCGGAGATAAGCCACTCATGTCCAGTAATTTCAGTGATAAACGGTTGCTGGTCAGCCTGACAGTTTTAAGTCGACTGCGTCCAGCGGGGTGCTGCAGAATCCCGGCTACCAGAGGAAACTAGAACAGAGGGTGTCCGAGGAGGTTTGCTTGTACCCGAAAATACCTCTCGACGCTTCCGTTGAGGATCATAGACCTGAATCGTGTCCTGCAGATTCCAGTTCTGACAATAGCCCTATGTACATTTAACCCCCTCGCTGCCGAGAGAAAAATGAACACGATCCGACTGCAAGAGACATAGATCCTCATGAGCCCCCGCAACTGCGGGAGCTCATGAGGGTCTATGCCTCTTGCTGAGACCAGTTTGTATCCACGTTTCTTGGACGGTGTCGGCTTTTGGTCGTTGAATGAACCAAGATTTCAAAAACGAAAACTGCACGTACAGCGTACATACTGTGGCAGTGAAAGGGTTAAAATATCGTATTTGTTGATATAGGTAGGGCCAAAAGAAGGTTTCGCCCAAGTAAACAGAGGACTTTCGACAAAGGATATTATGGTCATAGCATGTCTGCCCTGTAGAATAAGAATAAGAATAAGAGTACTTTATTATCTCTAAAAGATAAATTCGTCAGTCTCACCACCTCAGGTGCAACTCGCAATCACACAAACTCACACAACAGTTTATAAACAACAAATGGACAATGACTCGGGACGGGTGAAGCTCGTCGCCAAGGCGTCTCATGACCGGCGGCGCCAACGGCCCCAACCCGACCTGAACTTCCCTAACACAAGCAAACTATCGTAGTATCTGTAACACATAATATAATGTTTTTAAATTTTCTGCTTGGCTAAGACTAGTTACACAAAAACAAATAAATAAAAAATACGCATAAAAAAGACGAAACATTCACAGTAGCTATACTAACTGGGGGCGCCGGTCCGTCGCCATAAGAACTGCACCGGCTATTAGACAGTCGCTCCGGCATAAACAGTCACCACCTTAATTTTAACTTAACTAGGATATAACTGCATAGTCATTTTTAAAAGCAGTAGCAGTAGAACTACAGCATTAACGTGCGGAAAGGAGTCCAAATTGGTTTCTAAAGAGTACACACATGCACACGCTGTTGTAAGAAACACAGCCACTGTGTCTGGGAGGCGTCTGTCATCACATCATTCCGACGGCTGGAATGTGGGGGCCTGAAGCTTGCTTCGCTTCGTTGTATGCACTCGCGCTATTCCGTAGGCAGTTTGGCAGAAGGCAAGAGCCAGTAAGTCCATGTTTTTCAGTGTGAAAAGTGAGAGTTTCATTTTCATTTTAACACAGCTTCATTCTTCTTAGACTCTTCATCTTCTGCTCCTGGGGATTCAGCGCGATATAAATGCTCTTTATTATTATAATCTTCATTGTATTACAGAGGACACTATATCTGCCATTTTTAACTGAAATTCCTTCCTGGACAGTGGACGCGTATTTTGTTTGTGAGATCTTTGCCGGGCTCACCCAACGACCAAAAGCCACAGCCGGCCAAGGAACATGAATACAAATGTCAGCAGCCAAGAGGTCGGACCGAAGGACTGACTCAAATCACACTTCTACTATGATGGCTCTTCTATGCTGTAGCATAGAATCCCGGGGTTGTTGGAGGGGAGTGGAGGGCGGGGGAATACAATACAATACAATACAATACAATACAATACAATACAATACAATACAATACAATACAATACAATACAATAATACTTATTAATCCCTCTTGGGGAAATATAAATTATAAATACCGTAATTTGTGTGTGCGGTGTGTGTGTGCGGTGTGTGTGTGTGTGTGTGTGTGTGTGTGTGTGTGTGTTTGTGTGTGTGTGTGTTTGTGTGTGTGTGTGTGTGTGTGCTTGCCCCATGCTTTACACTTTCTGATTTTGACTCGACTGGATGATGACTTGAAAAATTCACACACAATCCCTGGCCAGAGGATCGAACCAAAGAAAGGATAGGAAGGGAGGTGGGCGTATTTCTTCTGGTCATCTGTCATGTGAAGGCAAAACACAGTCCATTTTAACCCCTTCACGGCCCAAAAAATGTGAACGCAATCCAACTACAAGAGGCATTGATCCTCATGAGTTGTGAGAAATGAGAATTGGATGTGCAGGTAATAGTAAATTGTTTTCTGTTTGCTATTTTCATTATACTGACACCCACCCCCCTACTCTCCCCGCCCCCTTACTGTATTGACCTTTTTTATGACTAATTCAAGCATTTACACCTACTCAGTAAAACAGCTGTGCACCCAGTATGTGTTGGTATTTGAGGCGTGTGCATGCGTAAGCTCTCTCTCTCTCTCTCTCTCTCTCTCTCTCCCCCACCCGGGTCTGCCCTGGGGGACTTGGGTGGGGTTAGGTATTTTTTAGTTCCCAGGTTCACCCTGGTCAGCCCCACAGGGTGGGTTTTTCTCTCTATTCTGGGGCATGTGTTTCTGTCTACCCTTTGTCCATTCACCTGTATTTGCCTTTTTAAAACTCTCCCTACTGTCTGCACTGCCTGTAGCTCTTGATATTGGATGTGTGTTGCTAAATGGTCTTGGCTTTATTTAGGCCCCATGTGTTAGGTTTATTTAATGTATTTGACCGGCTGGCGACATACATTCAATGTTCTGTTTAGTTTTTTTTTCACAAGCAGTGCAGGCACGTCCTGAGAAAGCCTTGTTGCTGTCGGGACGTTAAGCAATGTACAATCAATCAATCAATCTCTCTCTCTCTCTCTCTCTCTCTCTCTCTCTCTCTCTCTCTCTCTCTCTCTCTCTCTCTCTCTCTGTGTGTGTGTGTGTGTGTGTGTGTGTGTGTGTGTGTGTGTGTGTGTGTGTGTGTGTGTGTGTGTGTGTGTGTACACAAAAGCCCTAAAATGGGTGACTGTCTTTATCATCCTTATGGGAAATGGGTGTGTGTAAAATTCTGGGTGCTCAAGTCAGACACCCATTTTTTCTGAGGGTTGTTTCTGCATTGTCTTGCGGTAAAGATTCATAAAAAAATATTAAAAAAATCAGTTTTTCTCATTTTGGCGTTAACACATGCACTTTTGTGCTTAACAGACACGCCTCTAGTGTGTTTGAACTTGTCCCAGCAGAGTGTGTGTGTGTGTGTGTGTGTGTGCACAACTGAAACCCCTAAAATGGGCGTGTGTGTGACATCACCCTTCTCAGCTATAAATAACTTAATAGCTGATATGGGTCGAGTTAACATTAACAAAAGTTGAGTTAAAGAGGTTTTAAAACAGTTTTAATAAAAACTGTTGCCCGACACGCTTCTAAAAAAAACAGTTTCTTAGTTTTAAACCCTGTACCACGCCATAAACGCCGCTATTGCTTCTCAGTCTTAGCTGTCCTATCCTATAGTGTGGAATGTGGGACTTGGCCAACTGGATCCATCTGGTGTACTCCAAATGTGTATTTGTGAGTGGTTCGACGTGCAACTCAGTGCGCACCTCTGAAATGACCTACTGATTCCACTGATAATGAAAATCTTTCATTCATAAGAGAGCATTCAGCAGCTCTAAAAAACAAAAAGTGATGACCCCCTCCCCCCCCCAACCCCCACCCCTCCCCCCACAACCCCACCCAAACAATCATAATAAAATCAACCAGAGGTATGTTTATTGTGTGTTGTGTCATTGTGCTTGACATTTTTCATGCAGAAAAAAAGAGGAATACACATTAAGTTGAAAAAAAGAATGACAACAATCAAATAAACTATGTGGAAAAGAAGCATCAAATATTCCGTGAACTTTACCTTATTACAGACACCTAATTTTCTTGAGATAGTCCATGCTAAAATGAATGATTTGCAGAGGACACCCATTTGCACTGTAATGTCAGTTTTTGTGTGAGAGACACCCACTTTATTGGTAGAAACCCATTTTTTTCTCCATCCAGTGGCTCTGTTTCTAGAAAATGTCTATTTTATTTTAAGTTGTAGAGCTTAGTTATAAGGTGAGTTCTAAACATTCGCATCAACTCCAGAGCCCTAGAATAAATAGAAATATGGGAACCCATTTTCACATAAAATGGTAGGTAACCCACTCTGAGGCTTTTGTGTCCATATGTGTGTGTGTGTGTGTGTGTGTGTGTGTGTGTGTGTGTGTGTGTGTGTGTGTGTGTGTGTGTGTGTAAGCACTATAACATCACCACACTCCCCACCCCAAGCTGACTGTCGTAATGTTTTTGTGGTACGTGAGTCATTGTCTAAAGCGTGCGCATGTGTGCCTGAGTTGTGAGTGCGCGCTTAGAGTTATAATTATTATAAGATAAGCGCATTATAAATACCGTAATTATTTTTTTTAATTTATTGTGTGTGTGTGTGTGTGTGTGTGTGTGTGTGTGTGTGTGTGTGTGTGTGTGTGTGTGTGTGTGTGTGTGTGTGTGTGCTTGCCCCATGCATTACACTTTCTGATTTTGACTCGACTGGATGATGACTTGAAAAATCCACACACAATCCCTGGCCAGAGGATCGAACCAACTGCAGACATGTGTACAGGGTTCCGATAGACCTTTGGCCCTCCGTTGACTCCCCCTCCCTCCCCCCCCCCCCCCCACTCGTCCCTGCGGGGTATCAGAGACTATGTTTTTCTGAATGTCTATCCAAAACCACATAGCATCCTAAGTGTTTGCACTTCTTCCAGATAAGTGAAATTAAAAGCACACAAAAGACTTTTCGGTTGCTAAAACACTTACAGTAATATACATGGACTTCATATTTACATACACACACACACACACACACACACACACACACACACACACACACACACACACACACACACACACACACACACACACACACACTCACACACACACACACACACACACATTCACGTACACACACACACACACACACACACAGAGAGAGAGAGAGCTTGCTGTACGTTACTAAATATTTCAATACTGAAGCTACACTTACGTCTGACGACAGTAGTGCTACCCGAATCAGAATAAAACAAGAAAGGCAAAGCCGTTATAGCTCACGTGTATGACCGATTCACAAGCGTCTGCCACTGAATAAGTAAAGGGATGGCTTCTGCACAAACAAAATCCATGTTTTCTCAAAAGTTAATCAGTTTCACACATCTGTGAAATCCCTGTGACCTCTGACCTTTGCGATGAGTCGACTAACTTAGTATACATAGGAAGGTCTTATCATCAGCTACCTTTGTGCCAAGTCTGATTGAAAAGTTTGGAAAAATGTTGATAATAACTACAATTCTATCAACAATAGGCATTTTATACGTATCTGTCGATCTCTTATGACTTTGACCTTTTCCGAGGGGACATCCAAATCAGTATGCATAGATAGTTTTTACCATCAGGTATCTCTGTACCAAGTTTACGTTTGAAGTTGTAAATAGTAATTGAGAAAAAAAAACAACAACAAATATTTCTTGTCAAAATATGACATTGTCTAATTTTGACCTATTTCCTGAGCTCTTGTGACCCTTGACCTTTCCGAGGGGTCATCCAAATTCAGTACTATGCACAGATAGATCTTACCATAAGGTATCTCTGTAGCAAGTTTAGGTTTGAAGTTATGAATAGTATTTGAGGAAATACATCTTTTGTCAAAATAGGGCTATTCTGGACCTATTTCCTGAGCTCTTAGGACCCTTGACCTTTTCGAGAGATCAACCAAATTAGTATGCATAGAAAGGTCTTACCATCAGGTATCTTTTTACCAAGTTTGGGTCTGAAGTTATGAATAGTAATTGAGAAAAAAACATCTTTTGTCAAAATATGGCTATTCTGGACATATTTCCTGAGCTCTTGTGACCCTTGACCTTTCCGAGGGATCAACCAAATTAGTATGCATAGAAAGGTCTTACCTTCAGGTATCTTTGCACCAAGTTTGGGTTTGAAGTTGTGAATAGTATTTCAGAAAAATAAATTATGTCAAAATATGGCTATTTTTTTAACCTATTTCCTGATCCCCTGTGACCTTGACCTTGTGAGAGGTCACTCAAATAAAATGTTTAGAAAGGTCTTGCCCTAAAGTATCCTTGGGCCAAGTTTGAAGACTGTGGCTTGAATAGTCTCCGAGAAAATGTCAACGTTAAAGTTTTTACCACGGACGACAGACGAGGGAAGGCGGACGACGGACGGACGACCACTGGCCCAGAACATAGACTCACTTCGCACGTGAGCCAATGCAAGAATACTGAAGCGTTGTAGTAGAGGGCCCGTAATACGAGCTGCACAAAACAAAAGAACTAACCACACAGGCGCTGTCGGTGAAAACAATGCTATTACTGTGCTAAAGGGCATTTATCCCTTTTTCAAATAGCCCAAGTGGTGGGCAGACCGTCCAGTAAGCCCAAAGACGCATATGCATGAGCGGACAACGCTTTAGACGGCGTAAGTCAGGAGTACCTTAAACATGGCGCTCTTTGATATTCAGTGTGTACGGTATCTTAGTTTGTTAACATTTTCCCCATCAAAACACCTGTGTGCGCTATTTGGGCGTTTGAAAACACACACACACCAGGCCGGGGGTGGATCAGTTACCACGGTAAAGTTTTTGGCATCCTTCTGTCTCGGAAGTCAATGGAGTATATGTGCTTGCTGGGTCAGTCCGTTTGTAAGATTTGCAGTGCCTGCTGTAGTGAGGGGCCCAAGGCTCATAAAACAGCTCGAATGTTTACTTCATAGTAGAGACATGCCACTTGGTATATAAGTAAACAGTACCTTTCCGAACAATATTAGCGTCAGAAACACATTGACAGCGCTCGGCCAGATGGGAACGGCCATCGATTAATTAGGTCAACCTGACCCATAAACTCTTTTGTTCTTGTTCTTAACCATAACTATTGAACATACAACTGGTTTGAACTAAAAGCAACATGGAAGTTCAATATGCATGCGGCAAAGGAACCTTCATGATATATCATGCAGTCAGAATTTTGACAGATGTGATATCTGATGGGTCACAGTTAATTAGGTCATGACCATCTGCCCATTTAATCGCGACTACAGATTGATCATTTTAGCAGTAACTGTGATCAAGCACAACGTGAATGTGGCGCTTTGGACCGTTGAAGTACGTTTCCTTTCTTACCAGTATCAACAGCATTTCACAATAATTTCTTTAGCAGTAATTAGTTAGGTCAACATGACCCCTTTTAGGTTTATTGCTTGCTTGTTGTCTCTGCCTTACAGTGTGGTCTGGTTAGTTTTTTTCACACATGTACAAACGTAAACTGGACTTGGAAACCTCTGAGATTATCAAAAATTGACATTAATTTAATAATAATAATAATAATAATAATAAAGATTTATAAGGCGCCTATACATGGTAATCTCACTAGGCGCCGTACATACGAACAAGAAAAATATTACACAAAAGGTGACAAAACCAAAGCCACATGTACAATTACACAAAAGAACAGAAAATGACTAAATATATGAACACTGATAATCAAGATGGGAAAAGATTCTTTTTAAGACTGTGTTTAAAACTGGCACTAGACTCACTGTGTCTCAATGATTTTTAATAACACTTTCTCACATTTATCATAGATCAAGTTTGATCGAAGCACACACACACACACACACAAAAGATAGGAAAGAAGGGTGCACAAAGTACTGAAGTGACTGGAAGTAGTGAATATGGACCCCCCCCCCCCCCCCCCCCTGAAGGGGGGCGTAGTATCGCATATTGACTAGATTTCCAGCCCCTTGCTATGCTATGCTATTTTAGAAAGGGATCGGGACTTCCAGCTTTCGCTGATTTCGTCCAGGGGGGGTGGGGCGGGGGATGGGGGGGTGGGGGTTTATTTTGACTGTTGCTGATGTACGCGCATCGCTTTATTCTATCCTTCATCCCACTCTCCCTCCGCGTCAGAAACCCTCTACCTCCTCCTTCCAGTCTTCCTTCAAAACTCACCTCTTTCAACAGTTTTAGCACGGCGCCACCACACACCCCACCCCCAGCTGACTGTCGTAATGTATTTGTGGTATACGAGTCATTGTTAAAAGCGTGCACATGCGTGCGTGAGTTGTGAGTGCGCGCTTAAAGTTATAATATTATAAGATAAGCGCATTATAAATACCGTTATTATTATTATTATTATTATTATTATTATTATTATTATTATTATATTACTTCAATAGCAATAGAGTGTACGAAAGATGCGGCGCTTTTGTTATGTCATGAACTTCTTACTTAACTCATTCTACCCCAGACACACCACAGCAAGATAAAGCTATTCTGGCGTCACCCTTGAACTATCATGGTCGATCTGTGTCCTGCACTGCAACGCAGTCTTCAGAGGACGACTTCAAAATTTGGGGATTTCGGTCTTGGGGTAGAATGAGTTAACAAGTGTTTTCTACTATTGCTGTGGCAGAATGTCAGCACAGAAGGTCAATCCCTCGTTCGAATTTTCCAGTTCCACTGATCCACATGCTAGTGTGATGGCGTACCTCAAACGACGGCAACGGGGACAACATTGTGTTTACTGGTTGGACAGTTAACGTGATGACAAGCGAATTGTATGACAGTCTGCGTGAACAAGTATAGACTGCAAGACTGATATCGACAGATATATTCATTGTGCATATAATCTCCAATGGACTCGTGTAGCGAGGTAACGAGCACTGTCATAAACGATGCTCCATTGGTATTCAATGTTACTACAGGACACATTATGATGGAATGAGGGCTAGCGAAATGTGGTCGTGACGATACTAACAGTATACGTCCGTTTAATAACAGTGCAACAATCAGACTGAGTGCCAAAAACTGGATAAAAAATGACTATTCCAAGTACTGACGGACAGTCTGCGTAGAGTGGGCATGTTGTGAAACTATACTAATGGTCAAACTTAAGGGCCACCCCACTTTTTGTGTCATTGTTTATCGTCGCAAGTAGGCAAATTAAATACAATGTTCTTTCGATCCAAATGGGTTAAAAGTTGACCTTAGACAGTCCACTGTAGAGGGAACAATAGACAACAATTCATCAATTTCCACGAACGTGTCAAATGCACGTGAAACATCGTCAGTTTTTGTGACTGAAAAGCTGTGAGATATTGGCAAGTGTACCAAAGGCAGGCAGGTGGAAAAACTCGGTAAAGTCGTAATGCACGTGCTAAAGGGGTGAGTTGTGCACACTGAGCACTTCTGTTTCGCTACAAATACCGGTACATTATAGGCATAATTGTCGCTTTCCTAACCATGCCACCACGACGAAGCCTAACGCCAGTAGATCAAGGCCGGGCGCTAGCATGGCTGCAGGATGAAATTTCCGGACGAAAAGTTGGGAGACGTCTTGGGGTGTCCCAGTCAGTGATCCAGAGGCTGCTGGCACGATTCCAAGAAACTGGAAGGGCAGAACGACGACACTGCTCAGGATGCCCGCGCTGCACCAGCAGAAGGGAGGACAGATACCTCCGTGTGGCGGCTCTGCGCGACCGAACTGTCACGTCAACCACTCTGCGCCGTCAACTGATGCAAGCTGCAAACGTTAACGTCAGCAGAAGCACAGTCTGCCGACGTCTGCGCGAAATTGGCCTGGCTTCATGCATAGCAGCAATAATACACTTCACTCCAGCTCATCGCAGAGCCCGGGTTGCCTGGTGCCTCTACTGACGTCACCCGAGGCACCCTGACTAGACTGCGCTATCGGGACGAGATTGTGCAGCCCCTCATCCAGCCAGCTCTCCAAGCCATAGGCGACAATGCTGTTCTGCAGGACGACAACGCACGACCTCATCGCGCCCGTGTGGTGGATGAGTACCTTGAGCAACGGGCCATCATGAGGATCAACTGGAGTGGCCAGCTTGTTCACCTGATCTGGCTCCCATCGAGCACCTCTGGGACGTGCTGGGGCAACGTGTAGTCAGCAACTATTCCCCCCACCCCCTCCTCAAGGCGTCCTCCAGCTGACTCAGTTCCTGCATTAAGAGTGGGAAGCGATCCCACAACATGTTCTCCGAATCCTGGTGAACTCCATGCGTCAACGCTGCACTGAATGCTTGGCTGCAAACGGTGGGTACACTCGCTACTGACTGGACCAGTCTTGTGTGACTTTTCAAATGAGGGATGGGTGAACATTCTAACGTACTGCTGTTGCTACAATTGCTTGATTTACTCAAAACATAAATGAAATTGTTACTGAATAAATTAGGAAAGTACTGACTCCAAGATTATTTGTGTGGTGTTGTCGGCGCGTCTGCGAAAAAAAGTGGCCTTTAAGTTTTGACCATTAGTATATTTCAGTGTGACGCTTTCCAAGCAGAAAACCAGTCCAGTGTAGATGTGATACCTCTTCATTCAACACGGACATACATATGGCTAAAGGGCAGGTGTGTTTATTTTTGGTGGTTTTTTTTTTTTTTTTTTTTTTTTGTTTTTTTGTTTGTTTTTTTTTTTTTTTTGGGGGGGGGGGGGTACGTTCACTAAGCTCTGTTAGTGAACGCTGGGCATTTTCACCCACCAAAAACCGGGACTTTGCTTGGCTCTGGAACATTCTTCTTGTGTTCCATGATATCTGCTGTAACGTGAACACCGTGAGATGGCCTTATTTGCCCGCTCGGCGTTTAAACCTAAATAACTATCAACTGATGTGATGTGAACGTGCCCCCTTACGCCCAAACCTATTGTTGACTGATGTGTGCATTTATACTAAATATTGATTGGATTTACTGATTGATATGGTTACTGACACAATATGATATTGATCAATCAATCAATCAATCAATCAATCAATCAATCAATCAACTTTATTATTCCAAATACACGTTTCCACGTACAGGAAATTTGTCTAGCCACCTCAGGTGCAACTCGCAATCACCCACACTCACACACAACAAATGGACAATGGCTCGGGACGGGTGAAGCCCGTCGCCAAGGCGTCTCATGGCCGGCGCCAACGGCCAACCCGACCTGAACCTCCCTAACACAAAGCAAACTAAAGACAGCCCTATCATAGTATCTCTTAAGCAGGTAATATAATGTTTTTAAACTTTTCGGTTGGCTGAGACTAGTTGCACAAATGAGAAATACGCATACCCCCCCCCCCCCCCCCCCTATATTGGACACCTATTCTTCTGGCAAGAAGGCTATTTCACGCGTCATAAAAGATAACAAAGATGGCGCCGCGATGAGTCACCATTTTGCTTTTTATACATTAAATCGTTGTAAATAGTAAGTAAATGTATTCTGTTTTCAAACACGCCAGTCATTTAGTTTTGCGTGCTTTTTTACGGGAACTGCATCGTTAACACTAACCCTACCCCCAAAAGCAAATATATGGCACAAAGAAGGAAAATGTGACATTAGTACATGTCCTCTAATATTCAATACGGTATTTATTTTCGGCAAACACATGTGGTTCGTCTTCATATGTGATAGGCTTCCGAAAAAATGTGATCTCCAATCCCCCGCAGCCAAAGTCAAAAACGGGTGGCACTGCTCTGCGGCGACACGTCTTCCCCCAAGGAAGGCAGCCCAAATTTATCTTCTCTAAAAAAAGTTATTTTAAAAAATGGCTACGGGTTATCAATATTGTCTAAACTTATGTCTCTAAACTAAGACTTTTTACCCTTCTTTTCACAATCTGTGTGAGTAACAGAGGATGTCGATTGCCCCTTGTGTGTAACGGAAGAACTCTTCTATGTTTAAAGGAGAAAGACGTGCATGAAAATCTTTCATTTTACGACATTCAAACTTAATTAGTTTTTTTGTTCAGCATTATTGTAAGACAGACTAAGAACATTTATAAAAGACACATTGCAAACCATTTACCTGGCCTTATTGTATAGAGCAGGTTGCTATAACTCTTTCCCTACGTATCACTTCTGTTTTAGTGTTAGCCCAAACAAACCCTTAGCCATCGAAGCACTTACGTTATAGCGTTGTGCTCCATGCCGTCTATCAGACGAGTCAATATTATTCTAGCGTTGTGTTTTGTACAAAAATCGCCTGAAGCACAGCTATCGGTCTAAGGGAAGCAACCACTATAATATGTTTCACCAATCATTTCTAAGTTATCTGAAAGTGAATGCCCTTGTCGGATGGTGTCGGAACAAGGCCAAAGTAGCTGACAACATGCCTTGGATTGTCTCCTACGATGAGCTTATTCGATCCTCATGAGCGCGGTTTCAACAGTGATTTTTAGCTCGTCAAGAAAGACAGTTCTCTTGTGTGATTTCTTTGCTTGTGGAATACATTTTCCTGCCATGTTGATGAGTAAATCTGGGTTTTTCGTTGCATGTGCTTACACTGTTGCTACCAAAACCACGTTTCTCATTTTTTGCTCCGCCATGTTTGTTCTGTTGCATGATAATCAAATTGGTTCGAACTTCCCACTAAACTGATGCACAAACACATGCAGTTTTGAAAAATACTTTTAATGCTCTTTCCAATGATACCCAATTTATCTATGGTTGTTACCTTGGGAGGCTGTGAAAATTAATTCAATCTACCCCTGACTCGCTGAAAATGTTACGTAGGGAAAGATCTGGCGTGAGTGAGGCATGACTGACTGATCCGTCACCTGCGACTGGCATGCATCTAAAGGCCTGAGGATGGGAAAATCACTCTGAGGGCTAAAACAGCTAAGGTATGACGATGTTAGTGGAAAACTAGGGAATCTCTTATGTAAATCTGTGGCCGCGAGCCTATGGCGCTTATGTCATATCCTGAAAAGAAATTCTGAGAAATGGTCTAAAAAAAACTTTATTGACAGTTTAGCACTGCGTATATCACGAGGCCTTATAATTCCCAACTGCATGCTTGCTGTCGTTGTGTCCTGTACAGTGTTATACTTCACAACTTTACTGTCAACGAGATAAGACACAATTAAAAGTCACACAAGTTTACTATGGCGTTTTTTTTTTTTTTATCTGCATGCAAGCGTGCGTGTGAGTACTATTAACACATTCTACCCCAAGCCCGAAATCCCCACATTTTAAAGTTGCCCTCTCAACGACTGTATTACAATTCTATAGACAGATCGAGCATGATAGTTCAAGGGTGGTGCCCGAATAGCTTGGCGCCCACAGGCGCCAAGCTATTCTGGCACCACCCTTGAACTATCATGTTCGATCCAAGTCTTGCTGTGGTGTGTCGGGGCTGAATGAGTTCATTGTCTGTGTCTGTGCGCGTGCATGTGTGACGCTTTGCACTTTACGAGTGAGGAGTACATTCTGTAAGTGCTTTTCACGCGACTAGATGATGACCTGAAAAATCCACATCAGAGGATCGAACAGATTCGAACTCCGGACCACTTCTCTTCACACTTCTCTCGCTACCGTACATCACACTTTGTCTCCGTGTGCAGAGTTCTAACTTTCTTAGCAGTGAAACGTTGGCTTCAGCTGTATCAGTGAGCTTACATTCTGCGCAGGCTACTACACACTACACACGCTATAGCGGAGCACTGGCCTTGCGTAGCGGCGTCCGCAGGGTGTAAGCTCAGTCTCTCATGCATCTGACCTCAGGAACATTAGACCGGATTAAATGGGGTCAAACTGGATGAGCCAGACAATGCAGCGACAGAACTATAGCTTGACGCTTTTGCGTGCCGCTGTTTAAAGCGGTCTGCTCTATGGCTGACTTGGATTGCTAAAGACTGCCAAAGGAAAACACTGGTGGCCTGCTCTGTGGCGACACGTCTTTCCCAGGGAAGGCAACCCAAATTTCTCCTCGCCAATAAAGTTGTTTTTAAAAAATGCATACGGGTTATCAATGTTGTCTAAACCGGTCTCTAAACTAAGACTTTTACCCTTCTTTTCACAATCTGTGTGAGTAACAGAGGATGTAGATTCCCCCTTGTATGAAACAGAAGAACTCTTCTACGGATAAAGGAGAAAGACGTGCATAAAAATCTTTCATTTTACGTCATTCAAACTCCGCTTCCCCCCAGCATTATTGTAAGACAGACTAAGAACATTTATAAAGAACACGTTGCAAACTATTTACCTGGCCTTTATTGTATGGAGTAGGTTGCATAATCTGGCGTGAGTCATGACTGATCCGTTACCTGCGACTGGCATGCCTCCAAAGGACTGAACTATCGGAAACTCACTCTGAGGGTTAAACGAGCTAAGGTATGAAAAGAACTTCTCTCAAAACGACCTCAAAAAACTTTACTACTGAAAATTTCAAGCACTGTGTATATCCCAAATGCATGCGAGCTGTGCCTGTGCCGTGTACATTTTAACCCATTTAGCCCCGATGCACTACAGCAGGTGGATCAACCGGGATTATTCAAGGGTAGTGCCAGATGAGCTTGGCGCCATCAGGCGCCAAGCTCATCTGGCACTACTCTTGAATTATCACGATCGATCCATCTCCTGCAACTGATACATAGTGATTAGGCGACACATCCAAAATTGGGGAAATGCGGCCGTGAGGTAAAATCGGTTAATAAAGGACCCTTATCTCTCTTCACAACTGTTAACGATAAGCCGAGGATTAAATTTTATTGTGGAGCTATTGTTCGTTCTGTGTGGGTACCTGAGAGAGAGAGAGAGAGAGAGAGAGAGAGAGAGAGAGGAGAGAGAGAGAGAGAGAGGAGAGAGAGAAGGGGGGGGAGGGGCTCATTAAAGAATTAAGAATGTTTAAAATTTAATTCCGAAGCATTGGAAATGCATTCATCTAAGTAGTCACACACACACACACACACACACACACACACACACACACGGCACACGCACGCACGCACGCACGCACACACACACTCGGATACGCACACACTGACACACAAACACAAGCACGCACATCTGATACATGTGTGCCAACGAAAGGATCTGGGTCTTTACCCGAACTCTCGCCCGGACCAATACTACACAAATAAATCCGTGACGTTAAACCCGTGGGGGGGGGAGGGGGAGGAGGGCGGGACGAGAGGACCTGCTCCCCTCCCCCCCCCCCCCCAAAAAAAAAAAAAATATGTAAGGGGGGTGGGGGGGGGGCAGAGTATCCCCCGCTCCCATCCGCCCCACGCACCACCCACCTCACCCCATTATGTTTGTTGGCTGCAGAGAAAAAAAAATTTTCATAGATTTGTGTGTGTGTAGATATTTCCTCCCCCCCCCCCCCCCCCACGCCCCAACACACACACACTTCCTCTTCTCCCCCCCCCCCCCCCCCCCCGTCCCCGCTCCCCTACCGGGCTCCACCCCGTCGTTTCAATGTACATGTTAGGCGACACGCTGCCCCGCCGCCCCCCCCCCCCCCCACTTGCACACACTCCTTCAAATGACAAGTAGCTTCCCGCTGCCAATATGTCATAGTCTGTCTTTTTTTAACAGCAGATTATTTCCTGAGAAATTGCTCGGTAGCTCGGTATTGCTGTGCTGTGTGTCGATAAGGTTCGTACATGTACAAGGCTTGTACAGGAAGCCCTATGCATTGTGGGTGAGAAGAATCTGCGCATATCAAGCCTTGTGTCGGACTACCGTGATTGTTTATATCAATCTGTTTTGACGGACATACTTACGCTGACGAAACTGCCCTTGTGTATTGCATGTTGATGTGAAGGTGTGAAACGTGTCTGCTAACATTGATTGACACTTTGTGCGTGTTCAGTGAACAATCCAAATGTGTTTTACTGACGGTCGGATTTTTCAGAAACAATAAACACGCACACCGTGTGCACTGTATTTGACTTTGTATTGTGAGCACGGTCGCCAAAAATAGGCACTACGTAAATTCTTGAAACCCTTGCAGACACTCTCTTCACTTGCGAAGCTCCAGATGGTCACCATTAAGATGGCCAGGGTTTCAATTCAGGATGCTTTTCAAATGCCCGTCCTGGTAAAAGACACTATCGGCATGACTCTTTTCAACTCTCAGCTTTTGAAATCTGAAACGATGCATGTTTATCACGGTTATTATCGTTTTTGGGTTTGCTGGCACACCTGGTGAAAGTGTCGTAGAACAAAGACAGATTCTATAAACGCGGCAACTGACCAGATTGCCCGTGAAGGGATCAACGGTGTTCGTCATCCTTTCTTTGTGAGAGGAACTGCGACCTGCACGGTAGCTCAGGTGTCGGAAGCAAAGTGATTAACCTAAAAAAGACGCACTTCGTCCATCGGCACTGATTCCAGTGAGAACTGACTAACCACTCTTCCTTACTGACCGGGGCCGAAGGTCTTGACGTAAACGGAGGCTGTACGTATCCTTGCGTCATAGTGCCCAGAGTGGACGGCGAGGTTTGTCACAGACACCAAACGGAGATTCAGGAACCAACGTAAAAGTCTGTCCAGTGTGTCCACGACATTCCGCCTGGGGACCACACTTCATCAAACTCACCAGATCACATCCACCTGTAACAGGCTCGCTTGTTGTTGGTGTGCAGATCGTAAAAAGAAACGCCTGCTGAGGTGAGTCGCACGCACCCACACACGCACACGGCACTCACACATTTCGCGCACCCGCTTGCACTCCACACACACACACGCACACACACACACACACACACACACACACACACACACACACACACACACACACACACACACACACACACACACACACACGCAAGCACGCTCATGTACGGACCATGGCGCTCTCACGGTGTGCACACAAACAATCACAGAACAAGACGATGAGACAGAAACGGAAATAAATTCTGGTCTCTATTATCAATGTTGCTGGTAACTGAATATTGCGGGATTTTTTTTAAATGTTTCCAGTACATTTGTCAAAACGCTTAAAGTCGACTTATAGAATTGTGATTTGCTTCCATTTTCAAAGTGTCCGCTTACTTTTTTTCAGGCGAATTACAAGATTCTCGGTACAGGCAAAAACGAATAGGCAACAACAACAACAACACTATACACACACACACACACACACACACACACACACACACACACACACACACACACACACACACGCACGCACGCACGCACGCACGCACACACACACACACACACACACACGCAAGCACGCACGCACGCGTACAAGACAAAAATGATGGATACCTTGGCACAGTACGTCACGCCTAGCTCTGACCTCATCAGCAAGAACTGGCCGGTAATGCTAGCTGTGCTGGCAGTCCTCGTGCTCCTTCTCATCGCCTTCTTCGTCATCTGCTGGGTCCGACACGCCGACAACGAACGGAAGTCCTCGGGAACCAAGACTGGTGTCCAGGGGTTTTCTACCAACATCTGGCGACTCCTGAAAGTAAACGGCGATGGAGATTCACAGACTAGTTTGATTCAGGCCGTGTAATTGCATGTATCTCTTCCCGATCTATACTTAGCCACACACACACATAAAAACGCAAACGCTTGAAATAATGGTGCAATTCATATTTTGGTCTTTGATATGAAAGACATATCTGACGGCCTTCCCTATGTCTAGCAAACAAAGTTAGGTCTGTGAATGAGACATAATTATCTGAGGCCGTCAGACAGACCTAAGTCTTTCATAAAGATAAATCAGAATCAGAAAATTCCGGCTTCTGAACAAATGACCCCGTTATTTCAAGTGTTGTGTTTTTATTCAGTGGCGATAACACTGTAGGTATACTACGTCATCACACGCGACCCCGGAGCGAGCAAGAAAAATGACAGTAGTCCTAAAAACGCACGATTTTCACACACACAGCGACATGCTTGGGGTTTTGAATGAATGACGGTTTGTTTCTATGAGATTGAAGGATGTTATGCAGCAATCAGCGTTTGTGTACCGATTATGTTCGCTTAGAAAATGGCGTTAACGGTGCCTTGCTCACGCGAACTTTCATAAAATCGCACACATCTTTCCGTTTCACTACTCATTTAGACACAAGACTAAACAAACATTGGAAAAGGTGACAACTGTCTGTCCCTTTCAGACAAAGTCAGTCTTACATGCCTACAAAAGCTAGTTTCTCGGCAGTGCATTTTTCTTTCTCCCTCGCAAAAAGCGGCCTGCGAAATTTGAAAAGCGGCCCCGGACCTGATTTTGCGAGCAGAGGTTAGTTTTTCCTGAGATCGCCAGGGATGAGACGAGAACAACAGCACAGCTGCTTCATGCTTTCTAGATGTACATATTTGTTAGTCTACAGTGTCCTGTAGTATTTGGAAATGGAGACTTACGTAGTGCCGAGTTGAAGTCGCTAGCAAAATGCATGGCCGCTGAATTACGTGTCTTGAGAACTACAGATCACCACAAAAGTACTACTAATAGGACTGTTGCAGACTGCCAAACATCAGAAGTTCCCATGGTATTCTCTCACAACCCTCAAGATGTACCACAATCTGTTTCAGTTTACTATGTCACTTTTGTCAAATTATATATAATTTGACAATAGTGACATGACGGCTTTTATCAGGCGAAGGGTGGAAATTTTGCAGAGATTTTATTTACACGGTTATCGATAGGCTGATTTATCTGTCAACAGAAACGAAAATTGCGTACCTACCAAATAAGGAAAATGCTTTAAGGGCGGGAAGACTGGATGTTGTGATGTTACATACAACCTGGGTTGAAGCCAAAATCAGCTGGGGTGCAATTGGTGCTTGACGAAATTCAACTATTTTGTGTACAATATGAATTTCTTTCATTCTAACGCTTAGTGATCGATAAGATTTGCAATGATTCGTATGTGTATTGTGTACATATTCTTCACAACAAAGACATTTCGGGTACCTCGATAAAACTTTTTTATGTTAATATTCGACTATAAAAACATCAGAAACTTGGGCTAATACCTTGGAAATACATTTTCAAGTCAGAAACTTTCATCAAAATCAACGCAATGAAGAAGCTTGCGTAGTTCTCTCAACAAAACAGCGAAGCGAAATAAAACGAATTTTGTGGGGGTGCATAACTCATACAAGACGATTTACAACAAAAACTTACCTCGTTTGCAGAAATTTTGCTGTGAGATTTCTCATGTTGGCGGGAATGAATAGTCCGCGAGTGTAAAAATGTGAGAGTAAGTCACCTAGTTCTGAATCCCTCCCCTTCAAAAAAGAGTGCTTAAACATTCTGTTTACAAACAGAACGCACGCGGCATGCGGCATCGCTTTTTGTCCTCTAAATGGCGAAGATTCATTATTATTATTATTATTATTTTTATAACATTTTGATAGTTAACTAGCCTGCATCAGGTAGAAATGAATTTTTTTTAAATTTATTTATTTATTTATTTATTTATTTATTTATTTTTATTTTTTTTATATTTTATTTAATTTTTTTTAATTTATTTTTATTTTTATTTTTATTTATTTATTTTATTTTATTTTATTATTATTTTTTTTTTTTTTTTTTTTTGGGGGGGGGGGGGTGTCAATCGTTATTGTGAATATAGACAAATGATTTTTTCGTATCGCTGTTGTAGTATTGCAACATCGAGCGATGACCGCATCAGGTCAGAAAAATCGATTGTATCACGCGTTTTAAGCGACACAATTTCAAAACCGAAGCTTTTTCGGAAACTACGGACTCTTCCTGTGCTGCTACAATGAAAAGCATTGCGGTAGGTACACAATTTATGTTTCTGTTGACAGATAAATCAGCCTACCAATAACAGTGTCACAAAATCAGCGGTCGCACACGGCACCGAACACGCAAAAGAAAAGAAAATTAATCAATTAATAAAAGTTTTTGGGACAAAAAAAAAAAATCTCTGCAAAATGTCCACCTTTCGTCTTAAAGAAGCAGTCATTACTTTTAAACTTTGACAAGTATAAGGTACTAGTTTAGTCTCGTATCATCATCATCATCAGTCCCTTGCCCGAACTGGGCGTTGGGGGGGACTGAAAGGCAGCAGCAACAGACAGTGCTCTCCACTGAGTTCTATTTTGGGCGGTGGCAAGCAAGTCTGGCATCTCGAGTTCGGTCCATTCTTTTATGTTTGCGACCCAACTCTTTCTCTGACGACCTCGCCGACGACTTCCTTCGAGAGTGCCTTGGAGGATAGTCTTGGACAAGGTGTTGTGTCGGGTCACGTGGCCAAACCAAGCAAGCTTGCGCCGTTTCACGGTTGCCAGAAGGGGTTCATGTGGGCCCACCAGGGAAGTGACGATGCTCCGTACATATTCGTTGGTCCTGTGCTCGCGGTACGAGATGCGGAGCAACTTCCTCAAGCACTTGTTCTCAAAGGCCTGGATTTTCTTTTCTGAGTCTGCAAGCAGTGTCCAAGTCTCACAGCCGTAGAGTAGAATAGACACTACGAGGGACTTGTAAAGCCTGTACTTGATGGTGAAGCTGATGGAGTTACTTCGCCATATCCTGTCCAGCCTGGCCATTGCGGATGTTGCTGTACCTATCCTGATACGGATCTCTGCTATGCAACTACCGTCTTTGGACAGGGTGGCTCCCAAGTACTTGAAGCTATTGACCTCTTCTAGCTTCTGGCCGTTCATGTGAATGTTGCTGCTGCTGTCGCTTGTGGTGTTGATCATCACTTTGCTTTTATCCGTACTGATCTCCATGCCATAAGACCCTGCGCTACTTGAAAGTTTGTCTGTCAGGTTTTGGAGCTCACTATTGCTATTAGTCTCGTATATTATTTGACAATATTGACATAGTAAGATGTAACAGATTGTGATGATACATATTGAGGGTTGTGAGAGAATACCATGGGGACTTCTGATGTTTGGCAGTCTGCAACAGTCCTATTAGTAGTACTTTTGTGGTGATCTGTAGTTCTCAAGACACGTAATCCAGCGGCCATGCATTTTGCTAGCGACTTCAACTCGGCACTACGTAAGTCTTCATTCCCAAACACTACAGGACACTGTAGACTAACAAATATGTACCTCTAGAAAGCATGAAGCAGCTGTACTGTTGTTATCGTCTCATCCCTGGCGATCTCAGGAAAAAGTGACCTGTGTCGCAAAATCAGGTCCGGGGCTGCTTTTTCAAATTTCGCAGGCCGCTTTTTGCGAGGGAGAGAGAAAAATGCACTGCCGAGAAACTAGCTTTTGTAGGCATGTAAGACTGACTTTGTCTGAAAGGGACAGACAGTTGTCACCTTTTGCAATGTTTGTTCAGTTGTGTAAGTGTCTAAATGACCAGTGAAACGGAAAGACGTGTGCGGCTTTTGGATAGTTCACGTGAGCAAGGCATCGTTTGTGACGCCATTTTCTAAGCGAACATAATCGGTACACAAACGCTGATTGCTTCATAACGTCCTTCAATCTCATAAAAACTAATCGTCGTTCATTCATAACCCCAAGCATGTCGCTTTGTGTGTGAAAATCGTGCGTTCAGTTTAGGACTATGACTGTCATCCAGTTCTTGCTCGCTCCGGGGCCGCCATGGCCTGTGATGACGTAGTATGCCCACAGTCGATAAGTGTATGTTTACAACCAGATGTGTGCACAATGACTCATTAGACGGGATTGTTCTGGCACGAAGAATGTCCAGGGTTCTCTGCCGGGAACACCTGGATACTGTCCTAACTGGATGGCACTGGAGATGGATTTAATGCACATACGGAAACTGATGTGCTTTTGTAAGTTTAATTACCCAGAATCACATAGCAGGGCACGTTTGGTTCTATAAGTAATGCCTTCATTGTGGAGACCAGGAAGACAATGACCACGCTGAGGTAACGCGCGAGGGAGTATAGGGTTAAAAACGAAACTTGCTAATTGGTCAATAACTGACGCCTATTTGAAATGTGAAACCTGCTAAATAACATATTAACCCTTGGGCTGTCGGGAGCGGGTTTTGTCGCGATGATTCCGGTAGGATTCATAGCGACTAAAACCGCCACCGACAGATAAGGGTAAACTTGTTATGAAGACACTCAACAATAGTGTAATACCATGAGAAACAATTCAGCAAAGCGTGAGGAATTCAGTAAAACGTTCTAAATGTTTAATTTCTCAGTGTCAGCTCCGTACACACGAATTTCTTAGAACCGTACGCAATACTATTCAGAGCTAAATGGTTTCGAGTACTTTACTGAACTGTTCATTATGATAACTGCTTGGCGTAAATACATGCTATATAGCTCTGGTAGTAAAAGAATTCATTTGGGAATAAGGGAATTTTCATCGCCTTTCTATGAAAAAAAGACGACATGCATTAAATATTTTGGTAAATAAAAGTGAACGGACTTCTTCAAAAATCGTATTTTTTTCTACCGAAAAATGAGGCGACGTACATTAAATATTTTTGTAAATAAAAGTGAACGGAAGTTTTACCCAAATAACTTTCGCGAATATGACATATTTGATGACAAGGGGGAAAAATCAATAACCAAATATGAACCTTTTTCATTGTTTTAATTATTATTAGTTTTTGTGTCGTTAACCCCTTCCCTGCCAACGTACGTACATTTTGTTTCTGAAATCGGTTCACTGAACGACCAAAAGCAACAACTGTCCAAGAACATGGACACAAAGTGGTCTCAGCAACAGGCATAGATCCTCATCAGCCCCCACGACTGAGGGGCTCAAGAGGATCTAACTCCCTTGCAGTTGGATTGCGTTCAGTATGGAGGGTTGAAGGGTTAAAGCAGCCTACTTTATGCAGTAAAAGGGTCAATAGTTCGCAATTCCTCCTGTATAAATGTTCCTGGAATGTCTTACAACAATCCTGAGCAAAAGGTCCAAATTCGCGGGGGATAATGAGGATCTATGCCTCTTTCAGTTAGATCGCGCTCACTTTTATTCCCGACAGTGAAGGGGTTAACGTGTAAGAACAGCATTTCAGTACAGCAGTTACCCTCGCCGCGTAAGCATTGGGATTACCTATTTAGGTTGGTAGGTTGTACATTGCTTATCGTCCCTACAGCAACTAGACTTTCTCAGGACGTGCCTGCACTGCTTGTGAAAAGAAAACTAAACAGAATATTGAATGTATGTCGCCAGCCGGTCTAATACGCTAAATAAACCGAAGGCCATTTAGCAACACACATCCAACATCAAGAGCTACAGGCAGCGCAGACAGTAGGGAGAGTTTAAAAAAAAGGAAACTACAGGTGAATGGACCAAGGGTAGACAGAAACACATGCCCCAGAATAGAGGGCAAAACCCACCCTGTGGGGCTGACCAGAGTTATCCTGGGAACTAAAAAGTAGTTAACCCCACCCAAGTCCCCCAGGGCAGACCCCGGGTGGGGGTATTACCTATTGACAGTCGACTTCGCTTGTAACTATGTGGGACATAACAAAGGTGGGATTTATCAGCGCTGCTTAACCCCGAAGCAAGAGGCATAGATCTTCATGAGCACCCGAATTTGCAGGGTCGGATGAGGATCTATGCCTCTTGCTGACACCAGTTTGTATCCGTGTGTTTTGGACGGCTTGGGATTTGTGACGCTGACTTTGGCAATGATGTTAAAAACACAATCTATGTACGCTGATACTGAAGGGTAAAGAGGTTTGGACTACACGTTTCTAATTTAAATTTACTCTGTAAATTACTTCCTTTATTACAAACTTCGCTTACAACAACTACAACAAAATGAGTCTGTGTCCCCTGGTGTTTTGCCACATCTAATATTTACTGTGTAATCATAGTAACTATGGAAATATATACCATGATCAGTTTTTGTATTTCAACCTCCACACTAAATACACATTTTGCTTTGCCGTTTTAAACATGACTTCTATGAAACGTGGCAACATTGACACACGGGCCGTTTATATTCTGATGTATAAAAAAAAATTGCGTATGAATTTTTTCAGTTTATGAGAAGCAGCAGCAGTAAATTACAAGGTAAATGTTTTAAATTTTAAAAGTCGTATTATCGGTTTTACGCACGAACTGCATCTACTTGGTGGAAGAGGTAGTCCGCTTAGGCTTTGCTTTTTTCAGTCATTGTTAAAAACGTTTGTCTTTTGTTTGGATTATATGTGACATTTAACTTTGTGAATCGGGGCTCAGTTTTAAGTTTAATGCGGTCCGTTTTAAACTTGTACGTGAACTTTGGGATACCCGTGTGAATCATTGATTACTGACGATTATGTTTTCTGTGAAGAGATTAACGCATCAAGACGAACTGCATCGGCCGACTACGCGGCTGAAGCCGCGTATCCGAATGCAGTTGGTCTCGAATGCGTTAATATGTGGGCCGTAGATCTTTTAATATTTCACAAGACAAAGATTCAACGCTCGTTTTCTAATCATGGATGAAACTTATTAGACTTAATAATATACTGTTTTAAACCTTTTTAAATTCTCTTTCCAACCCTCAAACCGCTTTGTTTTCTGTTGTTTGCTCTTGGAGCTACGACGCATAGAACACGAGTACACCCCAATTCAAAAATTACAAGGTCCGAATTTTAGTTTATAGCATCGTGTTGTATAGCACATACCGTGCGTTTCCTTCGGACTTTTCAAATTCTTATCACACTGTCAGAAACATCAGTTATTTGGCAATATTTACCGTAACAGTCATTGTTTCCATGGAAGATGGTACCTTTTTCGGCCAGCAGAAAATCCCACAAAATACGTGTTACAAGACAGTTTTTAGCAGGTGTCTCACGATAGCAAAAAGACTTCAAAAATTAATTCCCTTCACTGCTAATAGGATCCTGTTGTCTAAAAACTGCAAAACTAATAAATTTGATGGATTTATTGACAATTACACACACCTACCCCCAAAACTGGAAATTCACGATGAAGAGCTAATGTGTTTCTGTGTTTGCTGCTAAGTGAAAACCCACTTATGACTCTTCCTGCTAACTGTCTTGTGAAACATGACTTAAGCTGTTTTGTGCTGTGCTTTTGGTATCAGAGATTTGCACTTTAATGTCACTGATACTGGTATGGGGCGCCAAATGCACAAGCCTGAAAGAAATCGCTCGTGCGAGTCAGTACGCTGAAAAGTGGATGAGCAGAGGTGCACAGGATTGTTTAGGTATTCATGAGACATTCTCTTAATTTTGTTCGCACAAAATAAACTTCAGTCTTTATCCTTTGCAAATCTGAGATGATTATTTTGATCTGTTTTCAAACTTTACTTCCAAAATTTGAACATTTGGCACCTAATACCCATTAGAGAACCATCTCTTTTCACGTGTACTAAGCAAATCATGAAAATATCACACAATAGACATTATCCTACATCAGTCACAGCCACCAAAGAGCAGGAATCGCCTCGTACTACCAAAGACGGCCATGCACACAAACACAAAAACCACACATTTCCAATCTCCATAGCTGTGGGGTAATAAACAAGCACAGTGACGTGGTAATTCAAGTCTAGCCTTTGACTAGAACCAGATTTTGCACCAGTGTGTAATGATCATTATTTTGTATTATTTTTCCTTCAGATTTCAAATTTATATTCTCATCACTTTTGTACACCTGCTGCTGTGTTTCATTTGTGTTGGCTCTTCGGAGATTCTTGATATTTCGGTAGTGCTGCTGATGGAAAAAAAAGATGAAGATAGTGTGCGAGGCCCGGTTGTGTATAAATTTGTCATAACATAATAGCCAGCTACTGATTCTTATGAGGCATGAAAAACACAATTTGGCATAATATTTTAGGCTAGTGCCGTGTTGACATATCTGACCAAACGTACACTTTCAGATTGAATAATAAGTCAAAATAAGCATGTCCCATGGCTGTATCGCAAAGAGAACATCTCCTTGAGTCATTTCAGCAGTCATATGCAACCCTGCTCATGTATGCTTAGAAGGTAACGACACGCGCCAGTGGCTTTTTACAGTTGTGCCTTTGGCGCTCCATACAAGTAACTGGAGCCTTGAAGTGCAAGTGTTTGATACCAGAGAATAAAAGAAAACAGCGTGTGTCATTTTGTACAAGAATATAAGCAGGCACAGCCATCAGTGAACCTACACTTAGCCGGCAGCAAACATGAACACGAGTTAGCCTTTTCATCGTGGATTCCAGGGTTGGAGTAGCTGTGTGTAATTGTCAATAAAACCATCACATTTTAGTCTAAATCCAAACAACAGGATCCCATCTGTAGTGAAGGGGACTGATTTTTGCAGTCTTTGTAGTTTGTTCTAACGCAAGACATCTGCTACAGACCCTCTTGTAACATGTGAATTGTGGTTCGATATCTTCTGCTGGCCCTACAAGTACCACCTTCCATGGAGTCAGTGAATGTTTCGGTGAATAATGTCAATAACTGATGTTTCTGATAGTGTCAAAACACTGTCATGAGCTAAATATCTGACTTTACAATTTTAGTTTTGGCGGTACATACTCCTGCTCCATGCGTCGTCAGTAGCTCGAAGAGTTAACAACGGAATATAGCGCGGTGCGCAGGGTCAGAAAAAGAAATAAAAAAAGGTTTAAAAACAGTAATATGAAGTATAAACAGTATAACCTATAATAAAATAATGACCGCTGAATCTTTGTCTCGTTTTTATTGGCGCGCAAAGTACTTCGCTTATACTAAACTTCGGTTATTACAACAACAAGTCTCTGTCTCCAGGCATTTTGCTACATCTAATGTTTACTGTGTAGTCATAGTAACTAAGGAAATATATACCATGACCAGTTTTTATATTTCAGTCTCAACAAAAATTCACACTGCTTTGTCGTTTTAAAAATTACGATAAAAAGCAGCATAATTGACACATGGGTCGTTTACAATCATACACGGGGAAAAACATCAACAACAACAACAACAACAACAACTAGGCCTAATTGGGTGTGTACTTTTGTATTTATGAAAAGCAAGCGTAAATTTTAAGATAAATGTTTTAAATTCAATTTTTTTACAATCATTTTTTTTTTTAAATCTTATTATCGGTTTTACTCACGAACTGTATGTACTTGCGGGAATAACGTAGTCCTCTTAGGCTTTGCTTTTTTCCAGTCACTGTTGACATTTGTTTGGTATTTTATTTGTATAATATATAATATTAGCTTCGTGAATGGGGTGCTCAGTTTTAAGTTTAATGCAGTCTGTTTTAAACTTCTACGGGACTTTGGGATATCCGTGAGAATCGTTGATTATTGACGATGATGTTTTGTGATAGTCGCATTTTAACAGCCACACCGGTATCACTATCAATTGTGACTTTTGTTTATTCTCGTTCAGAACAATCGATTTTTTGGGACATCTTAAATGTACTATGTTTCTGTGAAGAGATTAACTCGAGAAGAACTGCATCCGAATACGCGTCCAAAGCCTCGAATGAGTTAATATGTGGGCTATAGTCGGAGTATATCTTTTACTATTATTACTCTGTGCATGTAGTTCGTGTGGCGTAAGAACAGCATTTCAACATCAACTCTTACCGTGTACGTATTGATATCACATATTTCGCTTTTACCAAAGTGGGATTTGACAAAAGTTGGTGATACTACAACTTAATTTTTTAAAAAACAACAATTTCGGTTACCGTGTACAGCGCCGGACAAAAAGGCTACATCCAATGTTTACTGTATAATCACAGTAATGAAAATGTAGACCACCATGATCATTTTTTTTTTTATAAATCACAGCCTCCACAGAAATTCACACTCTGCGGCAAGGGATCGATGTTCAATAACTACGCAGGGGCGGATCGGAGGGAGGGGTGGTGGTGGTGGTGGTGCTAGGGGTTCCAAAATTCCTTAAAACGCTATAACAAACTCCCTTTTGGGGTGTTTGGACCCCCTCCCCTCCCCGTTAGATTTTGTGGCGACTTTCGACACACACTACCTACCCCACCCCGCACCCCCCACCCCTCCCCTAACTACCTACCCTCCCCCCTCTTCAACCACCCCCCGTCCCCAACCCCCCCTCCCCCCCCCCCCCCCCCAACTCCCACCCCTGCAAGCCTAATTGCGTGTGCAACAATAAATTATGAGACATTGTATTATCGTACTTACTTACGAACTGCATGTATTTGGGTACAAACGTAGTCCGCGTAGGCTTAGCTTTTTCAGTCTCTGTTCATAAAATTCGCGTTTTGTTTCAGTGTTAGTTTGTTAGTTTACACATGAACTGGTCGGCTTTAGCTTTAAAGGGAACTTTGGCATACCCGTGTAAATCATTGATTAATAACGATGATGTTTATGATGATAGCATTTTAAAAACAACACCGGTATCAATTAAAATTTTAAAAATAAAATTTTTCCTTCATGTTCAAAGCATCAGTTTGTTGGGGGTATATTTTAAAGATAATAAGTCAGATCTTTCTATGAAGCGGTATTATATTTGTGGCATAGCTGCAATATTATAGTTTTATTATCAATGTGTACATGTCGTTCATGTGTAAGAACAGCAGTTCAGCAGTTACCCTCGCCGCGTAAGCATTGAGATTACATATTTCGCTTTATCAAGATGGGCTATGACAAAAGTCGGATATAACAGAGCTGTTTAAGAGGTTACGTCTACAAACTCTCTATGTAAATTACTCTGCCTGCTTATCATAACAAACTGGTTATAACAACAACAAAATGTGTGTGCCCCATGTCATTTTGCTACATCGATATTAACTGTGTAATCAAAGTAATGTAAACGTTCACCTTGATCAAGCCCTGTATTTCACGGTCTTCACACAAATTCACACCCTGCATGGTAGACGCTTCATAATGCAAGGGAAAATGCCAATCCTGAAATAATCGGCCTTGCCGTTTTATAAATTACTTCGACTGAAATAAAAGCGGCAAACGTCACACCATATGGCGACGGACCTTTTGCATTTTTATACTGTTAATAATTGATATTCCCATTTGCGTGTGTACTGTTTTATTTATAAAAACTAACAATAAATAATAATACATTGTATTGTCGTTCTTTACGAGCTGCACGAACCAGGGGAGAAACGTAGTCCGCTTATGAGATGCTTTGCTTTTTTCAGTCACTGTTACTCAGTTTTATTGTTAGTCATTTTGCCGTGATTCATAGCTCGTGGATTTGGGCTCAGTTTTCAAGTGGCCTACTCAATGCAATACACTGATCGTACATTTTACGTCTGAAATGTGTTAAATTCAACGCGAAAGAGCTCAGGCTGCTCCATGAACAACGCATGAACAATGCACAGGGGCGGATCGGGGGGAGGGGGGCAGGGGGGGGGTCAAGGGCTTCCGGACACCCCCCTCCGGGTCCAAAATTTGTAAAACTGCTATAACAAAGTCCCTTCCTGTTTGGTCTTTTGGCGAGTTTTGACACAAGCTCTATTGGGCATACTGTACCCGTGTAAATCATTAATAATTAACCATGATTCTTTATGATGCTGGCATTTTAAGATCAATACCGCTATCAAATGAGATTTGTTTTAAATCGTTCTTTCTTGTTCAGATTATAAGATTTTTTTTCTGTATATTTAATCTGATTATTGTATCAAGTCAGATCTTTCTATGAAGACGTTACTGTTTGTGGCATATTCGCAGCTTTTCTGTGGTGGTAATAATACAATTAAAATGTTCTGCGTTGGTCTTGTACTGTGTTTGTCTTCAGGGTGAATGGCTGTATGATGTGGCGTGCGTGTTGAGTTCAGTTCGCGGCGCTTTCAGCCGATTCAGCGCCAATATAACGACCGGCTGATAGTCGTAGTAGTAGTATTTGTTGTTATTGTTATTATTATTATTATTATTATATAAAAAGCACACACACACACACACACACACACACACACACACCCACACATCCAACCAAACTCCCCTACCCCCAAGCCACGCTTTCCCACAGTAAAAAAAAAACGTCCACCCAAAAAATAAAATTAAAATAAAATATAATAAAATAAATAATAATTATAATAATAATGTATATTTTTAAGGCGCCTATACTTTCGATAGAAAAGCTCTAGGCGCCGTACAAATGACATACTAACATACCCACACCTTGCATCCTACAGCACATATATTATATGCCCTAACATACACACTCGCGCAACGAGATATACAAGGAAAATAAACTTAGCAGAGTAAACACACCAACAAGAAATGCTCACACACACCAAAGATATACGTGTACCATACAACTAATAATGGATACACTAGGCAGCTCTCACTGACAGCAACAACAACAACAGAAATAATTATAACAAAATACAGCAAAACAAACAAACAAGCGTCTTCGATTTTCATTAAAGCTGTTCAGTTTTGATCGCATAGCAACAACTATATATCCTATATACATCATTATACCTTATTATGTAAAGTACGTAACAATCGGAAATCAATTACATCGGTGCGCACGCACCCACGCACGCAAACGTACACACACACATGCGCGCGCTCGCGTGCACCGGCAAAAAACATATTCGGAAACGGACGCCGCGCATTGTCAGTACCAGTGAACGACATAGTAGAAACCATCGACCTGTAATATATGTGATTCTTGTCACGGCGACCTGTGTTAGAGCCACTGAGTTTTATGGCCTCATATGTAGGTGGATCGACTGTAGGCCCAGGGGCGGTCCTTGGCGCAGTGGTTAAGGCACCTGCCACCAATGCTAAACGTGCGAGGTTCGATACCTGGTTCCGGTGTCGGACTTTCTCCTCTAGTAAGTGTCACCGTTAATTCGGGCGGGCCGTCGGGGGTTCTTTCTCCGGGTACTCCGGTTCTTCCTCCCCCACGACTTTGGTATCAATTTCAGCCGACATATCTAATTTTCAAATATAAAACGCTTGTGAATTTCCAAAAACTTCAGTAGCTCGCTTGAGCTTATCTTTAGCACCACGCGAATGTTCTGTGTTTGTGTACAATGTGTGAGTGAATGCGCGTGATTCACGTGAGCGTGTTTGTTGGGTTCAGTTCGCGGCGGCGCTTTGAGCCGATATTCAATTGGATAAAGCGCCTATTTAATGCGCCGATTTATTTATCTCCCCTCCTAATCTCTACAAGACGTTTCTCCAACTCTACCTCGAATCGAACAAGCTCATCACTATCACCTTCTACCATACTACAGGCACTGTGCTTGTGCAGGGGACCGCTTGCCGACAGTGGGTGGATGAGGAGTTTGACAAGATGAAAACAATAGTGAGCACAATGTCTGACGAGACAACTACCCCTGCCACTGATTGAACCCCTGATATCTAAATCCTCGTCCAAACACCCCCTGATTACCCCGTCAATGCCTGCCATTGAAGCCCCACAATCTGACTCCTCAACTTCACCCTCCCAGTCTCCACTCGCATCTCAGCCCGGCCATCCAGTCTTAAACGCTGTAATCACCAATAACGCTGTCCCCTACTACACCCCTCCCCTTCCTGCTGATTCTTCTGGTCCCCAGCACATACCGGAATCGGAACCCCTCATTGACACCATGACGTCATGCGTCAATCATCATTTCATGGCCATCGAGTCAACAGAGGAGAGGAGCGTGGAGATGCGCAGTGAAGCACATCCCAGCCCCCCGGGCACTGCTACCTCCTGTGCCCCGCGCTGCAACCACACAACAGCTGCCTCTGGGCCTAATCCTCCAACGCCCCACCCTACGTCTCAAATACCCGTGACTGTGACCAACATATCTGCAGCCAGCATAGAACCAGCCAACCATGAAATCTCCAGCGCCCGGATTACTCTCCCCTGCCAAGCTAGCGAACTCGCCCAGGGCGTGTCCTCAGCTGAGGTTAACACAGTTGTAGCGGACACACCCAACACACCGAATACTACTTCACCGTCGTCAACCTCACTCGTTCCTGTATCTGACAGCACGGCCATGCGACTGATCATCGCTCTGCAGCACCAACTGGCTGAGTCCTCAGCCACCATCACCACTCTCCACTCAGAGCTTCGCCAGTGCCGTGCTGAGCTGCAGGGTGTCAAGAATGAGTTTGCCGACCTAAAACAGGGTCACGACAACTTGACCTCAATTGTCCTGGCCAAGAATGAGATCAAGGCCGTGGAAACGAGTGTGAGGGAAAACATCGACAAAACTGCAGAGGCGCTGGGAAAGAGTCAAACAACGCTCAGTGAGAAAGTCAGCAAGCTTGTTTTCTCTAGAGACTCTCACGCTGGGAAATTAGAGGAAATCTGCAAGCGGCTGGATACTGACGTGGACCCCATCACAAACCACGAGTGTGAGAGTCAGTACGATAGAACATTCACTCACCAATCTGTCCTCGCAAAATAACCCCCCTTCTCCGTCACCCTCCGGTACTCCGCCTCATCCACATCGGTGCCACTCTAACAATAGCAGAGAACAGCCAGCTATTCCTGTTGCTAACAGGTACCAAGCGTTAGACCCGGAGCAAGAACTTGACTCTCCTGGTTGTTCACCCATCCTCAAGAACAATGACGGAAGATCTGCCAGTCGATGCGCCAATGAAAACCTGACACCGCTGGAGAGACCCCGCGCCATGAAAATCCGCCCTGAGGTCAACACTCTTCTCATCGGGGACTCCGTCACTAAATACATCGATGAGAAGAGAATGTCTACTCATGAGTCGACCATGCAAAACTTGTCGGTGTCTGATCTCAGAGTGGATCATTTGACGCAGTGACTGAACACACAGCCCCACAACCCCAACATCTGTACCGTCACCGTTCACATCGGCATCAACAGCTGCTGGCATGGGCCTATCAGCCAGCAGACCTGGCTGAAGCTGTGCCGCGTGCTGGTAGTGTTTCCCCAAAGCCAGCTCCAGATGTCCACCCTCCTCCCAACTCGCGGCCGCTACCACCCTCTCCACAAACATGCCTACGATTCAAACAAAGCCCTGCAAGCAGTCTGCAAACTGGAAAAGATCACGCTGATCGACCACACGTTATCTTTCCTGTCCACTAGAGGCGCTCCAAAGCAGGCTATGTACTTTGACAAACTACACCCTAGCGAACATAGTGTGCATGCGCTGGAGTGGAACATGAACCGTTTCGGCAGATCGCACTTGTCCTCGGGTGAGGACTCTCAGGATACGAGGCGTTACGATCACCGGGCCGTAAATCGCCGTCGTCGCTCCGAGTCACCATCCGCGGGAGGAGGCGAAGAGGATCACCCTCGCCACTCAGCCACGCGCGGTCACGCCATCAGGCCACCACCTAACACCCGTAACGACACGCAATTTCCTCACTGCAGTCGATCAGCTCTCCGACCACGTTGGCACAAAGAAACAAAGGGTGGGTGAAAAGCGGCGTAGCCACCCCGGCCTCTCCTTTTGACAACATTCAAGCTCCGAGTACCCATTCAGCATCGCACAGGCGATTGCGCAAGTTTACAGTTAACAGTTGTTGTCGAGCTCACTTAGGAGAACTAGCCTCTGTCAGCCAGCCTGTTCAGTTAGCAGGAGGAATACATTATCATGAGTCCCTGCCGATGAAGGAGCTCGTGACAATGTATGTCTCTTGTTGGAAATGGATTTTGGGACATAATCAGTTCGCGGACCGTCTTCAATCATTTCATCTTTTGTCACCGTCACCCGTGATTATGTGACCCTTTAACTTTATTTACCTATTCTTGACCCATTGATTACTGATAGTGCGGGGGCGGCGCCCAATGGCGTGGTGCCCAGAGTGCCAGGCTATTCTTGAGCTGTCACAGTCTCTGTCTCCTTTAATGTAATGTGGTCCGTAGATCATAACTACTGTTCTTGGGTATTCCAGCCTCAGGGCTCAATGAGTCAATCAACGTGGTGACATAATATTCCTGATTTTGTGGTGAGATAATATTCCTGATGTTGATACATGTAGCCAGTTTAAGCTATGCATTACGTCATTTTTTGCAGACAACAGACTGTACTCTTCTCGGGTTGGTTACCACCAGCCTTATTATGAATTTTGTGTCTTTAATAGTTTTGTGGATTTCTGCATCATCTCAGTGACAATCCTACGCCGGATAACTGTGCCTGAGTGTGTTGCGCAATGTTTTATCTGACCAGCACTTTAGTGAAACCTGGACAGTTGTACTTTTATATTGCATTGATGCTTCATAATTAAGCCGCACGCTGTGTGGACCACGATCGTGTGGACTGTGGGAGTGGCTTGTACTAAGCTATATGAGTATTATACGGACAGCCTCAGCAACCACACTCAATATTCTCTTTCCCTTTATATTTTCATGAAAGGCGTTTACTCTCATTTTCAAAACGTTTTAGCCGACTAAATACTGGTTCTACTCTTTCTGCTACTGCAGCATCATAATTGTTGTTCTTCTTAAAATTACAGTTCTACTTCATTACTGTTAAGCTTAATCTTTGATTGCTTTGATTCAATATCATTGTCCCTTTTATTGTTTGGTTTTATTATTATTTGTGTTGTGTATTCATTATCGTTATTTCAATCGCTTTATTACGTTAAGCGTACATGACTTAGAAACTGAGCAAGTTGAGTGAATGTGGCTTGAGCTGAAGGCCCCACAATCACCATCATTTCTTATCGGTTTCTGTACCGCAACCCTGCTGCAAACTTTGAATCGTATGATAATTTTCTTAGTATATTTGATAAAGCCTATAAACCTAATTTTAATGTCATACTTATGGGAGATTTTAACATAGACATGTTAAAGTCTCATCATGCAAAAAAGCAGCATGGGCCTCTACGATGACGTTGCTGGGTCTTAAACAGTTACTCACAAACCAGATAGGTGAGGCCAGCGCCGCCAGAATTGCACGCAAACCAAGGGGAATCACAGCGCCGGACAGACAACAGCGGGGGATCTGGCTGTTGTCTGTCCGGCGCTTAAACAGTTAGTCACTTTGCCGACACGAATAACACCAACAACATCTACACTCATAGACAACATCTATACCACCAAGCCGGAGTCTGTTCATAATGTGTCTGTCGGTAACCTTGGTATCAGCGATCAATTTCCCATCAGCTGTACGTGGTTCACTAAGTTCCCAAAAGCAAAGAAAGGATGTCATACGTATATCACCTATCGTTCTTTTAAAAAAAAAAAAAATTAGTGCGAGCGACTTTTTATCGGACCTTTTGATGACGTGCTTTACAAAGTTCCCTTAAAAGATAAAGCCGACCGCATGAAACTTAAATTAAGCGACTGATCTGCTCCTCGGCGAGCTTGGATTGCTAATATTTGCTCATACAACCGGTTATCAATATTGTCTTGCCTGAACTAAGTCTTTTTCTACCCTTGTTTTCACAGTCCGTGTGAGCACACGTAACAGAGGGTTTACACTGCACTTTCAGTGTAACGGAACAACTCGCCTACTTACAAAGGAGAAGAGCAGACATTCAAGCTTTATAGATTTAAGTAAGCCCGTTTGCCTAGCTTTATTGTAAGACACACTCAAAACATTTACACATGACATATTACCAACTAAAAGTCTATTAACCGCTTCACTGCGGAGAAAAAATGAACACCACACTAATGCAAGAGGCATAGATCCTCATCAGCGGGGGCTTATGAGGATCTATGCCTCTTTCTGAAACCACTTTGTATTCAGGCGCGGATCAGTTACCTCTGGTGGGGGGGGGGGGGCAACTTTTTTGTTTGGGACCTTCAACCTGTCTCAAAAGGCTTCTCCGATGCTAGACCGTCTCCCCGTGGCCGGAAAATCAAACAAAACAAGGGGGGGAGGGGGAATGGAGCATTGGAGCGTGTGTCAAAACTCGCTAAAATATCTAATGAAAGGGCGGGCGGGGGGCGGGGGGTCAAAACACCCGCAAAAGGGACTTTGTTATAGCATTTTAAAGAATTTTGGGCGGGGGTGGGGGTGAGAATGGGGTGGTGGTGGTCCGGAACCTCTCAACCCCCTCCCTCAGATCCGCCCCTGTGCATAAAGTTTGTTATAAGCGAAGTAGACTGCGCGCCAATAAAAACAAGACAAAGATTCAACGCTCATTATTTTATTATAAATTATACTGTTTAGACTTCATATTAACTGTTTTGAAACCTTCTTAAATTCTCTTTCTAACTCTGCACACAGCATCATGTTCCCTTGTTGAAATAAAACTTTATTTGAAATCAAATGAAATGAAACGAAACTTTATTTCTGAACGGAAGAAGCATTTAGCACATGTGCCATTTTTCACGCTTGCCGTTGCTAATCTACAAAGGTACAACTCTGGTAAAGGTACACAGCTACTAACATACAAAGGTACAAAGCTACTAACATACAAGTGCTCAAAATATAACAAGTCATTAAAATAAGATGGATAAGGCAAAAAGGAGGGCACCAATTATGATTGCTAACAATGTAAACGGAAAAAAGGATATTCTTTAAAATTCCTTTTTACACTGAAATCAAACACGTGCGCGCGCTCGCGACGCACGCCCCCCCCCCCCACACACACACACATATATATATATATATATATATATATATATATATATATATATATATATATATATATATATATATATATATATATATATATATATTATATATATATATATATATATATATATATATATATATATATATATATATATATATATATACGCACGCACACACACACATACACGCACACATGCGCGCGGAGGTTAATATCAAGGCTTGAGGCGATGGGGATACCCTAACCAGTGAATGAGCTGTTAGATAGCAGGTACTTGAAGAGGCTTTCCTTGAAAGAGGGGAGTGAACCAGTGTGTGTTATGTGCGCTGGCAGTTTTTCCAAAACGAGGCGCTCGAGAAAGAGAGGTTGGTATTAAATAACTCTATCCTCGGGCGTGGTGGGATGAAGTTACGCCTTGATGTTGAATAGCCTGAAGCTGCCTTGGTGAAAAGCTTACACAAGTATTCTGGATGGATTTCATTCCAGATTTTATGCATGACTACCCCTTTGTTAAAGAGATCAGGTGCATGTCAAGAGGAAGCATTTTTAGTTTTTCAAATTTTTGGTCGGCAGAAAGGGCTGGATCAGGCAGGATCTGCTTCACTGCCCTGCGATGCAAGGAGTTAAGCCTCTTCAAGTGCATGTCACCGCTGCCGTCCCATGTCGTTGAGGCATAATCGATGTGGGATTTGACATTGTAGAATAGTTTGCGAGCGTCGACAGCCATAAGATATTTAGCTTAGACAGCATAAAAACATTTCTGGACACAGTTTTACAGACAACATTGATGTGAGATTGCCATTTCATCTGGTTACGATAACTCCAAGTAGGCGATGTTCAGTTACTTGTGTAATGGTGTAGTCTTGTATTTCCAGGCTAAGCGTAAGTGGCTTGAGCTGATGCTTCTAACGGGTTGCTATCGTCATACATTCGGTTTCAATTGGTGAGATTAAGGATCATTGCATTATTTTCACACCATTTGGAAATTTCGCTCAGTCCCTGTTGCAAATGACCATTTAACCCATATCATACTGAGGCTAAAAACTTCAAATGTGTACACTGCCATATGCAAGCTAAATTATAGTACTTACAGATAAGGATACAGACCAATCGCTTTAGTTCAAGGGTAGTGCCAGAATAGCTTGGCGCCTAGAGGCGCCAAGCTATTCTGGCACTACCCTTGAACTATTTTAGTCAAACTTATTTCACACACTGGTGTATTCCGAATGATAAGGGTTAAAGACTCAAGACACTTATCCCCCGTGTGGATTGTTGCGTCATCGGCAAACAAGTCACAAGTAATTCTGTCGCTCGTGAAATGTAGTCATTGATAAATATGCAAAAGAGAAGCGGTCCCAGGACAGAGCCCTGGGGCACTCCTCGTGTTACTAAATCACTTGAAGAGTAAGATCCATTGACCATCACGCGCTGCTGTCTGTCTGTAAGATAGTAAGCGAAAAACGAGGTTGTTTTCGAGGAATGAATAGATGCCTGAGAACTGGCGTCTGATTTATGAAAACAGCTACTTCAAAATGAACCATCCAGATATATACTGAGCGTGGAAAGGAGAATCTCTTGGTTCATTGAACTTAGCCACGCGTCTGTAAGTCGCGCTAAGGCTGTATGACAACTATGCTTCGGGCAAAAATCTGACTGGAGGGGGTGGATTAAGTTGCGTTTTTCCAAGTATTCTAAAAGATGCTTATAAATGTGTCGTTCAAGGGGTTTACTTAAGATAGACAAAAGTGAAATGGGGCGATAATTATTAACATCGGACATATCTTTTGTTTTAGGTAGGAGAATAACTTTAGCCTTTTTCAGTTCTTTTGGGAAAACATTTTTTCTGTGTGCATTAATTGTAGACGTAAGTTATTGTTTCTACAACATAGAGAAGGGATAGTTTCAGTATTTTGGGACTTATTTCATCTGGCCCGGAAGATTGTTATTCTTCATCATGGGACTAATTGTCTTACCAACCTCGTGAACTGCCAGAGGTAAAATAGCAAAAGGATCAAATCTCGCAATTCGCGTTGTACAGAAATCAATCAGGGTTTCAGGACAGGTATAGGTCCGAGAGTTTGTTTTACAAGGGACCAGGGACTGTGACTCGACAATTGAAAGGAAATGATCGTTAAAATTATCGGCAGTCAGGGTAGACGGGATTACATGGGATTTCCTACACTTGCCTCCAGACACTACGGCCATAGCGCGCCAGAGCGTGGACATATCTTTGTCTTGCTTAATCAAGCGATCAATGAAAGATTTTTCTGCCGCACTAGACATTTGACACGATTGCGCTCACGTTTAAATTCAGCAAAGGGCTTCTGTTTTCTCAGATCATCTCAGTCTCACCCTCATGGCCTGAATGATGTCTTGAGTCAGCCACGGCGGGAGTGATGCGTGTTTGACTCGCCTCCGCCGCACAGGCGCGTGTTTATTTGAGAATAGTAAGAAAAATGCTATACCAGACAGACAGAGCGCTGTCAGGGTCAGTTTCACTAAGCACGTCATCAAAAGGTGCGTTATTAAGGTCCGATAAAACTTTTTTTTTTAAAGAACGATAGGTAATATACGTATGACATCCTTTCTTTGCTTTTTGGAACTTAGTGATCCATGTACAGCTTATGGGAAAGTGATCGCTGATACCAAGCGGTATAGATGTGGTCTATGAGTGTAGAAGTTGGTGGTGTTATTCGTGTCGGCAAAGTGACTGTTTTAAGACCCAGCAACGTCATCGTAGAGGCCCCTGCCGCATGATGAGATTTTAACATGTCTATGTTAAAATCTCCCATAAGTATGACATTAAAATTAGGTTTATAGGCTTTATCAAGCATACTAAGAAAATTATCATACGATTCAAAGTTTGCAGCAGGGTTGCGGTACAGAAAACCGATAAGAAATGATGGTAATTGTGGGGCCTTCAGCTCAAGCCACATTCACTCAACTTGCTCAGTTTCTAAGTCATGTCGTCTACGTGTAAGAACTTGAACAGACGTGTGAATATAAGCAGCTAATCCTGTCTGTCAGTGGGCCGTTGGATCACGTCTCAGGACTATAATTTTAAGAAGAACAAAAATTGTGATGCTGCAGTAGCAGAAAGAGTAGAACCAGTATTTAGCCGGCTAAAACGTTTTGAAAATGAGAGTAAACGCCTTTCATGAAAATATAAAGGGAAAGAGAATATTGAGTGTGGTTGCTGAGGCTGTCCGTATAGTACTCATATAGCTTAGTACAAGCCACTCCCACAGTCCACATGATCACGGTCCACGCAGCGTGCGGCTTAATTATGAAGCATCAATGCAATATAAAAGTACAACTGTCCAGGTTTCACTAAAGTGCTGGTCAGATAAAACATTGCGCAACACACTCAGGTACAGTTATCCGGCGTAGGATTGTCACTGAGATGATGCAGAAATCCACAAAACTATTAAAGACACAAAATTCATAATAAGGCTGGTGGTAACCAACCCGAGAAGAGTACAGTCTGTTGTCTGCAAAAAAATGACGTAAAGCATAGCTTAAACTGGCTACATGTATCAACATCAGGAATATTATCTCACCACAAAATCAGGAATATTATGTCATCACGTTGATTGACTCATTGAGCCTTGAGGCTGGAATACCCAAGAACAGTAGTTATGATCTACGGACCACATTACATTAAAGGAGACAGACAGACTGTGACAGCTCAAGAATAGCCTGGCACTCTGGGCACCACGCCATTGGGCACCGCCCCCGCACTATCGGTAATCAATGGGTCAAGAATAGGTAAATAAAGTTAAAGGGTCACATAATCACGGGTGACGGTGACAAAAGATGAAATGATTGAAGACGGTCCGCGAACTGATTATGTCCCATAATCCATTTCCAACAAGAGACATACATTGTCACGAGCTCCTTCATCGGCAGGGACTCATGATAATGTATTCCTCCTGCTAACTGAACAGGCTGGCTGACAGAGGCTACTTCTCCTTCTTGAGCTCGACAACAACGGTTACTGTTAACTGTAAAATTGCGCAATCGCTTGTGCGATGCTGAGTGGGCACTCGGAGCTTGAATGTTGTCAAAAGGAGAGGCCGGGGTGGCTAAACCGCTTTTCTCCCACCCTCTGTTTCTTTGTGCCAACCTGGTCGGAGAGCTGATCGGCTGCAGTGAGGAAATTGCGTGTCGTTGCGTCAGGTGGTGGCCTGATGGCGTGACCGTGCGTGGCTGAGTGGCGAGGGTGATCCTCTTCGCCTCCTCCCGCGGATGGTGACTCGGAGCGACGACGGCGATTTACGGCCCGGTGATCGTAACGCCTCGTATCCTGAGAGTCCTCACCCGAGGACAAGTGCGATCTGCCGAAACGGTTCATGTTCCACTCCAGCGCATGCACACCATGTTCGCTAGGGTGTAGTTTGTCAAAGTACATAGCCTGCTTTGGAGCGCCTCTAGTGGACAGGAAAGATAACGTGTGGTCGATCAGAGTGATCTTTTCCAGTTTGCAGACTGCTTGCAGGGGTTTGTTTGAATCGTAGGCAGGTTTGTGGAGAGGGTGGTAGCGACCGCGAGTTGGGAGGAGGGTGGACATCTGGAGTCTGGCTTTGGGGAAACACTGAGTACCAGCACGCGGCACAGCTTCAGCCAGGTCTGCTGGCTGATAGGCCCATGCCAGCAGCTGTTGATGCCGATGTGAACGGTGACGGTACGGATGTTGGGGTTGTGGGGCTGTGTGTTCAGTCACTGCGTCAAATGATCCACTCTGAGATCAGACACCGACAAGTTTTGCATGGTCGACTCATGAGTAGACATTCTCATCTCATCGATGTATTTAGTGACGGAGTCCCCGATGAGAAGAGTGTTGACCTCAGGGCGGATTTTCATGGCGCGGAGTCTCCCCAGCGGTGTCGGTTTTCATTGGCGCGTCGACTGGCAGATCTTCCGTCATTGTTCTTGAGGATGGGTGAACAACCAGGAGAGTCAAGTTCTTGCTCCGGGTCTAACGCTTGGTACCTGTTAGCAACAGGAATAGCTGGCTGTTCTCTGCTATTGTTAGAGTGCCCCCGATGTGGATGAGGCGGAGTACTGGAGGGTGACGGAGAAGGGGGTTTATTTTGCGAGGACAGATTGGTGAGTGAATGTTCTATCGTACTGACTCTCCCTCGTGGTTTGTGATGGGGTCCACGTATCTAGCCGCTTGCAGATTTCCTCTAATTTCCCAGCGTGAGAGTCTCTAGAGGAAACAAGCTTGCTGACTTTCTCACTGAGAGTTGTTTGACTCTTTCCCAGCGCCTCTGCAGTTTTGTCGATGTTTTCCCTCACACTCGTTTCTACAGCCTTGATCTCATTCTTGGCCTTCACCTCGCTGTCCAGGACAAGTGAGGTCAAGGTGTCGTGACCCTGTTTTAGGTCGGCAAACTCATTCTTGACACCCTGCAGCTCAGCACGGCACTGGCGAAGTTCTGAGTGGAGAGTGGTGATGGTGGCTGAGGACTCAGCCAGTTGGTGCTGCAGAGCGATGATCAGTCGCATGGCCGTGCTGTCAGATACAGGAACGAGTGAGGTTGACGACGGTGAAGTAGTATTCGGTGTGTTGGGTGTGTCCGCTATAACTGTGTTAACCTCAGCTGAGGACACGCCCTTGGCGAGTTCGCTAGCTTGGCAGGGGAGAGTAATCCGAGCGCTGGAGCCTTCATGTTTGGCTGGTTCGATGCTGGCTGCAGATATGTTGGTCACAGTCACGGGTATTTGAGACGTATGGTGGGGCGTTGGAGGATTAGGCCCAGAGGCAGATGTGGTGTGGTTGCAGCGCGGGGCACAGGAGGTAGCAGTGCCCGGGGGGCTGGGATGTGCTTCACTGCGCATCTCCACGCCCCTCTCCTCTGTTGACTCGATGGCCATGAAATGATGATTGACGCATGACGTCATGGTGTCAATGAGGGGTTCCGATTCCGATGTGTGCTGGGGACCAGAAGAATCAGCAGGAAGGGGAGGGGTGTAGTAGGGGACAGTGTTAGTGGTGATTACAGCGTTTAAGACTGGATGGCCGGGCTGAGATGCGAGTGGAGACTGGGAGAGTGAAGTTGAGGAGTCAGATGAGGGGGCTTCAATTGTAGGTATTGACGGGGTAATCAGGGGGTGTTTGGACGAGGATTTACATATCAGGGGTTCAATCAGTGGCAGGGGTAGTTGTCTCGTCAGACATTGTGCTCACTATTGTTTTCATCTTGTCAAACTCCTCGTCCACCCACAGTCGGCAAGCGGTCCCCTGCACAAGCACAGTGCCTCTAGTATGGCCAAGGTGATAGTGATGAGCTTGTTCGATTCGAGGTAGAGTTGGAGAAACGTCTTGTAGAGATTAGGAGGGGAGATAAATAAATCGGCGCATTAAATAGGCGCTTTACCCAATTGAATATCGGTTCAAAGCGCCGCCGCGAACTGAACCCAACAAACACGCTCACGTGAATCACGCGCATTCACTCACACATTGTACATAAACACAGAACATTCGCGTGGTGCTAAAGATAAGCTCAAGCGAGCTACTGAAGTTTTTTGGAAATTCAAAGCGTTTTATATTTGAAAATTAGATATGTCGGCTGAAATTGATACCAAAGTCGTGGGGGAGGAAGAACCGGAGTACCCGGAGAAAGAACCCCCGACGGCCCGCCCGAATTAACGGTGACACTTACTAGAGGAGAAAGTCCGACACCGGAACCATGTATCGAACCTCGCACGTTTAGCATTGATGGCAGGTGCCTTAACCACTGCGCTAAGCCGGGACCGCCCCTGGGCCTACAGTCGATCCACCTACATATGAGGCCATAAAACTCAGTGGCTCTAACACAGGTCGCCGTGACAAGAATCACATATATTACAGGTCGATGGTTTCTACTATGTCGTTCACTGGTACTGACAATGCGCGGCGTCCGTTTCCGAATATGTTTTTTGCCAGTGCACGCGAGCGCGCGCGCGTGTGTGTGTACGTTTACGTGCGTGCGTGCATGCGCACCGATGTAATTGATTTCCGATTGTTACGTACTTTACATAATAAGGTATAATGATGTATATAGGATATATAGTTGTTGCTATGCGATCAAAACTGAACAGCTTTAATGAAAATCGAAGACGCTTGTTTGTTTTGCTGTATTTTGTTATAATTATTTTATTTCTGTTGTTGTTGTTGCTGTCAGTGAGAGCTGCCTAGTGTATCCATTATTAGTTGTATGGTAAACGTATATATTTGGTGTGTGTGAGCATTTCTTGTTGGTGTGTTTACTCTGCTAAGTTTATTTTCCTTGTATATCTCGTTGCGCGAGTGTGTATGTTAGGGCATATAATATATGTGCTGTAGGATGCAAGGTGTGGGTATGTTAGTATGTCATTTGTACGGCGCCTAGAGCTTTTCTATCGGAAGTATAGGCGCCTTAAAAATATACATTATTATTATTATTATTATTATTATTATTATTATTATTATTATTATTATTATTATTATTATTATTATTATTATTATTATTATTATTATTAATCTTATTATATTTTATTTTAATTTTAATTTTTGGGTGGACTTTTTTTTATGGGAAAGCGTGGCTTGGGGGTAGGGGATTCTGGTTGATGGGGGTGTATGTGTGTGTGTGTGTGTGTGTGTGCTTTTTATATAATAATAATAATAATAACAACAACAACAAATACTACTACTACGACTATCAGCCGGTCGTTATATTGGCGCTGAATCGGCTGAAAGCGCCGCGAACTGAACTCAACACGCACGCCACATCATACAGCCATTCACCCTGAAGACAAACACAGTACAAGACCAACGCAGAACATTTTAATTGTATTATTACCACCACAGAAAAGCTGCGAATATGCCACAAACAGTAACGTTTCATAGAAAGATCTGACTTGATACAATAATCAGATTAAATATACAGAAAAAAAATCTTATAATCTGAACAAGAAAGAACGATTTAAAACAAATCTCATTTGATAGCGGTATTGATCTTAAAATGCCAGCATCATAAAGAATCATGGTTAATTATTAATGATTTACACGGGTACAGTATGCCCAATAGAGCTTGTGTCAAAACTCGCCAAAAGACCAAACAGGAAGGGACTTTGTTATAGCAGTTTTACAAATTTTGGACCCGGAGGGGGGTGTCCGGAAGCCCTTGACCCCCCCCCTCCCACCTCCCCCCGATCCGCCCCTGTGCATTGTTCATGCGTTGTTCATGGAGCAGCCTGAGCTCTTTTGCGTTGAATTTAACACATTTCAGACGTAAAATGTACGATCAGTGACATTGAAGGGATTAACCCTGTATTGCATTGAGTAGGCCACTTGAAAACTGAGCCCAAATGCACGAGCTATGAATCACGGCAAACTGATGACTAACAATAAAACTGAGTAACAGTGACTGAAAAAAGCAAAGCATCTCATAAGCGGACTACGTTTCTCCCCTGGTTCGTGCAGCTCGTAAAGAACGACAATACAATGTATTATTATTTATTGTTAGTTTTTATAAATAAAACAGTACACACGCAAATGGGAATATCAATTATTAACAGTATAAAAATGCAAAAGGTCCGTCGCCATATGGTGTGACGTTTGCCGCTTTTATTTCAGTCGAAGTAATTTATAAAACGGCAAGGCCGATTATTTCAGGATTGGCATTTTCCCTTGCATTATGAAGCGTCTACCATGCAGGGTGTGAATTTGTGTGAAGACCGTGAAATACAGGGCTTGATCAAGGTGAACGTTTACATTACTTTGATTAAACAGTTAATATCGATGTAGCAAAATGACATTTTGTTGTTGTTATAACCAGTTTGTTATGATAAGCAGGCAGAGTAATTTACATAGAGAGTTTGTAGACGTAACCTCTTAAACAGCTCTGTTATATCCGACTTTTGTCATAGCCCACCTTGATAAAGCGAAATATGTAATCTCAATGCTTACGCGGCGAGGGTAACTGCTGAACTGCTGTTCTTACACATGAACGACATGTACACATTGATAATAAAACTATAATATTGCAGCTATGCCACAAATATAATACCGCTTCATAGAAAGATCTGACTTATTATCTTTAAAATATACCCCCAACAAACTGATGCTTTGAACATGAAGGAAAAATTTTATTTTTAAAATTTTTAATTGATACCGGTGTTGTTTTTAAAATGCTATCATCATAAACATCATCGTTATTAATCAATGATTTACACGGGTATGCCAAAGTTCCCTTTAAAGCTAAAGCCGACCAGTTCATGTGTAAACTAACAAACTAACACTGAAACAAAACGCGAATTTTATGAACAGAGACTGAAAAAGCTAAGCCTACGCGGACTACGTTTGTACCCAAATACATGCAGTTCGTAAGTAAGTACGATAATACAATGTCTCATAATTTATTGTTGCACACGCAATTAGGCTTGCAGGGGTGGGAGTGGGGGGGGGGGGGGAGGGGGGATTGGGGACGGGGGGTGGTTGAAGAGGGGGGAGGGTAGGTAGTTAGGGGAGGGGTGGGGGTGCGGGGTGGGGTAGGTAGTGTGTGTCGAAAGTCGCCACAAAATCTAACGGGGAGGGGAGGGGGTCCAAACACCCCAAAAGGGAGTTTGTTATAGCGTTTTAAGAAATTTTGGAACCCCTAGCACCACCACCACCCCTCCCTCCGATCCGCCCCTGCGTAGTTATTGAACATCGATCCCTTGCCGCAGAGTGTGAATTTCTTTGGAGGCTGTGATTTTAAAAAAAAAATGATCATGGTGGTCTACATTTTCATTACTGTGATTATACAGTAAACATTGGATGTAGCCTTTTTGTCCGGCGCTGTACACGGTAACCGAAATTATTGTTTTTTAAAAATTAAGTTGTAGTATCACCAACTTTTGTCAAATCCCACTTTGGTAAAAGCGAAATATGTGATATCAATACGTACACGGTAAGAGTTGATGTTGAAATGCTGTTCTTACGCCACACGAACTACATGCACAGAGTAATAATAGTAAAAGATATACTCCGACTATAGCCCACATATTAACTCATTCGAGGCTTTGGACGCGTATTCGGATGCAGTTCTTCTCGAGTTAATCTCTTCACAGAAACATAGTACATTTAAGATGTCCCAAAAAATCGATTGTTCTGAACGAGAATGAACAAAAGTCACAATTGATAGTGATACCGGTGTGGCTGTTAAAATGCGACTATCACAAAACATCATCGACAATAATCAACGATTCTCACGGATATCCCAAAGTCCCGTAGAAGTTTAAAACAGACTGCATTAAACTTAAAACTGAGCACCCCATTCACGAAGCTAATATTATATATTATACAAATAAAATACCAAACAAATGTCAACAGTGACTGGAAAAAAGCAAAGCCTAAGAGGACTACGTTATTCCCGCAAGTACATACAGTTCGTGAGTAAAACCGATAATAAGATTTAAAAAAAAAATGATTGTAAAAAAATTGAATTTAAAACATTTATCTTATAATTTACGGTTGCTTTTCATAAATACAAAAGTACACACCCAATTAGGCCTAGTTGTTGTTGTTGTTGTTGATGATGTTTTTTCCCGTGTATGATTGTAAACGACCCATGTGTCAATTATGCTGCTTTTTATCGTAATTTTTAAAAAGACAAAGCTGTGTGAATTTTTGTTGAGACTGAAATATAAAAACTGGTCATGGTATATATTTTCTTAGTTACTATGACTACACAGTAAACATTAGATGTAGCAAAATGCCTGGAGACAGAGACCTGTTGTTGTAATAACCGAAGTTTAGTATAAGCGAAGTACTTTGCGCGCCAATAAAAACGAGACAAAGATTCAGCGGTCATTATTTTATTATAGGTTATACTTTTTATACTTCATATTACTGTTTTTAAACCTTTTTTATTTCTTTTTCTGACCCTGCGCACCGCGCTATATTCCGTTGTTAACTCTTCGTGCTACTGACGACGCATGGAGCAGGAGTATGTACCGCCAAAACTAAAATTGTAAAGTCAGATATTTAGCTCATGACAGTGTTTTGACACTATCAGAAACATCAGTTATTGACATTATTCACCGAAACATTCACTGACTCCATGGAAGGTGGTACTTGTAGGGCCAGCAGAAGATATCGAACCACAATTCACATGTTACAAGAGGGTCTGTAGCAGATGTCTTGCGTTAGAACAAACTACAAAGACTGCCTTCAAAAATCAGTTCCCTTCACTACAGATGGGATCCTGTTGTTTGGATTTAGACTAAAATGTGATGGTTTTATTGACAATTACACACAGCTACTCCAACCCTGGAATCCACGATGAAAAGGCTAACTCGTGTTCATGTTTGCTGCCGGCTAAGTGTAGGTTCACTGATGGCTGTGCCTGCTTATATTCTTGTACAAAATGACACACGCTGTTTTCTTTTATTCTCTGGTATCAAACACTTGCACTTCAAGGCTCCAGTTACTTGTATGGAGCGCCAAAGGCACAACTTTAAAAAGCCACTGGCGCGTGTCGTTATCTTCTAAGCATACATGAGCAGGGTTGCATATGACTGCTGAAATGACTCAAGGAGATGTTCTCTTTGCGATACAGCCATGGGACATGGTTATTTTGACTTATTATTCAATCTGAAAGTGTACGTTTGGTCAGATATGTCAACACGGCACTAGCCTAATTATGCCAAATTGTGTTTTTCATGCCTCATAAGAATCAGTAGCTGGCTATTATGTTATGACAAATTTATACACAACCGGGCCTCGCACACTATCTTCATCTTTTTTTTTTTCCATCAGCAGCACTACCGAAATATCAAGAATCTCCGAAGAGCCAACACAAATGAAACACAGCAGCAGGTGTACAAAACTGATGAGAATATAAATTTGAACTCTGAAGGAAAAATAATACAAAATAATGATCATTACACACTTATAGTGCAAAATCTGGTTCTAGTCAATGGCTAGACTTGAATTACCACGTCACTGTGCTTGTTTATTACCCCACAGCTATGGAGATTGGAAATGTGTGGTTTTTGTGTTTGTGTGCATGGCCGTCTTTGGTAGTACGAGGCGATTCCTGCTCTTTGGTGGCTGTGACTGATGTAGGATAGTGTCTATTGTGTGATATTTTCATGATTTGCTTATATTAGTACACGTGAAAAGAGATGGTTCTGTAATGGGTACTAGGTGCCAAATGTTCAAATTTTGGAAGTAAAGTTTGAAAACAGATCAAAATAATCATCTCAGATTTGCAAAGGATAAAGACTGAAGTTTATTTTGTGCGAACAAAATTAAGAGAATGTCTCATGAATACCTAAACAATCCTGTGCACCTCTGCTCATCCACTTTTCAGCGTACTGACTCGCACGAGCGATTTCTTTCAGGCTTGTGCATTTGGCGCCCCATACCAGTATCAGTGACATTAAAGTGCAAATCTCTGATACCAAAAGCACAGCACAAAACAGCTTAAGTCATGTTTCACAAGACAGTTAGCAGGAAGAGTCATAAGTGGGTTTTCACTTAGCAGCAAACACAGAAACACATTAGCTCTTCATCGTGAATTTCCAGTTTTGGGGGTAGGTGTGTGTAATTGTCAATAAATCCATCAAATTTATTTTTGCAGTTTTTAGACAACAGGATCCTATTAGCAGTGAAGGGAATTAATTTTTGCAGTCTTTTTGCTATCGTGAGACACCTGCTAAAAACTGTCTTGTAACACGTATTTTGTGGGATTTTCTGCTGGCCGAAAAAGGTACCATCTTCCATGGAAACAATGACTGTTACGGTAAATATTGCCAAATAACTGATGTTTTTGACAGTGTGATAAGAATTTGAAAAGTCCGAAGGAAACGCACGGTATGTGCTATACAACACGATGCTATAAACTAAAATTCGGACCTTGTAATTTTTGAATTGGGGTGTACTCGTGTTCTATGCGTCGTAGCTCCAAGAGCAAACAACAGAAAACAAAGCGGTTTGAGGGTTGGAAAGAGAATTTAAAAAGGTTTAAAACAGTATATTATTAAGTCTAATAAGTTTCATCCATGATTAGAAAACGAGCGTTGAATCTTTGTCTTGTGAAATAATAAAAGATCTACTCCGACTACGGCCCACATATTAACGCATTCGAGACCAACTGCATTCGGATACGCGGCTTCAGCCGCGTAGTCGGCCGATGCAGTTCGTCTTGAGTGCGGTAATCTCTTCACAGAAAACATAATCGTCAGTAATCAATGATTCACACGGGTATCCCAAAGTTCACGTACAAGTTTAAAACGGACCGCATTAAACTTAAAACTGAGCCCCGATTCACAAAGTTAAATGTCACATATAATCCAAACAAAAGACAAACGTTTTTAACAATGACTGAAAAAAGCAAAGCCTAAGCGGACTACCTTTTCCACCAAGTAGATGCAGTTCGTGCGTAAAACTGATAATACGACTTTTAAAATTTAAAACATTTACCTTGTAATTTACTGCTGCTTCTCATAAATTGAAAAAATTCACACGCAATTTTTGTATACATCAGAATATAAACGGCCCGTGTGTCAATGTTGCCGCGTTTCATAGAAGTCATGTTTAAAACGGCAAAGCAAAATGTGTATTTAGCGTGGAGGTTGAAATACAAAAACTGATCATGGTATATATTTCCATAGTTACTATGATTACACAGTAAATATTAGATGTGGCAAAACACCAGGGGACACAGACTTTTTGTTGTAGTTGTTGTAAGCGAAGTTTGTAATAAAGGAAGTAATTTACAGAGTAAATTTAAATTAGAAACGTGTAGTCCAAACCTCTTTACCCTTCAGTATCAGCGTACATAGATTGTGTTTTTAACATCATTGCCAAAGTCAGCGTCACAAATCCCAAGCCGTCCAAAACACACGGATACAAACTGGTGTCAGCAAGAGGCATAGATCCTCATCCGACCCTGCAAATTCGGGTGCTCATGAAGATCTATGCCTCTTGCTTCGGGGTTAAGCAGCGCTGATAAATCCCACCTTTGTTATGTCCCACATAGTTACAAGCGAAGTCGACTGTCAATAGGTAATACCCCCACCCGGGTCTGCCCTGGGGGACTTGGGTGGGGTTAACTACTTTTTAGTTCCCAGGATCACCCTGGTCAGCCCCACAGGGTGGGTTTTGCCCTCTATTCTGGGGCATGTGTTTCTGTCTACCCTTGGTCCATTCACCTGTAGTTTCCTTTTTTAAACTCTCCCTACTGTCTGCGCTGCCTGTAGCTCTTGATGTTGGATGTGTGTTGCTAAATGGCCTTTGGTTTATTTAGCGTATTAGACCGGCTTTCGACATATATTCAATATTCTGTTTAGTTTTCTTTTCACAAGCAGTGCAGGCACGTCCTGAGAAAGTCTAGTTGCTGTAGGGACGATAAGCAATGTACAACCTACCAACCTAAATAGGTAATCCCAATGCTTACGCGGCGAGGGTAACTGCTGTACTGAAATGCTGTTCTTACACGTTAACCCCTTCACTGTCGGGAATAAAAGTGAGCGCGATCTAACTGAAAGAGGCATAGATCCTCATTATCCCCCGCGAATTTGGACCTTTTGCTCAGGATTGTTGTAAGACATTCCAGGAACATTTATACAGGAGGAATTGCGAACTATTGACCCTTTTACTGCATAAAGTAGGCTGCTTTAACCCTTCAACCCTCCATACTGAACGCAGTCCAACTGCAAGGGAGTTAGATCCTCTTGAGCCCCTCAGTCGTGGGGGCTGATGAGGATCTATGCCTGTTGCTGAGACCACTTTGTGTCCATGTTCTTGGACAGTTGTTGCTTTTGGTCGTTCAGTGAACCGATTTCAGAAACAAAATGTGCGTACGTTGGCAGGGAAGGGGTTAATGACACAAAAACTAATAATAATTAAAACAATGAAAAGGTTCATATTTGGTGAATGATTTTTCCCCCTTGTCATCAAATATGTCATATTCGCGAAAGTTATTTGGGTAAAACTTCCGTTCACTTTTATTTACAAAAATATTTAATGTACGTCTCCTCATTTTTTCGGTAGAAAAAAATACGATTTTTCAAGAAGTCCGTTCACTTTTATTTACCAAAATATTTAATGCATGTCGTCTTTTTTTCATAGAAAGGCGATGTTATTCCCTTATTCCCAAATGAATTCTTTTACTACCAGAGCTATATAGCATGTATTTACGCCAAGCAGTTATCATAATGAACAGTTCAGTAAAGTACTCGAAACCGTTTAGCTCTGAATAGTATTGCATACGGTTCTAAGAAATTCGTGTGTACGGAGCTGACACTGAGAAATTAAACATTTAGAACGTTTTACTGAATTCCTCACGCTTTGCTGAATTGTTTCTCATGGTATTACACTATTGTTGAGTGTCTTCATAACAAGTTTACCCTTATCTGTCGGTGGCGGTTTTAGTCGCTATGAATCCTATCGGAATCATCGCGACAAAACCCACTCCCGACAGCCCAAGGGTTAATATGTTATTTAGCAGGTTTCACATTTCAAATAGGCGTCAGTTATTGACCAATTAGCTAGTTTCGTTTTTAACCCTATACTCCCTCGCGCGTTACCTCAGCGTGGTCATTGTCTTCCTGGTCTCCACAATGAAGGCATTACTTATAGAACCAAACGTGCCCTGCTATGTGATTCTGGGTAATTAAACTTTCAAAAGCACATCAGTTTCCGTATGTGCATTAAATCCATCTCCAGTGCCATCCAGTTAGGACAGTATCCAGGTGTTCCCGGCAGAGAACCCTGGACATTCTTCGTGCCAGAACACTTAGTCCATAAGCTAGTCATGTCTACCGTGCACCCCCCCCCCCCACCCCCCAGTACTCAATAAGATCGGTTTCAAAATGTACCTTAGTATGTCCTGAGATGTTTAAGCCATGTTCCCAGAAATCCTTAGGAATACACCAGAGATATAGCCAATGGCGCAAGGGTACCCCCATTCACGCTCTTCGCACATGCTAAAATGAGGTTGAGAAACATTTTTCTCTAAATAAATCAGAATTCATTTCAAAAGCCCAAATCAGGCAATATGATGTTAAAGCATACCTTCTGCATCCTCTGCAAAAAACAGAATAAAAAATATTGAATCTCTGGCTCAGAGTGAAGGTATTTGTGCACCCAGTAAACGGCCATTTCCGCGAAATCGCAAAAAAAGACAAAAATAATGTGTCAGATGCCTTCAAACATTTTCTATAGCACTGACAGTCCATTTTAAGGCTTACATCATTAACACGGGATGTCACAATTATTATAAACGTAACTAGGTAATGCTGTGATTACTGGGAGAGCCACAGTGGTTGATTTTGTATCCCTACCCCCAAGTTTTAAAAATACACAAAATTAATTAAAATAAATTACTAAAGTTATTCCGTTTCATTTTGACCTCTCTTTATCTATTAAGTTTGAATAATGTGAGCATAAAGTGCAAGAAAATAAGGAAAGTCGGCATCCTTTACGGTATGTTCGTGGTGAATGATAGCTTTTTCCCATTTAAAATTGCCGAATTGGGAAACGTACGTCGTTTCCGATGCCCTCAGAAATGTTGTATACAACTGATAGGTCTTTGTTAGGTTTTATTGGTTAGGATAAAGTACCACAGTTACTCCCAATCTGATTTTATGATGCTGTGATGCATTTAGAGGCCACAGTGACTGAATTTGCCGCCCTACCCCCATTTTACCAGTACGCAAAGGAACGCAAAATGATCATAAAAGTTGGTTATGTCATAACTCCTCTGTTTAAATATTTTTTGTTGCCAGTTATTTTTTTTAAAAAAGTATGCATATTGAACATAAAAATTGGTGATCATTTCATTAATTTCAATGTGACCCATCAATTTAATTCTAACTATTTTTAACTGGCTGGTCTTTAAGGTGATATTTTACCTAGCGTAAGGCGTGTGTGGTAAGGTCTCCCCTTGTCCTTTCATTTATTTTTGTCTAGAAATGTGTAAATATGAATATGCGTAATAAAGTTTCATGGTTCCTAACAACCAAAACAATGTTATCAAAATACTTAGTTTCCACATGTCCACCACCGAGATCACCACTTCCACCTTCTTCTGCAACGTTCAATTCCTTGATGGCTGTCTTTAAATCTTATATTGTTCTGGCTGCCAATAAGTGAGCTGTCAAGAGCTCGGCAGCATGTTTTCAGAGTTTTGTGTACAGGGTCGTCTCTTCTGGTCAGAACTGCCAGCGGACTGCTTCTCTGTATGGACATGTTAGGAGAACGTGCTAAGGAAACTGATTTTCTACGCCAAACTCGCATAGGGCTGTTTCTGCATGACCCAGTCTCAAGAGGTGAGTCCAGCAGGGTCCGTATGGTCTGTGAACATTTGTGAAAGTTGTTAAAAAAAATGACAAGGCTTTTTCAGGGCTCTGGAAAGTCTGTCAATTTCAGTCTTTTCCTTAAAGTCTGTGAAAGTTTGTAAAAAATGACAAAGTGCTGGCAAACTTTTGTCTACTTCTTTTTTCTCTCCCCCAATTTGTGTTCCATTGCGAACGATCATGATGACTCTTGTTGTAAGTGATCAATATTTAGTTCTGATCATAAAGTGACTGCATGGCTGTTCCGCCGAACATTCTGATTGGTGGTTTATGCTTCTACCGAGCTCCACCATTCGCTAAGCGTTCTTTTATTTTGGTATCTCTTCATGCATTAGGCACGAAAGCTTCAAATGAGCTGCTGATACACAGTGATCTAATTAAAGTGTGTAAACCTTCAGGCTTCAGTTTGGGTTTGTGAAACGTTATGAAAAGTTTGTGAACTTCATCCCTGCTTTCTTTACGGACCCTGTACAGAGTAATCAGTGCGTAGATGAAAGATGGTGGCCTGGCTCTCCCTGTTCAGCTTGTTGATGTCGTCTGCCCACGGGCAGCAGCCGCCATTCTGCTGTTGCCAATCACTTTGCTGCTGTAGTGTCTTGGTTTCTTTACAGGAGGGTGTGATCTTGAGATAGTCTGGCGCCTGTTTTGGCCAGGCTGTCAGCCTCTCCATTCCCTGCCACTCCAGAATGCACTGGAATCCACTGCAGCACTATTTTGTGGACAGGGCATTCAGTCTATCTTGAAGATTCCTGGTGAGATCATTGGATCAAGCTGCTGCCTTTCCCTAACTAGTGCTCTGCTGCTGTGTTGAGCACCTGCAGATTTGTACGATAGTTGGAGCTGCTGCAACCAGCTGGTAAGGAGAGGGAGGTAGTAGTGCGGTCTGCACAACAGATGTACACGCCACTTCCTTCATTCCGCACGGCGTCCTGTGCGGTACCACAGCTGCTGTGAGGGTAGCAGCTTGTGCATAATCTCCAGCATGTTGGCTTTGTGCAGTGCCGCGACCTTTGGCAAAGAGTCCTCGAACATTGTTTATGGTGTCTAGAAGGCTCTTTCGAGATGTCCAGGTATCTGAAGGGAGTTCTTCACACGTCTTTGGGCATGGTTTCAGGACATCAGTTTTAGCCCTTTGCAGGACTTTCAGTTGGCGGTTCAGACTTGGGCGTTTCTGACGGTTCTTGGTCTGCTCCTGTAGTCTCCCATGCTGTCGGTGTTTAGTAAGTTTCTTCATTGTCTGTGCTGTTCTGCGCTCCAGTGGCTCCAATGTCCTCCATTTCCTTAATTGGGGTGCTCCAGATGGCTCTAAGAATGTCACTGCATCATGAGAATGACTCATGTTCCGCATCTTGTCAAGCCTGCCATTTTTGTTTTTGCAGGCAGTGTTTCATGTTGTCGATGTATCTTGGTACCGCACTACTGGTCTGACCGAGCAGGTGTTTGCTTGCGCCAGGATGCTGTAATTTGCGCCAATGTGGTCCCCACCAGTTTCTTCATCAGAGACTTTTTTCCGCAGCTCTAGCTTCTATGGCTTCGATGTGAGGCCTCCACATGAATCCAATAATTTATTTGTTGCCAGTAAATTCTGTTGTAGTTTTGCTTTGGTGCCTGGAATGTGTGTGTGTGTGTGTGTGTGTGTGTGTGTGTGTGTGTGTGTGTGTGTGTGTGTGTGTGTGTGTGTGTGTGTGTGTGTATGCGCGCGCGCGCGCGTGTAATATTGTGTACAGTTTTTGTAATTGTATTTTTGAAATTTGTAGAGCTCTACCTGAGGTTAGGCGCCATAGAAATCATCATTATTATTAAAGTTGGCCTGTCTGTCTTTGGTACTGGAAGGTCTCCAGTTTCAAGGTGACCTCTTCCATCTGATTGAAAGAGATGGTCCAGCTCAGTTTGAGTGGCCATCTTTCAGTCCAGCTGCTGACTCTATGGCAGCATCCTGGATCCTGCAGGATGCTATTTCTTTATGTTCTGCTGCGCTCCACACTGCAAAGTTAACTGCATGAAGCATGTTCGAGATGAAACTTGGTACTGTTGAACGGAGGTCATTAATGCAGACCAAAAACAGCATCAGACACAACATCTCCCTGAGGTACAGCTTCCCCGAGTTTGACAAGACTGTTGAATGTGCAGACGGTAGAAGCTTCAGCGGCAGCCCCTGTTAAGCATGCCTTAACTAAAAATAATTACAATTAAATTGATGGGTCACATTGAAATTAATGAAATGATCACAAATTTTATGATCAATATGCATACTTTGTTAAGAAAACTGGCAACAAAAATATTTAAACAGAGGAGTATGACATAAGCAATTGTTATGATCATTTTGCGTTCCTTTGCGTACTGGTAAAATGGGGGTAGCGCAGCAGATTTAGCCACAGTGGCCCCTAAATGCATCACAGCATCATAAGATCAGGTTGGGAGTAACTGTGGTACTCTATCCTAACCAATAAAACCTAACAAAGACCTATCAGTTGGATATACAAAATTTCTGAGGGCACCGGAAACAACGTACGTTTCCTTATTCGGCAATTTTAATTGAGAAAAAGCTATCATTCACCATGAACGTACCGTAAAGGATGCCGACTTTCCTTATCTTCTTGCACTTTATGCTCACATTATTGAAACTTAATAGGTAAAGAGAGGTCAAAATGAAATGGAATAACTTAAGAAATTTTTAAAAATTAATTTTGTGTACTTTTTAAACTTGGGGGTAGGGATACAAAATCAACCACTGTGGCTCTCACAGTAATCACAGCATCACCTAGTTACGTTTATAATAATTGTGACATCCTGTTTTAATGATGTAAGCCTTAAAATGGACTGTCAGTGCTATAGAAAATGTTTGAAGGCATCTGACACATTATTTTTGTCTTTTTTTGCGATTTCGCGGAAATGGCCGTATACTGGGTGCACAAATACCTTGACTGTGAGCCAGAGATTCAATGTTGTTTTATTCTGTTTTTTGCAGAGGATGCAGAAGGTGTGCCTTAACATAATATTGCCTGATTTGGGCTTCTGGAATGAATTCTGATTTATTTAGAGGAAAATGTTTACTCAACCTCATTTTAGCATGTGCGAAGAGCGTGAATGGGGGTACCCTTGCGCCATCGGCTATATCTCTGGTGTGTTCCTAAGGATTTTCGGGGAACATGGCTTAAACATCTCAGGACATATCAAGATACATTTTGAAACCCATCCTATTGAGTACTGGGGGGGGGGGGGGGGGTGCACGGTAGACATGGCTAATGAGTCATTGTGCACACATCTGGTTCTAGAAATAAACTTGTCGCCACTGAATAAAAACACAACACTTGAAATAACGGTGTCATTTGTTCAGAAGCCGGAATTTTC
>BTPG01000005.1:33495282-33682782 GCA_036245525.1 Semisulcospira habei
ATGATGGCAGAGGTCAGATGTTAGAAGATGTTTTTTCTCAACTTAACCTATGTGTCTTTAACGATGGCTCACCTACATACTCTAACTCAGGTTCCGGATCTAGTTCTGTTCTAGACCTCACTGTGTGTGATCCTTCTCTCATGCTGGACTTTGACTGGAAGGTTCACGACGACCTGTGTGGTAGTGACCACTTCCCAGTAGTCCTGTCATCGGTCAGCTGTGAGGAGGATTCGCCGGTGGGGCGCTGGAATCTCAAGAAAGCTAACTGGTCTCTGTTTGCCTCTCTCTGTCAGTCTCGTCTTACAGAGGAGGTGGTCATGTCAGCTGAAGAACCTGTTTCTTGTTTTACTTCTATTTTGTTGGAGGTTGCAGGTGAAACCATCCCTAGAACTTCCACATCACTCCCTCGGAAGCCGAGAGTACCATGGTTCAATGAAGAGTGCCGCAAGGCCCAAACAATGCGCAAATCTGCTCAGCGACGTGCATTTCGTAATCCGTCGCAAGCAAATATTTTAACCTTTAAAAGACAGCGGGCGAAAGCCCGTTATATTTTTAAACGTGAACGCCGTGCTTCCTGGAGACGCTTCGTCTCATCTTTATCTTCTAGGACTCCGTCCCAAAAAGTCTGGAAGGCTGTTCGAAGAATTAGGGGCAGGGGTGGCTCGGCTTCTGTTGGCCATCTTAGAGATGGTGCCAGTTTGGTCACAGATAAAAAGGCTGTGGCCAATTTGCTTGCCTCCACCATTGCCCATAATTCTTCAACAGAGCATTATTCACCTTTCTTCCAGAGAGAGAAGGAGAAGCGAGAATCTTGTGCTTGTGATTTTATATCGGATAACTTGGAAGACTATAATGCCCCTTTTACGTTTTCAGAATTGCAGCAAGCCATGCAGAAATGTACTGACTCTGCTGCTGGATTAGATACCATCCATTATCAGCTCATAACACATCTGCCTGAGGATTCACTCCTTGTACTTCTCAAGGCCTTTAACCATATCTGGATAACCGGTCATTTTCCGCCATCTTGGCGCCAGGCTGTGGTTGTGCCAATTCCCAAGCCGGGTAAGGATCCTTCCGACCCGGGCAACTACCGGCCAATAGCTTTGACATCATGTTTATGTAAAACTATGGAACGCTTGGTCAACGCCCGACTGGTGTGGCATCTTGAGTCACAGGGTCTCATCACAGACCTCCAGTGCGGTTTCCGGCGCTTCCGTAGTACAACTGACCATCTAGTCCGCTTTGAGTCTTTTATCCGAGATGCTTTTGTCAACAAGCAGCATGTCTATGCAATTTTCTTTGATCTTGAAAAGGCATATGACACTACCTGGAAGCATGGTATAATGTCTGATTTGTCGGACATGGGTTTTAAAGGGCATCTGCCCGTTTTTATTCACAATTTTTTGTCCAACAGGTCGTTCCATGACCGTGTGGGCTCCACCCTCTCCGACTCCTTTGAACAGGAGATGGGTGTCCCGCAGGGCAGTATTCTATCTCCTGTTTTATTTAGCATTAAAATAAATAACATTGTAAAGGCCGTCAAGGATGATTCTGAATGCTCTTTGTTTGTGGACGACTTTGCTTTGTGTGCACGAGGTCGAGGACTTGCGTCCCTTGAGAGGCGTTTGCAGCTGTGCGTTGATCGCATCCAGGGGTGGGTGTCTCTCAATGGATTCAGATTCTCGCCCTCCAAGACAGTCTGTGTGCATTTTACTAACCAGACGAAATTTTTTCCAGAACCTAGCCTGAGCATTGCTGGAGTGCCAATTAAGGTGGCTGAAGAGGCTAAGTTTTTGGGGGTCATCTTTGACAAAAGATTGACCTTCTGCAACCATGTTAACTACCTTAGAACCTCTTGTCGGAAGGCCCTCGACATTCTTCGTGTCGTTGGTCGTACTGACTGGGGTGCAGACCGCATCGTCTTACTTCGACTGTACCGGGCCCTTGTTCGGTCCAAACTGGATTACGGCTCTGTGGTATATGGCTCGGCTTCCAAGTCTGTTCTGCAGCGTCTGAACACAATTCACCATCAAGGTCTGCGCATATGTCTGGGAGCCTTTAGGACATCTCCAGTTCCTAGTCTGTATGCAGAGGCAGGGGAGCCTTCTCTCAGGCTCCGCCGCATCCGCCTCATGCTCAGCTACGTTCTGAAGCTGAAGGCCCATCCAGAAAATCCTGCCTATGATTGTGTTTTTAACCCGTCGTTTGCAGAGATTTACGATGCCCATCCGGGAGCTGTCCGTCCACTTTCCTTCCGTGTCCGACCTCATCTGCAGGCGGCCGGAGTGGACCTGGACAAAGTTTCGGAATCTCTGCAACACGTCACTCCACCCTGGCTACTACCAGTTCCTGACATCTTGCTGGACTTGACTGCCCACAAGAAGGATTATACTCCACCAGCCATATACCAACAGAGCCTCAATGAACTCCTTTCAATTTTTCCTGGCTATTGTCGTCTTTATACGGATGGGTCCAAGTCTGAGGATGGAAGAGTGGCTGCGGCTGCAGTGTCCTCTCGCCATCCTAGACGCCCATTTAAGCTCCGTCTCCCTGACCATTCCTCTGTATTTAGTGCAGAACTGCAGGCCATTCTGCTAGCACTCAAGCATGCCTATCAGTCTCGGGAAAGGAACTTCCTGATTCTGTCTGACTCTCTTTCTGCCCTGCAGGCCCTTCAGGGCGCGGGAACAGACCATCCACTGCTGGTGCAGATTAGAGAGCTCTACGCGGACTTGATGAAGGAATATTATGACATCATTTTTATTTGGGTCCCAGGCCATGTGGGCATCGAAGGCAACAGAATCGCAGATTCTGCTGCCAACAGTGCCCGCAGTGACCCTGTCCCTGACACACAGACTGTCTATAGTGATTTTAAACCTGTTATTAGTGCGTACATAGCCCGCGAGTGGCAGTCCGAGTGGGACAAAGAGGAAGGGAACAAGCTTCATGAAGCTCTTCCTAAGTTGTCTGACAGTCTACCTTTCCGCTGCGGCAGCCGCCGTGAGGAGACTGTCCTTGCTCGGCTCCACATCGGGCACACATATGTTACGCACTCTTACTTACTTAAACAGGATGAGCGTCCATGGTGTTTTGCCTGTGATGAGCAGTTTTCTGTTCGACACTTTTTGCTGTATTGTGCCGACCTAATTGACACCAGATATAAACACTTCACAGCAGACTCCTTGAAGGTTTTGTTCCGGGATGTTCCCCCGGACAAAATCTTCAATTTTTTGAGAGAATGCAATATTTTTAACAAGATCTGAGCATTCATAGACTATGTGAATTTTTTTATTTGCCCTTTTTGAGGGTCTGTCGACGTTTCTTTTCCAGACATGTGCGACATTTTAGCCTGAGATTTTTAATCTATATTTACATCTTGTCTTAAGACCTTGCTTTTAGTCTGGCTGACCAGATTTTTACCCATCCCGCCGTGAGATGGCCTTAGTCGCCTGCTCGGCGTTAAACCCAAATAACCTAACCTAAATAACCTAACCGTATCTCAAAATACGACCTGCAGTATATCTGTTAATTCCAACGCCCGCCCCTGCTGAAATCTGGTATACGTTAGCTGCTGCCTTACCGCTGTCAACAATGTTGATAACACCGACAGGAAACCGGCGCCCACATCTCATGGCACTGGAGTACCGTTATCATGATGTCAGTTTATTAGGATACTAACGAGATACAAATCCTTTTTGTTCCACATCCTACCAAGAGTGTGGGATGTTTTATCCGAAAGACCCCAGTTTTCATACTACTCTTCGCAAGTGCAGCATTCCCGGGCAGTGGAGTATTTTGGATCGGACAGTCAGTGGCCTCACAGTGTTCTTGCAGGTAACATAATTTCTGTCATCTATACTATTTTTGGAGTGCAGTATTCAGTACAAATGTAATCGTCACCATTGACTGTTAAATTTGGGTCGATTACTGGTAAAATACTCATTGCAATTTATTATTGATTATCATTAAATTATTTTAGAGGCAGGTTAGTGTAAAATGATAATTAATGTAGTCTTTTTTAAGTTCCCCCACCCTCAGCCCGGCACAATGCTATTAAATGTCATTTACTACTGTATCTGATCCATAGTCATTTACAAATTGCACATCTTCACAGAATGAACAGCCAACCAAAGAATGATGCTGAAGGCAATGTGTACCTAAATCTGGCCACTAAATGCCACTGTCAATTCTGAGCAACTTCGAATGAGTATGGTCAGTTTTGTGGCTCACAGTGTACTGAGACTTGTCGAACAGATATAAGTTACGGGTTCTTGTTTACAATTTACTGTTATCAGCGATTCCCTTTAGTTTGTCTTGAACTCTATCTGTATCACTATCATTATGTGAAGCCTAGCTACTGAATTGATGTGCGCGTGTGTACCGTTATGTGCCCCCCCCCCCCCTCAACCCCCACAACCCCAACATGCACACACGCACACACACACACACACACACACACACACACACACACACACACACACACACACACACACACACACACACACATCAGTGCACGCACGCACACACACCCCCCGAACATAAAGACTGATGATAACTGATTTCTTTTAAATATGACTTGTCAACAGTCCAGAGTCATCCAAGAAGATTGCAACTGGTGCCTGTCTGACGATGAGCCCCTTCAAGCCTCCAAGCAACTCTTCAAGCAGCCAGGGCAAGAGGATGCAAGTTGGTGTCATTCAAACCTGGAGCCTTTATCAGCGAAAATCAAGGGTGCACGGTGGTCTTGCTCGGATGACTATGATGAGCCCTTGATAAAGAGCAAACGCCTGGACATAACCTACTTGACCACTAAAGAAAATGAGAGTTACAATGACAACATCATCAAGCATCCCACTTACAGTCCAGTCACTGAATTACCTCAAGCTGATGTAGTGCCGACATCTTCCAACGAGGATTAAAGTGACGAAAATACGCCTTTACTTTCACTGACGAGAACGCAAACACACATTATCCAAAAAGCAGCAATATAGACCTGGCCAAGGCAATGAGCAAGCAGGAGATGAAGCGACACCAGAGAGAACAAGAAGTGCACAGAAGTCGGCTTCAGAATCTGCTCTCAGCCAACGGATTGTACTCAGTAGAAGTAGCTGCAGACGGAAACTGTTTCTTCGAGGCAGTTTCCATGCACCTGAATATCACGGTGCTTGATCTGAGGACACAAATATGCAATTACCTTGATGACAAATTTGCGACCTACTTTATTTTGCTTTCTGACAACAAATGAAGATGATGAAAATGAAAGGTACCTAAAATACTTTTGGAACATGGAACAGCTGCGGGCCCCAGGAATCTGGAGCAACGACGCAGATGATCTGCTGCTGAAGGCGCTTGCTGACTGCACAAAGAGGCCGGTTATAATATACTCAAGTAACTTGCTTCATTAGGAAACGATTCTTTACCCAGACACACAAGCCGGTGACACTGGTGTTGATCAATCACCGATCATTCTGTCACTACTTAAGACTGAAGCCCAACACTATGATGCTGTATTTCCTTTCCCACCTGCGACACGTTAAAGCGGGACACAAGGAGACTCAGTACCAGTGACAAGCGAGGCAGCAGAGACACAGTGGCAGAAACGACACGCCAAATAGTCGTCATTGAACAGATGTCTCCACCAAACACACCACAAACTCCTAGATCACGACATACTTCTTCATTATCGCCTTTGCACAGCACCCCCAAACCACAAACACCAAGGAAACGAGGCAAGTTTAAGACACCACCCCCCCCCCCCCCCCCCCCACCGCCCCTCCCCCCCCCCCAAAAAAAAAAAGAAGCTGTTTATGAAGAAATTTGCCATGCCAGATACCTGGAAGAAAAATTCAAGAAAGGCTTTGTGGGTGTAGGGAAAGGAGTATGTATCCGAAACAGGAAAATATTACCTGCAAAGAAAATAAACCAATAGACTGCTCCAATTGCCGTTTTAAATGCAGCAGGGTTTATGAATCAGAACGGCAAGCACTGTTTGAGGCATTTTACAGCTTGGGCGTCGGTGAAAAGCTAAAGTCCTTTATCTGTTCAAATGTAGAGGAAAAAACACAAAAACACTGCTAGGAGAAGACAACAAACCCCTATCCCCCAAAACGGAGCCTGAGCAGAGTTTTTTTTTTTTTAACGTAGACGGGGAAAAAAGCGGGTTTGCAAAAAGTTTTTTCTTTCAACACTGTCTGTCTCAGAAAGTTCTAGACCACGCCATGCGAAACAGCCAACTTCATGTACTACTGTGACACACAGCTTGCGTTGTGAAAATCGTCCTATAAACAAAACATTTGTCAGTGCATCAAAGACTTTACTACAATTAAATATACGCTAATCGTCTTTGTGGAAATTGTGAGGTTCATACTCGTGAACAATTTGACAGCATTACCAGTGTGTGGCCGAAAGCTGTCTTATTGTGACGGCGCGAAAATGGCCAACAACGTGATGAAGTGTTATTTTCTCTATTGGAATAATATTTTTGTAAATGGAGCAGTCAGTCGTTAACACCGGATTTAAAGGTACAGCTGTAAAATAGTTTGCTATCCTCTCTGTCTGTCTCTCTGTCTGTCTCTCCGGAATAGCTATGCAAACGTTTTACAAAATCTGACCTGGGTTATTCCACATCCAGAAGAAATTTTATGATGCCACGTCCCAGAATTGACATAAAACTAGCCATGCATTTTCCGGTGGCTCATTATGGAACACCTTGCCATCGAGCATAACGCACTGCAGGTCGCTCTCTTTGTGTATAGAAATCCTCTTTAAGCACCAATCATTAAGTCCAGCATAAACTCTTCAGAGTTGTTTTTTTTTCCCTCCACTAATCCTGAACATGTTATCTATCCACCATGCTTTTACTGTAAACTATTCTATTGCCGTGCATTATAATATATATGCAAGCCAGTCAACATGATTGTACGAGAGTGTGTGTGAAACTACACTTTATATCTCGATGCAATGTTTGACTATTTTGTGTACAGTAAAAACATCAAGTCCGAAAAATGTCCCATGTGCTAATTACTTTATCCATTGGCGAATAAAGTTTCATTTCATCTCTCTCTCTCTCTCTCTCTCTCTCTCTCTCTCTCTCTCTCTCTCTCTCTCTCTCTCTCTCTCTCTCTCTCTCACATACATTTGATTATGTTTTGTTAATGTATTGTGAGAGTTGCATTGTTGCCACATAATGTGATTTTCCACAATAATTTTCTTCAACGTATTGGCAGTATAGCGACTATACCAATTAAAAATAAGTCAAATCAGTGTGCTATGAGTACGTATAATGTGTCTAAATAAATGCTTTTCTAATGCATTATCACCAAATACTTCAAATAGTAAAACAGAATTCGCGAATGACAGGCTGGAGAATTACCTGTGGAATAGTGTTAGTTTAAAATAAATCATTTCTAGACACGCTTTCTGTCTACTTTGTTCACGGCAGATGCCAAGTAGAACAATTTACATGAATCTGGCTGCCCGCTTCCCCTCTGAAACCTTTGGTTTTCTAACACAGTGAGGGAGCCATGTGAAGATACGTGGTTTCGGCAGTCAACACTTTGCAGGATCTGTTAGCAAAAGGTTGTCGTATGTTAAGATACGGTGTTTCGGCAGTCAACACTTTGCAGGATCTGTCAGCAAAAGGTTGTCGTATGTTGAGATACGGTGTTTCGGCAGTCAACACTTTGCAGGCTCTGTCAGCGAAAGATTCTCGTATGTTGAGATACGGTGTTTCTGCTGCCATTATTTATCGCCTTTCCGATTGCCAGACATATAGTATCTTCACTCGTGTTACGTTTTTTTAAATAATTCAAACCAGAATTTAGATATAGCCATAATACCATGGATATGCATAATAAAATAGGCTGCCCAATAACATTGTAAATTTTTGAGGGGAATCTTAAATTCTTGCATTGTACAGAAAGGTTCAAAGTAGGTCCAAAATTTCAAAAGCGTCTCCTGCAAAACTAGGAAAAAGCAAGATACTGCTTTTCGGCAGTCAACCCTCGAGATGATTTTATAATTTTGGAGTAGTCATTAAAGGTTAGTTCAAAACTCAGACGGTCATTCAGTGCTCCTTGCTTCAAATTCAAGTGGAATGTAAAACCTGGTTCCGTATGTTTCAGCCATTATAACGTCCTTGGCTGCAGTAGTTGTTTTGTCTCCCACGTCGATTCTAAGTTTACCAATGTTATCTGACTGTATGCCTTGATAAATACGACCCCCACCCGGGTCTGCCCTGGGGGACTTGGGTGGGGTTAGGTACTTTTTAGTTCCCAGGGTCACCCTGGTCAGCCCCACAGGGTGGGTTTCCTTTCTATTCTGGGGCATGTGTTTCTGTCTACCTTTGGTCCATTCACCTGTATTTGTCTATTTAAAACTCTCCCAACTGTCTGCACTGCCTGTAGCTCTTGATATTGGATGTGTGTTGCTAAATGGTCTTAGCTTTATTTAGGCCCCATGTTGTAGGTTTATTTAACGTATTTGACCGGCTGGCGACATACATTCAATTTTCTGTATAGTTTTTTTTTCACAAGCAGTGCAGGCACGTCCTGAGAAAGCCTTGTTGCTGTCTGGACGTTAAGCAATGTACAATCAATCAATTGATAAATACGATCCTCTCATTCTTCTCTTGTAAGCCAAAGACCCCACCCGGGTCTGCCCTGGGGGACTTGGGTGGGGTTAGGTATTTTTTAGTTCCCAGGGTCACCCTGGTCAGCCCCACAGGGTGGGTTTTTCTCTCTATTCTGGGGCATGTGTTTCTGTCTACCCTTTGTCCATTCACCTGTATTTGCCTTTTTAAAACTCTCCCTACTGTCTGCGCTGCCTGTAGCTCTTGATATTGGATGTGTGTTGCTAAATGGTCTTAGCTTTATTTAGGCCCCATGTGTTAGGTTTATTTAACGTATTTGACCGGCTGGCGACATACATTCAATGTTCTGTTTATTTTTTTTTTCACAAGCAGTGCAGGCACGTCCTGAGAAAGCCTTGTTGCTGTCGGGACGTTAAGCAATGTACAATCAATCAATCAATTGTAAGCCAAAGATCTTTGTAACAGTAGAACACATCAGCATCGTCAAGACTAAACACTTCCTGTCCTTCAAGTTTTACTTTAATAGTTCTAATAATTGCTCTGCCAAGATTGTTAACTAGTGTTCTGTTTACATCTGCGTCTGATAGTTCGATATTAAATGCTAGGCGTGCAGTGCCAGGAACAATAACGTCACTGGGACCTAGGTTTGGAAACTTAACTGTAAGTGTTTGGTTCTGGTCTATGGTACTTGGATTGTTTGTGATGACAATTGATTGTCTAATGCCCTTAACACCAAGAGGCTCACGTAGTTTTCTATATGGGTCTAACTTTGATCCGTAAGACGATGTCATTTTTATTATGCACAATAAAAAATATTAAATAATAAAACAATGGCAGCGGGAGGATTTAATCATGGTGATTTTGAAATGGATGTCATGGATGCCTCAGATACCAGTATCACAGATATGACTGGAATGGTAACCACTTCTAGTATGTATCACGAACTGTTAAAAGACAAAGTAAACTCATTTTATGACAGTGTTGGTGCACGTCCAGATGTAATAGATCCTAATCAGTTTGAATATGATAAAGGACACTTATTTGTAAATACAGAGGAAAAGTGTATCTAACCCATAAAAATAGTCCTGCTAAGTTTAGAGCTTTAAGTACAATCAAAACTGATGTAGGTGGTGAGGCAGCACTGCAGCGTTACCTTGGTGTTGGTACTAGTAAGAAGTTAACACCACAACTTGCTACTGTGCTTCACGACACACAAACAAAGCTACCAACAGGACAAGAAATTGAAATGGCAGCAGTAACAAGCCTGCCAGAAATAGCAAACACAGTGATACAAGAAACCTCATTTACTGAAGGACCCCACCCGGGTCTGCCTTGGGGGACTTGGGTGGGGTTAGGTATTTTTTCGTTCCCAGGGTCACCCTGGTCAGCCCCACAGGGTGGGTTTTTCTCTCTATTCTGGGGCATGTGTTTCTGTCTACCCTTTGTCCATTCACCTGTATTTGCCTTTTTAAAACTCTCCCTACTGTCTGCACTGCCTGTAGTTCTTGATATTGGATGTGTGTTGCTAAATGGTCTTAGCTTTATTTAGGCCCCATGTTGTAGGTTTATTTAACGTATTTGACCGGCTGGCGACATACATTCAATTTTCTGTTTATTTTTTTTTTCACAAGCAGTGCAGGCACGTCCTGAGAAAGCCTTGTTGCTGTCGGGACGTTAAGCAATGTACAATCAATCAATCATTTACTGAAGGACAAATAAATGATGCTATGAAAACAATAGAAGACCCTCTTTTGTCAATGCGGGAGATTATAGGGTTGGATAAATCACTGCAGTCAATAAGAGGTGAGATGGTAAATAACGTAGCCAAATTAGGTGAGCTTGATAAACACATAGAACGTGAAAAAGAAAAACTAGCTACAGCAGACAATGGGAATCTTGACACAGAAATGAAAGAAAGAATACAACACAGATTAAATGATTTGCAGATAGAAAGATCAGGAAGGTTAGAAGTGATTAGTATTGGAAGAGAAAAACTAAAAACACAGGTCAACAGGATTAGGAAAACTATTCAGAAAATACTTCACGAAGACACAACTCTGGCTGAGAGATTGAAAACACTTTTCAGAGAGCAGGGTATCACTATTGCAAGTTTAATTACTGCCCTTGGGTTTATTATCAGTACTGTTGTGTTGGCTGTCTTTGGGGGACCTGGTGGTGGCGGCGGTTCTCTTACACCAAGTCCACCAGGCCCACCAACCCCGGCCCCAACTGACCCAAAAGATTTACAGTCGTGGGACCCCACCCGGGTCTGCCCTGGGGGACTTGGGTGGGGTTAGGTATTTTTTAGTTCCCAGGGTCACCCTGGTCAGCCCCACAGGGTGGGTTTTTCTCTCTATTCTGGGGCATGTGTTTCTGTCTACCCTTTGTCCATTCACCTGTATTTGCCTTTTTAAAACTCTCCCTACTGTCTGCACTGCCTGTAGCTCTTGATATTGGATGTGTGTTGCTAGATGGTCTTAGCTTTATTTAGGCCCCATGTGTTAGGTTTATTTAACGTATTTGACCGGTTGGCGACATACATTCAATGTTCTGTTTAGTTGTTTTTTTTTTTTACAAGCAGTGCAGGCACGTCCTGAGAAAGCCTTGTTGCTGTCGGGACGTTAAGCAATGTACAATCAATCAATCAATTACAGTCGTGGGTAAAGAAACATTTGTCTCATATATCAGACTTGCTTAAGAAATTGGCTCTGAAAGCGATGGATGCTTTGCCTGGCATAATTGGCACAGTTGTCAGTTGGCTTATAAGTACGGCAGCAAAAGTAGTTGGCTTTATGGCAGAACATGTGTGGGTCTTTTTGGTTACAGTAGGAGGGTTAATTACAGGGTATTTAATGAAACGGGTAAAGAAGTAATATTCCCAGTCCGGTGAGTCCTATTACCAATGCAGTTCTCTCTGACTCCTGAGTGCCAGGGGTTGGTGATGGTGAGTCAGGTGTAGGGTCCGGGACTGTTACTGTCTGTACGGGTGATGACGTTACTGGTGTTGGTGTCATTAATGGTTTTAACAACTGTACATGCGTGGTTGTGGCCCCTAAGTTTACAGATTGATTGAGTCCTAATTTCTGACCAACACCTGCTACTATTATTTCATTATTATAATTTGTTATTGTCCCCATTTGGAGTTGAAGATCAGATGGTAACATGTATAACCTGATGCCAACTACAAAGTCAACTTTCGATCTCACATATCTGAGAACGTCTTGGTAGCGTTGTATGCTTGACGGGAGATCAACCACTGAATTTAATGAATCTTCAAGATTTGCCAGAAACTGTTTTTGTGAATCGAACTTTCCACTCCCATTTAATATGTTTGATTTTGTTAGTGATTGTGCTCCTAGTAAACACCAGACATATGTTCTGATTGACTCATTTTCGCGCTCCACTCCCGCTTGAGTAAACCCGTCACTTTTGTCTAAGATAAATGTGGTCCAGCATTAGACTGTTTCTGTTCTATTGAGCCTAACCAGACTTGTGATTTTGATGAAAATAAAGTGTAACCAGGGTAGTAATCTTAAGGGTATTGTCTGTGACTCATAGCATAATACAATGTTCCCATGCCATTGTGATCATCAAGTTTTTGTGTGAAGTCATACCGGGGACTGATGTTAAATTCATTACATATGCGTTCAAATGCTTTCATATCCATGGGGTTATACCTGTTGAAACTGGATTCAGTGGGTAGTGGTGTATGCAGGTCTGACAGAATACGTCTAAGCTGGTAATACGTGTGGAAACGGTACACAGACCTAATAAGTTTGTTTGAGTGATTCAAATGGTCAGTAAATGAAACACCACAGCCTGTAGTTGAACACAATATAGCAAAGTTGAGTTGGTTTTGGAACATCTGTAGTGGACTTGATGACCACTTTCTTGCAGTAGCATAGTCTGTAATTGGTGGGTTTATGTAATGATCAAAGGGGTTAGGTATTTTCACTTGAAATAAATCTTGTTCATTTACAGCTATATCAAGCTGATTTAGTTGAATTATTTTCTCTTCATATGTAGGTGCGACATTGTACTTGGCATCCATATTTAATTGAAATGCATTTGTACTGCTTGCGCTGACGCTTGTTGGTGATTTAAATTCCATCGTTCTTTTTTTATGAGATAATAAAAATGTTTATTACCTTAACAAATCTTGACACAAGCAAACCAGTGTGGTTAACTAATGGGATTGATAATCATGATGGTAGCAAGGCTGTGGCTATCCATGAAATGTTCTATACTGTAAAATGGTTTAATGTAACAGATGACGAAGAATATTCTGTTACTGCATTATATCATGGTTTAAATAGGGGTAATGTTTATTTACGAGCTGGGTATTATGACTTTTGTACATGGTTTCAAAATGAATTTAAAATTAAAGCAACTTTAAATCCGGCTAACTTACTTGTTACATTAGAATTTCTGAAAGAATATGAGTATTTTTTAACATCAAGTCTTTTAAAATTACTTGGGTTTAATTTTTGAGATAAAAATGATTGGTTAGGTCCAAACAAGTATGGATTTTTTTCACCAAATAAAGAAAAAGTGACTGGAGGATATCCTGTTCATTTGTCAGTACACACAGTACTAAATGTTTATTTAAAAGAACTAAACACAACTGAAAATGTACACAATGGAAAGCCTTCAACTTTGTTGAGAAGCTTACCGACTGGAACTGCTCCCTATTGTGAAAGTGTTGCTGTTCGATTTCCTAACTTACAGTTTAAGAAATTGGGTTCTAGTTTCTTTGAATCACTGTGTTTATCTGTAACTAATCAAAATGACAAACCAGTTGTAATGCATGATTTTAGTGTTGTGTTAGAAGTTAAATAATTTTATTTTTGTTTATAAAAATGAGTGCTGGTCCAAAGCCGAGAATTATTCCAATCGCATGTCCTGTAACAGAGTTGAAAGATTTGGCTGATGTTCAGGATTTTGAAAAGGAAGGGGAGGTGGGCGAGGTGTATGGATTTGAACTTGATTCGACTGGCATGTACAGGCGGAAAGTAATCGATGACATGAAGGATGGAACAGAGAGGCCGATTCCAAAACTTGGTCAGCTGCGTGATGTTTCTGTTCCTACTCCACCTGTAAATAATGCACCCTACAACTTAATACATGTGGGAAATAAGTGGGTAGTTTCACCTGTGCCTGCACCGCCACCCACAATTGACTGGGACATAAAGTTTGAATTTATTAGTCCTTATGTATATACTGATGATGAAGGTAAAGAAGTACCCAACGGAGAAAGAAACACGCTTAGAAAAAACGGTACAACACAATTTATTAATATTTCGGGTAAATACCCTTTGTCAAAATAGACAAACAAACAGAGACATTAGTCGCTACTTATCTTCAGATGCAGAAGGAATGTGGCAACATTGAAATTTGAGTTGTCACATTCCTTCTGCATCTGAAGATAAGTAGCGACTAATGTCTCTGTTTGTTTGTCTATTTTGACAAAGGGTATTTACCCGAAATATTAATAAATTGTGTTGTACCGTTTTTTTCTAAGCGTGTTTCTTTCTCCGTTGGGTACTTCTTTGCATTTCACATGCTTGGCAGTCACCTTTTTGGTCTGGATTGATGATGAAGGTGCCTTAGTGTTTAGGAAAGTTGTTAACTCTGGGCTGCTGATTGTAAGCCTTGTTCCAAGTTTTGCACAAGATAACAATAGCAGAGAAAAACTGAAGGTACAAGAATATGAGAGACGACGGTATCTTCTTACGCACAGGAAGGGCAGATCTGATGCGAAGGTCGTATTTACACCAGCAAACTTTACCATCGCAAGAGAAGCGACAATAGTATTTGAAATTATCATGAGATCTGTATCTTCTGCGAAAGAGGCAATTATTGCACAGGGAATAAAGCTACATGGGATGAAACAGTGACAGAATCATCAAAAGTCTTTATTGCCATTAGAAGAAATGTAGATGTTTTTGAGGTTTCGAGCAGTGTTCCAGCTGTCAAGATATTAGTCGACAAAATAACTTTTGTTTTTCTAAATTTTATAAAACTAGAACACATTGATCTTGTTTCGTTTTATTATGCCAGCAAATTGTATACTTTTGATGAATTGCAAAATGTAATCACTGATTAAATAAAAAATATTTGTCAATAAAAAAAATGGTAAAATTCTATCCAATACTACCAACGCTTGAGCCGACTGAATCAATTGTGACGACTAAATCAACTGATCCACATGTGCCAATTGCACCCGATAAAACATTACAGGCAGACGCATTCAGATTAATAAATATTACAGAAGCAATTAAATATTTGGAAAGTGAGGAGGCAAAATACTCCAGATGTAAGAGACGGTATCAAACCATTTTCAATTCTGTACAAAACAACATCTATGGCTGTTGGTGCAGTTTCAGCTGGATATTCTGTAGGGGGTATTGTTCTGTTTGCCACGGGAATTGGAAGTTTAATTGGAATTGCAATTGAGGGTGTTAGCGTTGCTACATGCCTGGCTTGCTTTGGTTTGGAAGCCATAAACAAGAGATTTCATACAAAGTTACAGAAACATGAAGCATTGAGTACGCTTGCTGGTGCAAAGCTGAGCAGTATGAAACTTATTATCAGTAAGTCATTAAATGATAATTTTATTGATGACGAAGAATTTAAGAGAGTGCAGGATGATTTGAACAATTACAAAAAACAAAAATCTGAAATACAAAATAAAATGCGTAGTCAATCTCCCGTGAATGTTGAAGAACTAAAGGCTAGTTTTTTAGAGATGGGAAAACAGATGGGTGTTCAGGAAACCACAGAAAAACTACACAATCTTTTAAACAAATAAAAATCAGATTTGGTAATCAATCAATATTTTTGTCATATGCTTCGCAGAGAGATGACACGTCATTTACAACACTTGTGCCTGATTATTTAGCCCCATCTGCACCACCACCAGAGTACTACTGAGAAAAAAAAGAGTTTTTTTATTGTCCTTGTATCTTGTCAAATCTGTCCGAGTAAGTTGTGACTTAAGTCAAGTTCTTGTAAGAACTTTATAAGAACTTACAGTAAGTAATTAATAAGTTTTTATGGTAAGTAATTAATAAGTTCTTATGACAACTAACTTAAAGGTTACCTCTACAGGTTCCTAAAAGTTAGTTGTAACTTGTTAGTAAGTATAAAGTTTCACTTGGCATCACTTGGTCAGGTAATTGATTAGGTGTTCACAGAGACAATAGTTATAGAGAAAGATAATAGGAGATTACTAATGTATCAAAATCAAAAAGGCCGCACTAATCATGGTCGCCACTTTTTCAAAAAACAAAAGGGTGATTATGTGATAATAGAGAGGTGATGAGATGCCATAGATTTTATTATCAATAAAGGCGAGATTTATAGATCAGTGCGGCCTTATTGAAATTTGATTCTTAGTAATCTCCTATTATCTTTCTCTAAAGCTTATCTCGGAAAACAATACACAACAGAAGATATAGAATACCTCACTGCTGATGAGGTAATTAAACTACATGCCAAATATGAAAATTACATTGGTTAGCTAATGACTTGGGACTTAAGTCGATCTCTTGTCTGCCTATATACAAAAGCTGTGAGTTACTTTCTACCTGTCAATACCGACAGTCTGTCACACGATATCGAAAGCAACCCTATTGTTTCAAGTTCAATTGGCAAATTAGCGTGCTTTATGATTCAGAAGTTTGGAAATTACCTTGCACCTGTCGTTACCTTGCTTGTTACTGGGAGTCATCTTGATTTTTCTAAAATAAAATTTAAAGCAGAAGAAAATGGACGACACCCAGACAACTCCACAACCAAGCCCTGCCTCGACACAGGTTCAAACGGTGACTAAGGCTAAAAGCTGGGTAGGGTTGAGGCTGGAAAAAGATTAGCTGAATATAACAGACAAAAAAAATTACAACTTCAGGCGTTAACAGAAAAGGCGCCACCGTCAGGACAGTCAACAGCCCTAGCCCCTTCATCGGTGCCACTACCAACCCCACCCCAATCACCCCCTCAACAAAGGGAGAGGCTAAGAACTGAGTCTAAACCTAAAATAACGAAATATATAGTTGCTGGATTTGTTGTCGGATTTGGTTATGTAGGTTACCTATTATACAAAAAATACAAGCCACAAACTTGAACAGTGTCCCAAAAATTAGACACTCCAAAAATAAAAGAAGTTGCCACATTACCAGCAGCGTCAAAACCTTTAACCCATTTCTTATGCGGTGAATAAAATTATTATTTTTATTTTTGTGGCATAAAAAAATGAGTGACACAAAAAACATACAGAACCTTGTATATACTCCGCCGTAATAAGTGGACTAGCAGTATCTTACACTATGCTGGGACGGAGTCTACTCAAAATGCGTTCTGCTGACCTTGGTAGATTAGACTTTGAGGATAGTTCTAAGTTAGTAGCAGATGTCACAGCGTCAATTGCTACAAAAGAATTTCTCATCAAGCAAGGAGTTATTCCCAAAAATGTTTCTATGTAAATAAAAATAGTATGGCGACTTTAGCCATTATCCTTGGTGGCGTTGTTGTTAATGGCAATTGCATTTAGCGGGTCAAATTATCTCTTTTCAAAAGTTCCCCCACCCGGGTCTGCCTTGGGGGACTTGGGTGGGGTTAACTACTTTTTAGTTCCCAGGGTCACCCTGGTCAGTCAGCCCCACAGGGTGGGTTTTCCTTTCTATTCTGGGGCATGTGTTTCTGTCTACGCTTGGTCCATTCACCTGTATTTTCCTTTTTTAAACTCTCCCTACTGTCTGCGCTGCCTGTAGCTCTTGATATTGGATGTGTGTTGCTAAATGGTCTTAGCTTTATTTAGGCCCCATGTCGTAGGTTTATTTAACGTATGGGACCGGCTGGCCACATACATTCAATATTCTGTTTATTTTATTATTTTATTTTCACGTGCAGTGCAGGCAGGTCCTGAGAAAGCCTTGTTGCTGTCGGGACGTTAAGCAATGTACAATCAATTAATCAATCTTTTCAAAAGTGAGTAGAGAGGAATCTGCAGAAGAAATGAGACGTCACAACGAGGCATCTGAAAAACTTGTCCAAGCTCAACAAGAGTATGAGAAGCAAAGAATAGAAAAACGATTTTATCAATGAAAAACTTAGGCTAGAAGGTCATGCGCAGCATACATTTTCTGATGTCGATAATGCAATCAGAGAATATTTTCTTGTTACTGGCGAAGATATGTCAACCCCGCAGCCAAAACTTGGCAATTACTATCAACCAAGCACACAACAAAGAAATGGGGAGATAATCTTTGTTCTAGTGGGAATGACATTTGTTTATTTCACAGGAGTTTTTATTGCTAGAAAAAATGATGGACGTCGGGGCTAAGCTATCAAAAATATATTGCTCCCCTATTGGCTACTGGAAAGGAAAGACTGCAATACAAAAATTACATGCAGCTGTGGATGGTGATGTCACACTAGACCGAATAAAACACTGGCTACAAAAACAGGCGATTTGGCAAAATATATCTTCCTGCTCCAAGAAAAATAACAAGACCTCATTTTGAAAGTACTACCCCAAATGACAACCATCAAATGGATCTATTGTTTCTGCCACAGGATACAATAAGAAAGAAACGATACAAGTATGCACTAACTGTTGTTGACATAGCTTCAAGGTACAAGAATGCCGAACCCATAACTGACAAAAATGCTAGTACTGTAGCCACTGCGTTAACAAAAATATATAGTCGAGGCCCTTTAAAATTCCCCATTCTTGTTTAAGTCGATGATGGATCTGAATTCAAAGGCACTGTTAATCAGTTATTTGCGAAGCATGGCGTGCTAGTGCGGCAAGGCATACCGGGCGTGCACAGATCAAAGGCAATTGTTGAGAACTTTAACAAACAATTATCGGAGAGACTTTTCAGCTATCAGTATTCTAAGGAACTTATGCATGACCCACGTAACACTGAGGGTTAAGAGATTACCGTCTGTGATAATAGCAATGAAGCCAGCTAAAACCCGCCGATGCTATTAAATTGAAAACAATGACAGAGCCAAAAACAACAACACCGTCAGGACCGCCGGTAGCACCTGACACGAGCTTGTTTACGAAACAGGTGAGATATCTATATCAACCTGGTGAGGCCGAGAATGACGTCAGACACAGAGCAACTGATCCCATTTGGTCTACATCTGTCCACAATATAAAAACAATAGTCCCGGGCAATCAATTCATTTATTATCTATATGAGCCTGCCCCACAGGGTGCATTTGTCAGAGAAGAATTACAGATTATTCCACCAGATACTGTTACTCATTTTTAACTGTTTGGGCTAATTCGACAATCAGTTCATCAATGAGCTTGTCACAGATGTCTTCAGATAACTTAAGCGCATAATGACCAGGTGCATACGCCTTTTCCTTAGTGTGAAACACACGTTTTGTGTCCCCTACTGCAAGTGATTTCTTGTGTGTTTGGATCATTTCAAGATTATGTCTATTTGATCTCAGTGTCTTGTTTGGATAATCAGGCATTAGTTCTCCATCTAATACTTGCTTGTAGTGTTCATGACGGATGTCTTTATTTTTTATCGCTTTTTTTTTTTTTTTTTTTTTTAAATATTCCTTTTGCTTTCGACTGACTGCCTTTTTGGTGTAGAATGAAATACATTTTTTATCTCAGTCCAACGTACTCAACTATAGGCACTTCATTCAGTTCGTCTTTAAACTTTCCAGGCACTTTCTTGTTTTGTTTGTTATACAGCGGGTGATCCTTAGGATAATCAGACGTGTCATACATATGCAACTCTGTTTTCATGTGCCCCCACCCGGGTCTGCCCTGGGGGACCTGGGTGGGGTTAGGTACTTTTTAGTTCCCAGGGTCACCCTGGTCAGCCCCACAGGGCGAGTTTTTCTCTCTATTCTGGGGCATGTGTTTCTGTCTACCCGAGGTCCATTCACCTGTATTTGCCTTTTTAAAACTCTTCCTACTGTCTGCACTGCCTGTAGCTCTTGATATTGGATGTGTGTTGCTAAATGGTCTTAGCTTTATTTAGGCCCCATGTGTTAGGTTTATTTAACGTATTTGACCGGATGGCGACATACATTCAATGTTCTGTTTATTTTTTTTTTTCACAAGCAGTGCAGGCACGTCCTGAGAAAGCCTTGTTGCTGTCAGGACGTTAAGCAATGTACAATCAATCAATCAATCAATCTGTTTTCATGTCTTCATAAAAGTCTTCAGTAGGCACGTCAATGATCATCGAGTCTGTGTCAGTGTATAACAGTCGACACTCAGGATACTTTGGTTTAAAGTAATCATAGTAAAATTCAAGCATTAACAGTTTTGATAACTCAAGAATTGCCATACCAATGAATACTGGCTTGTCCAGTTTAACAATCTTATTTTGGAGTGTCACTGCATGCAATGACTGATGAAACTCTTTATACCCGGTGTACTGCGGCTTACCTGTAAGCTTAATTGCACCTGATTCAGTTGTTACTAATCTCAGATCTTTGCGGTGATGAGGATTTTTCATTGTCTTGCCAAAACAGGCATTGTTCATAAGCTTAAAGAAGTCTTTGTCAAATGCAGTGTTGCTATCTCTTGCACGCAGGGTTGTTTTTTTCATTATGTAATCTTTCATGCCTCGCGCTGGGACCATATGGCGTTGAGGCGCGTCCCCTGGGTGGTGGATAGGGGGTCCCTCGCGAGAGGGGTGCACCGAATGAAATAAGGTGCCGTGAACCAACATAGTCTAAGGGAAGGTGACCCCGACAGAAAACCCCTGGTCCTCCTAGTAAGGGGGTTGGGCGTGGGGTTAGCTTCCCCATCTTGCAAATAAGGAAATGGCTACAAGACGCCGACCAAAAGACAAACACCAATTTCTTTTCTGGAGGAGGAAGGTTCTTCTACCAGAAGATTTATGACGTGTGGTAAAAACTGGAAGACTTCGGAAGCCACAGGACCGAGCCGCCTCTCTCTATCCAGGGACACAACCATGGGCACATGGAATGTCAAGACCATGTACCAGAGCGGCAAGGCCGCCCAGATAGCAGTGGAAATCCAAAAGTACAACCTTTCCGTGCTAGGTATCAGTAAAGCCAGATGGACGCAGTCTGGCCAGAAAAGGCTGTTAAGTGGGGAGATGATTCTATACTCAGGTCATGAAGAGGAGAATGCCCCCCATGCAGAAGGTGTAGCATTCATGCTGTCACCAGTGGCACAGAGTGCGCTGATGGGCTGGGAACCTCTTGGGCCAAGAATTATCACAGCAGCCTTTAGAATCAAGAAAAAGATCAAGCTCAACATCATCCAGTGTTATGCGCCCACTAATGACAGTGACGAGGAAGAGAAACAAGAGTTCTATGACCGACTCCAGAGTGCTGTGAACAAATGTGCGGAGCGAGACATCACCATCGTCATGGGCGATTTTAATGCCAAAATAGGGGAGGACAACACCAGATACGAAGAGGTGATGGGGAGACAGAGACTAGGGGAGATGAGTGAGAACGGGGAGAGGTTTGTAGACTTTTGTGCTCTAAACAGACTTGTCATTGGAGGCAGCATCTTCCCACACAGAAGAATACACAAAACAACTTGGGTCTCGCCTGACCATACTACAGAGAACCAGATAGACCATATCTGCATAGTGTAGGTAGTTGTTATAGCGGCAGAGCGCAGGACACGCCGTGTACCGCACAGTTGCAAGTGCAATATAAATAGAATGAGCGCGCGACAGTGGAATTTGACCTCGCCGCGCCTTATCTCTCTGGCAGCCTGAAGCGAACTAAGTGCTACCCGCAAGCACTGGCTGGTAAATCCGTGTGTAGGGTTTAGGAAACAGCATCACAAGGACTGGCTGTCGGCACAGACCTTGAAGAAGATAGAAGTGAGGAAGCAGAAGAAAGCAGTTGTCAACAACAGTGGCACGAGAGCAGCCAAAGCAAGGGCACAGGAGGAATACTCGGAAGCCAACCGCGAGGTGAAGAGGAGTATCAGGGCAGACAAAAGGGCCTACACAGACAGCCTGGCAGCAGAGGCAGAAAAGGCAGCAGGCAGCAGCAACATGAAACAGCTCTACGACATTACCAGAAGATTGTCGGGCAAGTATGGCCATACAGAAAGACCAGTAAAAGACAAAGAAGGCAAGCCTATTGCAGAGCAGACCAACTCGACAGATGGGCCGAGTATTTTGAAGAGTTACTGAACAGACCCAGCCCACCCGACCCCCCAGACATCCAGCCAGCTGAGACGACCTACCCATCAGCTGTGACAGACCCAGCCGGGGAGAGATCAGAAGAGCAGTGGCATTTTGGAAGAACGGAAAAGCAGCAGCGCCAGATGACATCCCAGCGGAGTCTCTGAAAGCAGACCTAGAGACAACAGTAGAGCTGCTGTACCCACTGTTTGGAAAGATCTGGGAAGAGGAGGTGATGCTGGCTGACTGGAAGGAGGGGTACCTAATCAAGCTTCCCAAGAAAGGCGACCTCAGCAAGTGTTCCAACTAAGAGGAATCACCTTGCTGTCAGTACCAGGAAAGGTCTTCCAACAGGACCATCCTGGAGAGAATGAAGAGCTCCGTTGACCCCCAGCTGAGAGACCAGCAAGCAGGATTCAGGAAAAACCGATCATGTACAGACCAGATCGCCACTCTCTGCATCATCGTGGAACAGTCTCTGGAGTGGAGCTCCCCGCTGTACGTCAACTTTGTGGATTACGAGAAAGCATTTGACAGCGTGGGCCAAGAGACTCTGTGGAAACTCCTGCGACAGTACGGTGTACCCACAAAGCTCGTCTGCCTGATCAAGCCCACTCGGCACCGGCCTCCACGTGGTGTGGGTGGGTAGTCCACTCAGTCCCTGACTGAGTGGGCTAGCAGAGGGGTGCCATCTTTGTCCAGGATTAGGACTTGATGTCAGCAGATATGTTGTTCAGTCTTTTTCACTGGTCCAGTTTTTAAGGAGCTGTGCTAACCCAGGTCGTACCATGTTGGATTGGTCCTTAAAAATACTCGTGACTTTTTGGTCCTTTGGATCCCAAGTGTTTGCCGTGCTTGGAGACCCGTGTCGGGGGAGAAGAGGATCCTGGTGGCTGAGGTTCCCTTTGGGTTGCGGCTCACTAGTGCCAACACTCCACTTTGGCCTTGACTTCTACCTGAACGGGAGGCTAGTCATACCGGCCTAGTCAATCGGCTCTTGTCACGTTGAGCCCTATCCCACTGTTGACATGCGGGTTGATATATGGAGCACCATGCTATAGCCTCTGCTGCTGATTAGGTGCCTTACGCCAGTATTCTCCTGCATTCAGCATTGTGATAGAAGGCGGTGGCTCAGACGGTTCAATCGGGCTTACCCCCTTGAGTATATCTTTTGGGCAGTCTCCATTGTGCGTCGGCTGGAGACCCGCCGACATTTGCGCTTTCCCTTGTTGGGCTTGGTGGCGGGCGGGCACCCCCGGGGGATGAATATCTCTACTATTATAATATGGAAAAAACTAAAAAAACTAAACTTGCACAGAAGCGGCACATAGCCACCAACATTGACCATGACAGTGACTCGGACTGTGAGGAAGCGATGCCTCAGGTGTCGGCCGTATGGCCTCGCTTCCTCATTGTCCATAGCAAGGTGAAGGAGAAACCTGTTACCAAGCTACATCCTTTTCTGGTGGGGGAGACCCTCAGGAGCCGTGTTGGCAGGCCTGATGCCCAGCTCCTCAGGTCTGGTGACTTGCTGGTGGAGTGCCGTACCTGGGCACACTCCAGCGGGGGCTACTGAGGCTCTCATCCATCGGAGACACTCCAGTGGAGGTCACATCCCACAAAACTATGAATTCGTCAAGAGGCGTAATCAAAGATCAAGCTTTGGCAGAACTGTCAGAAGATGAACTTGTACGGAAGCTTAAGTCTCATGGGGTGACTTGCGTCAGGCGCTTCACTTCCAAGCGAGGTGGTGGGGAGATCCGTCTCCCTTACCATCATCCTGACGTTTGGCACCCCCACCCCTCCTACTACCATCTGGGGAGGTTACTACTCCTTGAGAGTGAAAAGTACGTCCCTCTCCCCCTCTGGTGCTTTAAGTGCCAACAGTATGGCCATGGGCAGAAGACATGCCGCCAGGCAGAGGCTTCATGCGCCCGTTGCACTAGGCCCGGACACTCTGCCGAGTCCTGCACAGCCACCCCCCTGTGTGTGAATTGCCAGGGGCGCATATGGCTTCGGACAAGAAATGCCCTCGTTGGATATCCGACTGCAAGATTCAGCAGGTGCATGTGGAGAAGGGGCTGTTCTTTCTGGACGCCAAAAATCTGGTTGAAGGCCTTGGTGCAGCTGCGGCTGCCCCAACCTCTAACACCTCTGTGTATACTTTAGTGCAGCGGTGGCAGGCAAGCGCCTCACCAAAGACTTTTCATGTCAAACCCCAACTTCTTCTGACCCTGTGTCCTTTAATGGTTTTAATGTTATACATAAAGGCTCTGATTCGGATAGGCGCTCGGGTGGAGTGGCTCTTCTCATTAGTAGCCAAATTTTATGTAGCCCTGTTAGCATCGACACCTGTCTTCAGGCTGTCGCAGCTCGGGTTACCTTGAAGAAGACCATAACTATATGCAGTATTTACCTGCCACCATCCCTGCGGGTCTGTATTAATGATATTTTTAACTTAGTAGATCAACTGCCCCCTCCCTTTATTCTCATGGGGGATTTTAACGGTCACGCTCACCTTTGGGGTAGTGACCACTATGATGGCAGAGGTCAGATGTTAGAAGATGTTTTTTCTTAACTTAACCTATGTGTCTTTAACGATGGCTCACCTACATACTCTAACTCAGGTTCAGGATCTAGTTCTGTTCTAGACCTCACTGTGTGTGATCCTTCTCTCATGGTTGACTTTGACTGGAACGTTCACGACGACCTGTGTGGTAGTGACCACTTCCCAGTAGTTCTGTCATCGGTCAGCTGTGAGGAGGATTCGCCAGTGGGGCGCTGGAATCTCAAGAAGGCTAACTGGGCTCTGTTCGCCTCCCTCTGTCAGTCTTGTCTTACAGAGGAGGTGGTCATGTCAGCTGAAGAACCTGTTTCTTGTTTTACTTCTATTTTGTTGGATGTGCAGGTGAAACCATCCCTAGAACTTCCACATCACTCCCTCCGGATCCGAGAGTACCATGGTTCAATGAAGAGTGCCTCAAGGCCCAATAAATGCTCAAATCTGCTCAGCGACGTGCTTTTCGTAATCCGTCGCAAGCGAATATTTTAACATTTAAAAAATCCAGACCAAAAAGGTGACTGCCAAGCGTGTGAAATGCAAAGAAGTACCCAACGGAGAAAGAAACACGCTTAGAAAAAACGGTACAACCCAATTTATTAATATTTCGGGTAAATACCCTTTGTCAAAATAGACAAACAAACAGAGACATTATTTGCTACTTATCTTCATACCTTCTGCATCTGAAGATAAGTAGCAAATAATGTCTCTGTTTGTTTGTCTATTTTGACAAAGGGTATTTACCCGAAATATTAATAAATTGTGTTGTACCGTTTTTTCTAAGCGTGTTTCTTTCTCCGTTGGGTACTTCTTAACATTTAAAAGACGGCATGCGAAAGCCCGTTACATTTTTAAACATGAACGCCGTGCTTCCTGGAGATTCTTCGTCTCATCTTTATCTTCTAGGACTCCATCCCAAAAAGTCTGGAAGGCTGTTCGAAGAATTAGGGGCAGGGGTGGCTCGGCTTCTGTCGGCCATCTTAGAGATGGTACCAGTTTGGTCACGGATAAAAAAGCTGTGGCCAATTTGCTTGCCTCCACCATTGCCCATAATTCTTCAACAGAGCATTATTCACCCTTCTTCCAGAGAGAGAAGGAGAAGCGAGAGTCTCGTATTTGTGATTTTAAGTCCGATAACTTGGAAGACTATAATGCCCCTTTTACATTATCAGAATTGCAGCAAGCCTTGCAGAAATGTAATGACTCTGCTGCTGGACTAGATACCATCCACTATCAATTCCTAATGCATCTGTCTGAGAGGTCACTCCTTGTACTTCTCAAGGCCTTTAACCATATCTGGAGAACTGGCCATTTTCCACCGTCTTGGCACCAGGCTGTGGTTGTACTGATCCCCAAGCCGGGTAAGGATCCTTCCGACCTGGGTAACTACCGGCTTATCGCTTTGACATCATGTTTATGTAAAACTATGGAGCGTCTGGTCAACGCCCACCTGGTGTGGAATCTTGAGTCACAGGGTCTCCTCACAGACCTCCAGTGCAGTTTCCGGCGCTTCCGTAGTACAAGTGACCATTTAGTTTCGCTTTGAATCATTTATTCGAGATGCTTTTGTCAACAAGCAGCATGTCTATACAATTTTCTTCGATCTTGAGAAGGCATATGACACTACCTGGAAGTATGGCATAATGTCTGATTTTTTTGACATGGGTTTTAAAGGGCACCTGCCTGTTTTTATTCACAATTTTTTGTCTAACCAGTCATTCCATGTCCGTGTGGGCTCCACCCTCTCCGACTCCTTTGAATAGGAGATGGGTGTCCCACAGGGCAGCATTCTATCTCATGTTTTATTTAGTATTAAAATAAATAACATTGTAAAGGCCATCAAGGATGATTCTGAATGCTGTTTGTTTCTTGACGACTTTGCTTTGTGCGCACGTGGTCGAGGACTTGTGTCCCTTGAGAGGCGCTTGCAGCTGTGCGTTGATCGCATCCAGCGGTGGGTGTCTCTCAATGGATTCAAGTTCTCGCCCTCCAAGACAGTCTGTGTGCATTTTACTAACCAGACAAAATTTTTTCCAGAACCTAACCTGAGTATTGCTAGAGTGGCCGAGGAGGCAAAGTTTCTGGGGTTATCTTTGACAAAAGACTTACCTTCCGCAACCATATTAATTACCTCAGAACCTCTTGTCAGAAGGCTCTCGACGTTCTTCGTGTCCTTGGTCGAACTGACTGGGGTGCGGACCGTACTGTCTTACTTCGACAGTACCGGGCCCTTGTTCGGTCCAAACTGGATTACGGCTCTGTGGTGTATGGCTCAGCTTCCAAGTCTGTGCTACAGTGTCTGAACACAATTCACCATCAGGGTCTGCGGATATGTTTGGGGCCTTCAGGACATCTCCAGTTCCTAGTCTGTATGCCGAGGCAGGGGAGCCTTCTCTCAAGCTCCGCCGCATCCGCCTCATGAACAGCTACGTTCTGAAACTGAAGGCCCATCCAGACAATCCTGCCTATGATTGTGATTTTAAACCATCATTTACAATAGAGAGATTTACAATACCCATCCTGGAGCTGTCCGTCCACTTTCTTTTCGTGTCCGACCTCATCTGCAGGTGGCCAGATTGGACCTGGACAGAGTTTTGGAATCCCTGCAACACATCACTCCACCCTGGCTCTTACCAGTTCCTGACATCTTGATGGACTTGACTGCCCACAAGAAAGACTACTCCACCAGCCATATACTAACAGAGCCTCAAATGAACTCCTTTCAATTTTTCCTGGCTATTGTCGTATCTATACGGATGGGTCAAAGTCTGAGGATGGGAGAGTGGCTGCGGCTGCAGTGTCCTCTCGCCATCCTAGATGCCCATTTAAGCACCGCCTCCCAGACCACTCATCTGTATTTAGTGCAGAACTGCAGGCGGTTCTGCTGGCACTCAGGCATGCTTATCGATCTAGAGAAAGGAACTTACTGATTCTGTCTGACTCTCTTTCTGCCCTGCAGGCCCTTCAGGGCACGGGAAATGACCACCCACTGCTGGTGCAGATCAGAGAGCTCTACGCAGACTTGATGAAGGAATATTATGACATCATTTTTATTTCGGTCCCAGGGCGTGTGGGCATCGAAGGCAACAGGATCGCAGATTCTGCTGCCAACGATGCCCGCAACGATCCTGTCCCTGACACATAGACTGTTTATAGTGATTTTTTTTGTTTGTTTGTTTTTTGTGCTGCTTCCAAGTTTCCTCTGTTGACCTCAGAGGTCTTCCTCCCACACCGCTCACCCCCATGAACCCCAGTGTGCTCACCCAGGCCCGCCAGTTGTTCCAGCCCAGCCAGACTCCCGGCCCCGCTGCTGTATATATGTCAGTTAGTAGGGGACTCCCTCCAGAGGAAACTCCGCACTACTGTCGAGTCACTTCGGTGGTCTTCCTACTTACGACATTTTTTTTGCTAGTCACTGACTCTACGAGTGAGAGAGCTCCCCCCCAGAGGTGGCAAGTCAACCACTACATCCTTCTACGCACAGCAGCAAGGTCTGGCTGAAGACAACTGCACACCTAGGGCTCCTAGAGGCCGGGCTGGGCTGAGGTCACCATGAGACGGAGACTGGAGGGGTCAGAGGCACCTGGAATAGCGTTTTTTTTTCATTTTTACATGATGATGAGGATGATATGATGATGCCATGGTGTGGTCCATGTGGCTAGGGACTGCATGACAGGGCCGCATTCCATGCTTCCTGTCATAAATATCCTGGTATTAACCAGGCCCGGGACTTGCGGACACCTGTGGTGCCAGCCGTGTAATCATCCACACCTTGTGATGCGTCATAACCCGAGTAACACCCCCACAGTCGCACCCGTGAAGTGGGTGAGTCTCGGCTGTGTGGCCTTCCCATTGGGTCCATAGCACACCCGCTCTGGGTAGGAGCCGACCCAGGTAGGAAAAGTCCCGCTTGACTCGGCTGGGATTCGAACCCGGATCTCCCGGCCACCAGTCCGACGCACTAACCACTGCGCTACGGAGGCCGGTACCTGTTTATAGTGATTTTAGACATGTGGTTAGTGCGTACATAGCCCGTGAGTGGCAGTCCGAGTGGGACAAAGAGGAAGCTAACAAGCTGTATGAAGCCCTTCCTAAGTTGTCCGACGGTCTACCTTATCGCTGCGGCAGCCGCCGTGAGGAGCCTGTCCTTGCTCAGCTCCACATCCGGCACACGTATGTTACGCACTCTTATTTACTAAAACAAGGAGGAGCGTCCATGGTGTTATGCCTGCGACGAGCAGTACTCTGTTCAACACTTTTTGCTGTCTTGTGCTGATCTAATCGACACAAGGTATAAACATTTCACAGCAGACTCCTTGAAGGTTTTGTTCCGGGACGTGCCCCTGGACAACATCTTCAGTTTTCTGAGAGAGTGTCATATTTTTAATAAGATTTGAGTGTTTATAGACTATGATGTTTCTATGATTTTGAACATTTCGAGAGTCTGTCGACGTTTTCTTTACAGACCTGTGCGATATTTTAGCCTGACATATTTTTAAGGTATATTACATCTTGTCTTGAGACCTTTTAGTCTGGCTGACCAGATTTTTACCCTTTCCGCCGTGAGATGGCCTTAGTTGCCTGCTCAGCATTAAACCCAAATAACTAACTAACTCCACAAGCTCAGGGATGGCATGGTGATTAGCATTTTGATGACCGTTCTGCTGGATCACAGTACTTTGGAGACACGCAGCGAACCCATGCCTCAGCTCCGACGATCGCAACACTGGCAGCAACTGTTTGTACAGACACAGAGCGGTTGGAACGGCATGCTGGGAGATGGACAGTCAGCACTCGCACCAAGAGGCTTCTCAGATGCGACAGTGGATGCGATTGCAGCGACTCAAGGAGTCTCTGACAGTGCGGATACGAGGGAGAGGGGAGAGTACTACAGGCCTGATGTGCAGCGGAGCAACTCTCCCCACAGACCGGACTACCCCCATTTTGGCTGAGTTCGTTTAGGGGTTCCCAAGCGGAATCGGACCCCTTGGCATCATTCGAATTTACCGGGTGGCAGACATTTATTGACACCTAGCACGGACCAGCGCCGGTACAGACCTCTCGGATAAGATCGAGCACTGTCATCGGCAAGACGGCCGGCTTCTGCTGGCGATGCTGGGAGACCTAACAAAAAGACCTGCTGACTGTTCGCCATCGCTTTGGCTTCACGGTTAGCAAGATTGCGCCTTCTTGGTGTGTCCCTCCGGTCTCCAGATCAGGGCCGCTGACTAGGGCAGCACTCCACCGGCTGGACTTGGGCTAGGAACCTCCTTCCAGTGTCCGCACTGCAAGTTCTACCGTCTGTCTGTTCAGTGATACGGACCAGTCCCGGGAGTTCCGCCTACACGACGCGGTCAGGGCGCCTTATAGTTGCAGGCGCAAGACTACGCCACTAAGACAAAGACACATGCCTATTCCTACCCTTGGCTCTGGGCAGATGAGACCTCGGCGCAAACGGTCCTTAGCTTTCTGGGTCGTTCGTTCGGCATACCCCCAAGGGGGGGCCCAGACGTTGCGCGTCCGAGCACACAAGTTAAGCAGGGGCTACTAGCAACGCCTTACCAGCCTGGCACAGGGCAAAATATTGTGGCGGCCGTAGGTGAGCAGGGCCGAGTCCACCTTCGCCTGTAGAGACCTGTCAGACCTATCCGGCCAGCGCGTCTACCTGGCACTAGTGGGGGTCATCTCGGCGGCACAGCACTCGCTCCCGGCGCCATGGGCGCCATGGGTAACGCCTAGCTAAAAGTGTCGGGAGTGGCGTGTAAGGACGGGCCTCGATGGTTCACGAGCAGAGCGCTCAGGCAGGGGACAGGTGTACCAGATTGTGCACCCTCCTCCTATTTGCCATTCTTCCTAGTAGTAATACCGTCGGTAATGATTTTGCGAAAATAAATGAATTTTTCTCTAAATTGTATTTTTTCGAAAAATACCGACGACATTACTCAGAGGTCCCTCCCGCCTTTCCCGCTTGCTGCATTCGAGCTAAGACTCAGAGACTGCCAGGAAACGGTGAGCGTGCCACCGGATAGGGAGGCAGGGGAGGCAGGGGAGTCCTGGTAATGACACCCCTGGGTGGTTGCCTCCCCTGTCGTCAACCCCACCCGGGTCTGCCCTGGGGGACTTGGGTGGGGTTAACTACTTTTTAGTTCCCAGGGTCACCCTGGTCAGCCCCACAGGGTGATTTTTTTCCCTCTATTCTGGGGTACGTGTTTCTGTCTACCCTTGGTCCATTCACCTGTATTTGCCTTTGTAAAACTCTCCCAACTGTCTGCACTGCCTGTAGCTCTTGATATTGGATGTGTGTTGCTAAATGGTCTTATCTTTATTTAGGCCTCATGGCGTAGGTTTATTTAATGTGTTGGACCGGCTGGCGACATACATTTAATATTCTGTTAATTTTTTTTTTTTTTTACAAGCAGTGTGGGCACGCCTGAGAAAGCCTTGTTGCTGTCGGGACTTTAAGCAATGTACAATCAATCCCCTGTCATCAGGTACACAAGTTTTTCAGAAGGATCTTTTTACGCATCCGTCAAAAAATTCCAGTGGGCCTTTTTTCACTTTAAACGGACAAAAGATTGCATTTGGTGGGACATTAGGGTGGTCACTGTCTAAGTGGGTATGTATACTGAAGCCCAGTAAAAGCTTTTTGCGAACTGAAGCATTAAAAATGGTCGGCTGTACCCCTTTAAATGCTGTTTTCAACTTCAAACCCAATCAGCGTAATATTCCTAATGGTACGACCTAGCTATGCAAACTAATTTGCATGACCCCTCGGAAAGGTTAAGGGTCAGAAGAGGTCGATAAATGTGTGAAAAATGCCAATTTCAGTTTTGCAGTTTTTATCAAAGTTTTTGAAAACTTTTCAATCAAAGTTAGCATAAAGGTTGCTGATGGCAAGACATTTCTATGCATACTAATTTAGTTGACCCGTTGCGAAGGTCTAGGGTCATGGGGGAGAGATAGGTGAAAAATGCTTGCAGGGTTCGTACGCTCCTTGAAAGTCCTTGAGTTTTGAGGCCATGTTTTCAAGTCTTTGAATATTCTTCAATTCTGACAAAACCTGTTATACTCCTTGAAAAGTCCTTGAAAATAAAATTATCATGGATGTTTACTGCATATCACTGTAAACAAATATAATAAAAAGGAAAATGTGCATTTGATAAATTTATTTTGAGATTTGGGAAAAAAAAACATCGCACAAAGCTGTACTACGCATCATGTCGCGTCGTCTGCTCTCTCTGGTTTGGAATGTTTCGGAAGTTGCCTCCCCTGTTTGCACATGTGCAGTGCTTCCGTTTGTCAAACGGGCGGTTTTCTACACTTTCTGTCGCGCATGTCGAAGCCAAAATTTGCAAAATGCCGGCCGGATCGTGTTTTTAACCGTTGTTGGTTGGAGAAATAAGAATACGCAGAGTGGCTTCGGGAAGATATAAACAAGTTGTGTGGATTTTGCGGTGTTTGCAAGAAAACAATCGACGTCCGTGCCATGGGAGAATCATCCGCACTGGGCAGTCATGCCAAAGGCAAGAAGCACATGCAGGGCTTCCGTTTTAGTGCGTCATTAAAACTCTAAATCACGTACTAAAAATGTAACTAAGGGGTAGTCAAACACACTAAAATTCAGTGCATCTGCATCCGAGACGCATCATCCTATTCTTTGCACCACCGCGCGTAACCTAAACAGGGGTAGATGACAGTCGTTTTACTTTTAATGACGAGTTGGTTTGTTTAGTCGCTCGCTTGGTCGCGGCTGCATTCAGAATCACCCCGACTCCAGGGTCTATGCGAATGTAACTGGACGGGCAAATTGTTAGTTTATGTGTGGTGTCAGCATGTTATTATGAAGTGCGCTACATGTTGAATGCATTACTTGCTGTGACGTCACCATTCATTTTATTATGGGATACCGCATCATGCGTTTCACTTTCAGGTCATATTACATAGTCAAATTTAGCCAGTTCAGGCAGTAAGAGGATCGGTGTTTTTAAAAATAATTTTTGCCTTGTTTAAAAATTTGTAGTAGGGCTGAATGTTGGAATTTGCTGGAAATGTCCAGTTAGTTGAGAGGAGGCATGTTTGGTGCTTTGATTCATACCATCCTGAGCTTATCCAGTGGAGAATTGTGGGCCTATGTTGAGTTGCCGTTGACGTAGTGATTTGATGAGCACGCTGATTTCAGCTGTGCTTGGGTGTGGGGTTGGTAAGGAACCAGTTTCATAGCCAAGAAATGAGATGGGTGATGTGCTGTCTTTTTATTTTATTTTGAGCATGGCAAATGTGCAGCTGTTGGGCGGTAGTGTATTTTAGGGAATTGAAAAATTAGGGGATGACTGGGACTGACTAAGGCTAAGAGACTGGACAGTATGGAAACTGCACTGTAGTCCATGACCTTTTGATCTTGAACGAAGTTGTAAATGGCGGATAAAAAGCAAAGGAAGCTGGAATGCTTCGGATTTTTCAATCCAGCACAGTCTGATTGTGAAAAAGTAGCTTAGCAGAAAGTTGCACTTGGACAACGCCGTTTCCATGGACAAGCGACAGTACCTGAAATGATACTGGGCCGTGTGTGGCACCGCCACTGTAACTCGCAGTTTTCAGAGTTCATGGCTGCGTGTATTTTCATGGCTAAAGCACGAAGGTACACGGATTGACATGAGCAAAGTGCATGGAGGCGAACTCAAAAAGCAAGTCCAGAAATTTGAACAGAAATAAGTTTGTCAGTTTTTTTTTTTATCGTGCTCGAACAATCTTCTGGTACACAGGTAATAGGCAAAAGTTCTATAATTGGAGAAATACGTCTTTCGGGTTAAATGGGTTGAAACCAACTTTTAAGTACATTAGTTCACACAAACACAGAGAGAGAGTTGAGACAAGTCAGACTTTGGTTGTGAATCTGCATTCAGCAGAAAAGGCTATATTCTCTGTTACAATACATTATCAAATGATCATACAGATAAATGTGTTTTTCTGTGAGAGAGACGGAGAGGGAGACAGGCTTTTGCACGATAGATCAACAGTTAAAAAATCAGTATCATGGAAAAGACACACACACACTGACACAACAAATTCAAAGAGGAGTTTTGCAGTTTTTCTTAAATAAATTTGCGGACCCTCCATTATGCTCAGACGGGGGTCTGTGTACTCTCTAAAATTTATATACGGAAGGGGAGGGTGGGGGGGGGGGGGGGGGGGGGGGTCGGTCTACAGACCCTTTAACCTGTTGTGAAAAATTCATTTTTCTCTAAAAGGTATTTTTTCGAAAAATACTTACCGATGACATGACTACATGGGAATGTCTACTTCTAGGCTCAATTTTAGCCTACTTGCCCGTTGTGTGCCCACACAACCCGAGAGGCACTCGGGGAACCCCCCAGAGGGGCCGAGAGTTATCTCCCCATACCCGCCTTACCAGATCCGGTCACGAGACCGTTCAGTCTGATACTTCGCTCGAAAGCGGCAAGCGGGGCAGGAGGGAGGGTCATCCGAGTCATGTCATCGGTAAGTATTTTTCGAAAAAATACCTTTTAGAGAAAAATGAATTTTTTCTTCAAAAACATTACCGATGACATGACTACATGGGAGAATTGCGATGAGGAGGAGGGTGCCGCCCACAACTCCAACAGAACAGCGCCGTTCTCCCCGTCGCACACTCCCGACAATTTTAGCGAAGTGCATACCACGGTGCCGGTGGCGCCGGGAGGGAGTGTTGCGCCGCGGCGATGTCCCCCACCAGTGCGAGATTCTCTCGCTGGCTAGCCAGGTCCCGGAGGTAGAAACGGGCAAAGACCGACTCGGTTTTCCAGCCCACGGCTGCCGCGATGTCCTTGACAGCGCAGTTTCGATCAAGCGTGACGCTCGTGGCCATAGCTCGTACCTCGTGTGCGTGAATGTGCAGCCTCTTCGCTCCCTGAGGGAGATCTCCTGATAAGCGGAGCGTATGACCCAGCGGAGCCAGGAAGAGATCGTCTGGGCTGTAATGTCACGCCAGTTGGGTCTTAGAGGTAGGAAGAGGCGCGACCGTCCCCTGAGGACGGGCCTAGATCGCCGCAGATAGATTTTAAGGGCGCGCACGGGAACCTGTAGCCTGGTCTCCTGGGACCGGGGTCGGTCTCTCAGCGGCCTAATGGTGATCACCTGAGGCGGAGTTAAAGGAGACCTGTTTTTCGTCAGAAAGGCCGGGTCCGTGCGCAGCTGGACGGAGCCGTCTGTACGGCACTGCAGACAGGAAGGGCGTGCCGAAAGCGCATGTAGCTCGCTCGCACGCGAAGCGGTAGCAAGGGCCAGCAGGAAACCAGTCTTGCGTGTCAAGTCCGCGAACTGGGCCAAAGGTAAAGGTTCGAAGCGGGCGGAGTTCAACCACGTGAGCACCCAGGGTAGGTCCCAGCGAGGAATGAATGAGCGGAGTGTCGGGCGCTGTATGCCGAAGTGTACCATAAGGTCGGCTAGGTCCTTGCAGGCGCCCGGATCGGGTCGTCCCAGGTGACGATAGGTGTCCGCAATCATGGACAGGTAACCGCGTACCGTGATGGGGGCTAGGCCTTGGTCTCGGAAGAGCCAGAGAAAGAAGTCCGCCAGCTGAGGATGAGTCAGATCCGTGGGCGTAAGGCCGTGATCGGTGCACCAGGAACAGAGGACTCGCCACTTTCCCTCGTAGACTCGAAGGGTCGATGGTCTACGGGCCGCAGCGATCGCCTCCATTGCTGCACCCGAGTAGCCTCTAGCTCCGAGGGCTTGCCGCACAACCTCCAGGCGTGAAGGAGGAGTCGCTCCGGGCAGGGGTGGAACAGCGGCTGGCACGGTTGCTTGAGCATGGTCCGCGGGGTGGGCAGCTGCAGGGGCGGGTCCGTGGCGAGGCTGAGCAGGTCAGTGGTCCAGGAGCGGTTCCAGGCGAACGGCGCGACCAACAGGAGGATCGCCGAACAGCCCCGCAGTTTGAGGAGGACTTTGGGAACGAGGACGGTAGGGGGGTAGGCATAGGCCACAAGGCCGTCCCAGGGAATGGAGAGCGCATCGACAGCCCAGGCAAGGGGGTCGGGAATCGAGGAGGGGAAGCTGGTGGTTCCACCTCGTGGCGAACAAGTCGACCTGGGGAGTCTCCCTTTCTTAGCGGGCGCAGATCATCCGAAGATGTCCTGTCGCAGGGTCCATTCCGTGTGTAGGAGCTGGCCACGGCGAGACAGAGTCGGCCAAGACATTCAGGTGTCCGGGAACGTGCCGGGCTCGAAGGATAATGCCCCGGTCCTCTCACCAACGCATCATCCTGTAGAGGAGCATACACAGATTGGGGGAGTGTGTGCCCCCTTGCTTCTGGATGTAAGCGACCACCGTCGTGTTGTCCGAAAGCACGAGAAGTTCCTGGTGTCGGAGGAGGTCCTCCCAGACCTGAAGGGCTTGCCAGACGGCCTGCATCTTCAGCCAGTTGTTGTGGGTGTGCGCCAAGTCTGAGGGCCAGAGGCCCGAGGTCGTGAGGAACCGCGGCAAGAGATGGACCCCCCATCCAAAAAGGCTGGCATCGACGCAAAGAGATCTGCGGAGGGGGAGAGGCCAGGGGAACTCCCGACGCTAGCCACGTAGGGTCGGTCCACCGACGAAGGTGCGGATGGAGCATCTGGGACACCGGGACCGCGGTCGTCAAGTCTCCGGAAGACGGACGCCAATGGGGAAGAAGATGCAGTTGAATCGGCCGGGAGTAGAGACGCCCTAGTGGGATAAGATCCGCTGCGGCGTTCATCAAACCCAGCAACTGAAGCCAGACCCTGGGGGGGGGGGGGGGGGGGGCCTGCATCCTCCCGAGCTAACTGGTCGGCTAGATCCGCAATCTTCTTGATCCGGGGCGCCGGAAGGCGAACCGAGTTGAGGTCGGTAGCAAATTCCATACCCAGGTGCACAAACCGGCGGGAGGGCGAGAGATCCGACTTGCCGTCGTTTACTAGGAAGCCCAGGTGTGCCAGGAGGTGCAGGAGAGCACCTCTGTCCGTGGCTAGCGCAGTCTCTGACTGGTTGTGCAAAAGGAGGTCGTCCAGGTAGTTCGATGTCGGACTGGAGGAGGACTGTCGGGCTAAGGCGACTACGGCGTCCATCAGCCGAGTGAAGACCCAGGGGCTGAGGTTGAGTCCGAAAGGCAGCACCCGGAACTGGTAAACGACGCCGTCGATCGCAAACCTGAGAAACTTCCTGGAGGCCTGGTGCATCGGGACATGCAGGTACGCATCGGAGAGGTCCAGACTGACTGCGAAGTCGAGAGGCTGGACCGCGGCTTTCAGGGCTCTGGCAGTCTCCATCCGAAAGGAGGGGCCGAAATGAACTTGTTCAGCGCCGCAAGATCGATGACCGGACGCCATCTCCCTCCAGGCTTCGGCACGACGAAAGGCGGCCGTAGAAGGCCGGTGAGTCGGGGACTCTGACAACCTCTGTGGCGGCTTTCCTCAGCAGGGAGGCTACCTCTTCCCTCAAGCGGCGGCCCTCAGCGGGTTGCTGGGAATCTCGGTCCAGAGAGGGGCACAACGTAAGGGCGGCGGGCTTCGGAAGACGATCCGCCGACCCGTAGAGACGGTGTCGCAATCCAGGGGTCGTCGCCAAAGAGCGTGAGCCAATTTCCGCGAGAATCGGCTAGCCGCCCGCCGACCGGAGACCCCGAGGCTCTCACTCGGACCAGGTGTCGCCGAACAGCAAGGGCCCACCCAAGGGGGCACGGCGAAGTTGCGCTCGCAGGACCGGTGGCAACATACTGCAGGCGAGGAGCAGGGCATCTCGACGCATGAGGTCGCAGTGGCCGACGCAGCCATCGCGTTGACCGACGAGTGGTAGGCGGCGCGGTTGGCGGTCTCCGCGAGGACCAGCAGGTCTCCTAGGAGGGGAGAGACGGAAGGATGCCAGGGTTCCTCCACCCGACGGACCAAGGCTTTAGTGAGGAGCTCCAAGACCCCCGAGCAGATTAAGGTGTTTCGGACCAAGGACGCTGTCCTGTCCAGGCCCCGTGGCAGGGACCGCCGCAGCAGACTTGGGCCGCCGGCTAGCGACATGGCCGACGGGTCCAGCGTAAGCAGAGTGATGGAGAAGGCCTGTGAATGGCCAGCATACCAGTCCCGCCGAAAACGACATGTCCAAATCCGCGGGCCAGCGACGGTCGGAGAAGAAGAACGGCTCCTGGGACGTGGCCAGCTGCAGGTGCGACGAAAGGACGTCTCGAAGGTCCTTAAAGCCGGGCGGCTGGGGAAGCGACTTTTGACCTGCCTCTCCGTGTCAACGAAGGCAGCGACCTTCCTCTTCAAAGGCGGGGAAGCTGGGCAGGCGTCCGCCGGCAGCGTCACGGCCACGATCCTGGCGGCTTCATCCAGAGCTAAGAGCGTCTCTGACCGGGAAGAAGTCGGGAGCGCCGAGGGGGAAGCATCCTCGAGGGCCGCGGGCGAGGTCGAGCGAACTTCCTCGTTGAACAGGGCCGAGACGGAGTCTCCGGGCAGCAGGCTGAGCGCGTTGTCCTCTAGGGGGCGTCGAGAAGGCACCGGAACCACCACTGACCGTAGCGAGTCAAAGGAGAGCGCTGAACCTCCGGTGTAGACAGGGGACGCGAGGGCAGCGGGGAGCGCGGCGGTAATCGAGGAGGCGACCGGGAGCGGGACCGAGGACGAGACCTCTCCAAAACGCGGAAGCGAGGACTGGAAGGCGCCCGGCGAGCATGCGGCGAGGAGTCCCGACGACGCGAGGAGGGTCGACGAGGGCGGTGACGCAATGAAGGCGACGCCCGGCGGAGCGCGAAGGCGCGCGCGGGGAAGCAGGGCGGCGAGGATCCCGCTCACGGCGCTCGCGAGGCGAGCGAGAGCGTCGGTGTCTGGAGGAGGAACGGTGAGGATCAGGGTCGCGGCTGCGTCGCGAAGGACGGCGCTGACGTCTCTCCGGGCCATACTCCGGAAGTAGGCCACTATGCCGGCAAGGCGATCCTCCGGAAGGATCAGCGGGCTTGTTGCGGGGAGAGTGGTGAGGACGGCTCGTCAACGAAGGACGGCTCACGGCCGAGTGCTGCTGGCCACTCTCAGTGAGACGGGCGCTAAGCCGGCAAACAGACCCTCCGGAAGGGTCAGCGGGCGTGGCAGCAGTGGCGGTCCTGTGGTCAGACAAAGAACGCGAACCCCGACGAGATGACCGTTCCGTGCGGGAGAGGTAAGAGGAAACAGCAAGGGCGGTCAACATCTCAACGGGCGCCGGACGCTCGTTAGCCGGGCGGGAACGCTCTCGTCGGTAGAAGGACCAAAGGTCCGCCCACAGAACCTCAGGCCAGGCCGCACAAACGTTACACCTGCGGCCCGAGGAACAACCCGAACACTGTAGGCAGACCGAGTGGGTGTCCGTCGGCCACTTAAAGCAGACCTGTTTACCCCCTGGGTGCAGTCAGTGTACTTTCAACTGCCTAATAGTGTGTATTTATTCACAAGCCAGGGAGTTGTCAGTTTCTCCAAAAAGTGTATATTGTGTATACACGTGTTTTATGTATGTGTACCCCAAAGCAAAATTGTGTACTTTAATACACCAAATGTGAATGGTAAACAGGTCTGTTAAAGTCACCGCACCGGGAGCACAAAGCATAAAGGCTAAGCGCAAGCGGGCTCCCGGTGAAGCGTAATGGGGAACTCTCGGAGGGCTAAGGGGCCTTTAAACGGGCTAACACACAAGGAGCCCAAGGCCCACGTGCTAAACGGGCGTGAAACGGTAAAAAACCGACCGTGAGCTAATCAGGCACTACGCACTGAAAGAAAGAAAGCAGGGAAGCACCCAACAGTCAGCCGGCTCTCAGCCCGAGGGCCGGCCGAGGGAACTACCGCTACCTTACCTCTGCAACGAAGGGAAGGGGGAAGGATAGGCAAACCGCCGTCCACCGACAGCAGAAGAATCCCCGCAAGCAGCCTCAACGAAGCAGGAAGAGAAGGCAGGGTAGAAGAGGGCGCAGAGCACACGAAGTCGGCAACGGGCGACGGTAGGCAGAAGACCGGTCGAGGCCGCGAGAGCGCAGGCCAGCCACGTCTTCTCATCACGAGCGAAGTAGCAAGACTGGACGGTCTCGTGACCAGATCTGGTAAGGCGGGTATGGGGAGATAACTCTCGGCCCCTCTGGGGGGTTCCCCGAGTGCCTCTCGGGTTGTGTGGGCACACAACGGGCAAGTAGGCTAAAATTGAGCCTAGAAGTAGACATTCCCATGTAGTCATGTAGTCATGTCATCGGTAATGTTTTTGAAGAAAAAACAGAAGCCCTGACATGGCCCTTTTGTTCAGGCTGATTTCTCAGTCAAATGCTCTGCGAGCAAAAGCAAAATCGAAGCAAAAGGATGTTCAGGATTTTCAAAAAGACATTGAGGAAGAGATGGAGAAAATTCAGCAAGCTCTGTAATTGTACTACTGTTACAGAGCTTGCTGAATTTTCTCCATCTTTTCCTGCATTAGGGATTGACATTGCAAGCTTTATGCGTGCTTGACATCAGATCAGGATCACATACGCAAATGACTGATAATGATCCTCACTTATTGTATGGTAACCATTTTTAGTTGCATTTGATTTTATAGCTACCTCCTTGAAGTTTTTCAAAATAGTACTTAAAAAGTCCTTAAAAAGTCCTTGAATTTTGTTTGTGAATGTGTGTGTGAACCCTGGCTTGAATTTTGAGGAAAAAAATGCATTTTGCTGGTGCAGCAGCTATAGCCCTTATTGTCACAAGAGTCACACATACTATAATTACCTGACTTTGGTATCAGTTTCAGCCCACTTAATCAAATTTCAAATACAAACGATTTTGAATTTCCAAAACTTCAGTAGCTCGCTTGAACTTGCCCTTAGCACCACGTGAATGTTGTGTTTGTGTACAGTGTGTGTGAGTGAATGCATGTGATTCACGTGAGCGTGCTTGTTGGGTTCAGTTCGCGGCGGCGCTTTGAGCCGATTTTCAATTGGGATAAAGCGCCTATTTAATGCCATTATTATTATTATTATTATTATTATAAATATTAGACCACTTTTTACATGCAAATTATCCAGTTTTTCAGCTCTGGTTGTATATTTAGGAGTTTTGAAAAAGTGAGTTGACAGCAGAGGTGGCGTGGTCGAAATTTTGAGGCTCTAATCTTACCTTGCACAGGCTTGCCGATTGACCTGTTCGTGTTTTTGCCTCGTTCGAGTTAAAACACCAACAGCCGTTAGTCATAGCAGACTGATGGGAGTACCCACAGGGGGAGGGTTCATGCAAGAATGTTTTTAAATATGATCCCGATTTTAGTGGCTAAATCATTGTTTATACAACCAAAGAAATTTTAAATAAATTAGGCCCAAATTTGTTGGTTGTACCGCAATTACCCTAAATATTTGACCACCCTAAATATTCAACCACAAGCTGTTTTTGACGATTTTTCAACAAAATAAAAACTTGTAAATATTCTACAAGCACTATAAAATCGTGCCCTAAATATATTCAACCACCACCTGGTAAAAAAAAAAATCGATGGATCCGGTCACATACATGTTTGCAGAGGTCAAATTTGGTTCTAGGAGGTAGGTGTTTGGGCATTAAACCCCATCGATTTTTAGATGCTGACCAATCAGTGTCGGAAAATGGAGTGACTGAACAACAATGTTTATTGTCTCTGTGGCAGATCACTGAACATAGCGCTGAGTCGATGCGAACTCGCTACCTGCGGTTCATTCAGCAGAACCTGGACAACTACAATATCCCTGATAACTGGAAGTCTAAACTGACAGGAAACACTGCTCTGGCTGCAGCATCAACATCATCAGCTGGCAGGCAGACCGCTGCTCACCAGACTGCTTGTGACGGTTTGTGTACAAAACATTGTGAGAAAGAGACACACTTCAGGCTAACGGGCAAAACTGTTGATCACTTTTTAACCCATTGTGTGTGCAGCCACTGGCACTGTAGACAGTAATTGTGTGTCCATATTGTCTATTTATTTCTTAAAAAAAACATTACCGATGGCATTACTGATAGGAAGATATACTTAGCTTATAAATTTTAGCCTCCAAAATTGTTGTGTTGTTACACAACCAGGGATGTAACTCTAGCAAGCAGTTACCTAGTTCCCTGAGTGGCCTCCCTATCCTCTGAGTAGCCTCCCTTCCTAATCTCGCAAGAGTCCGTTAGTGCCAGTTCTATGCTTAGCTTCCATTTTGTTCAGTTTGCTGGTTTTCAGTCTCCGCATTTTCTTCATCGGTTTCCTTCTTCTCTTGGTTTAGCTCTGCTAGACATGGCGAGTTAAGGCCTCGGACATTGCCTCAACCGGCGATTGTGGCTGTCTGGGGCAATTTCTGTGGAATTACGGCGTTTTGCCATTTGTTTTCGACTCTGAGTGTCGGTTACACTGGTCGTGTGTTCGGTGACGTGGCCGGAGGCGATTCTCCTATTTTCCGTTCCCTGTTACCGTGCTCCACTTAAGACTTGCACCGTCAGGGGACTAGGTAACTGCTTGCTAAAGTTACGTCCCTGGTTGTGTTGCTTTTGGGAGGCTGAAATTGATAAGCTAAGTATATCTTCCTATCAGTAATGCCATCAGTAAGTATTTTTCGAAAAAATACATTTTAGAAAAAAATACATTTTTCAAAGTGGACAGTATGACCCTATAGTAGGTAATTCAAGAAGAATGGACACAGCTACTTTACACTCACTCTTATGGTCTGGATCTCTATGGATCTGATAATGTGACAATTTGATCATGTATGCTACCCTTGAGCAGCCATGGTCAATCAATCCACAGTAGTGAGTGTGCATTGTTTTGAAAACTTCATGAAGCTTTTGACTTTGGAAGTGAAAGCCCCTTCAACACACGAGAGACTGAGACAATAGTAGCTGCATGTCATTCCTCACTCCCCCCCCCCCCCCTCCTTCCACTCAGCCAAGTTAAATTTAACATGATCACATATATTGCGGTCAAAATTTATGATCCCCCAGTAAAGCACAGTATGTTGGTCCAGACCTGTATTTTGCTTGTTATCATACACTTAACATTTTTCAGAGTTTGATGGTACTCAACCGTTTGAGGTAGTGGCGGCACAAGATGGGAGAGAACAAGCAAGGTGAGTTTGTCTGCATATTTTGTTTTTGTTATGTTAAGTTTTTTTGTGCATTTAGTTTCATTAGAGACTGTCTGTCTGTCTGTCTGTCTGTCTCCCGTAGTCTTGCCGACCGTTGGGGCACCACCGATGACTTGGCAACCAGCTCCCTCCATTCCTCTCTGTTCTCTGCCATTCTTAGCATATCACCCAGCTTCAGTCCTGTCCACTCTGAGATATTGCACAGTGCCTTGCAGGATTATTTTGGCAAGCCCTGCTGAACGCGTGACATGCCCATACCACTTCAGTTTGCGTTTTTTCACAATGGCTAATAGGTCTTCATAGGGCCCGATGGCTTGCCTGATTCTGCTTCCCACTTCCTCGTTCGTGATGTGATCTCTGTATGAAATGTCAAGCAGCCTTCGAAAACATCTCATTTCAGTGGCTTGAATCCTCCTTTCAAGGTCTGCTGTGAGGGTCCATGACTCGCAGGCATACAAGAACACTGAGGTGACTAAGGAGCGCATCAGTCTGATCTTGGAGCAGAGTGTGATGTTTCTGTCCTTCCATATGGTCTTCAGTCTTGTCAGTGCTGTTGTTGTCTGCGCAATTCTGGACAGTATTTCTGGTTTTGATCCCTCATCTGTCACAATGGCTCCTAAGTATTTGAATTTATTAACGGTTTCCAGTTTTTGGCTTCCAATCATGATGCCAGTGCCAATGCCACTGGTGTTATTGGTCATCAGTTTGGTCTTCTGTGCACTGATTTCCATCCCATATGCAATGGCTGTACTGTCCAGCTTTTCGACCAGCTGAGCTAGTTCCTTCTCTGTTCCTGCAAGGCCATCAATGTCATCCGCAAAGCGCAAGTTCGTGATTGTTCTGCCTCCAATACTGACAGTTTCTTCATGATCTTTTAGAGCGTCTGTCATGATTCTTTCCAGGAAGATGTTGAAAAGAGTAGTTGAGAGCAAGCAGCCTTGTCTCACTCCGACTGTAGTCCTAAACCAGTTTCCTATTTTGCCGCCCACTCGGCACCGGCCTCCACGTGGTGTGGGTGGGTAGTCCACTCAGTCCCTGACTGAGTGGGCTAGCAAAGGGGTGCCATCTTTGTCCAGGATTAGGACTTGATGTCAGCAGATATGTTGTTCAGTCTTTTTTTAAGGAGCTGTGCTAACCTAGGTCATACCATGTTGGATTGGTCCTTAAAAATACTTGACTTTTTGGTCCTTTGGATCCCAAGTGTTTGCCGTGCTTGGAGACCCGTGTCGGGGGAGAAGAGGATCCTGGTGGCTGAGGTTCCCTTTGGGTTGCGGCTCACTGGTGCCAACACTCCACTTTGGCCTTGACTTCTACCTAAACGCTAGGCTTGTCGTACCGGCCTAGTCAATCGGCTCTTGTCACGTTGAGCCCTATCCCACTGTTGACATGCCGGTTGATATATGGAGCACCATGTTATAGCCTCTGCTCTGATTAGGTGCTTTACGCCAGTATTCTCCTGCATTCAACAGTGTGATAGAAGGCGGTGGCTCAGACGGTTCAATCGGGCTTACCCCCTTGAGTATATCTTTCAGGCAGTCTCCATTGTGCGTTGGCTGGAGACCCGCCGACATTTGCACTTTCCCTTGTTGGGCTCGGTGGCGGGCGGGGACCCCCGGGGGATGAATATCTCTACTATTATAATATAGAAAAAACAACAACAAAAAAAACTTGCACAGAAGCGGCACATAGCCACCAACATTGAACATGATAGTGACTCGGACTGTGAGGAAGCGACTCCTCAGGCGTCGGCTGTATGGCCTCGCTTCCTCATTGTCGATAGCAAGGTGAAGGAGAAACCTGTGACCAAGCTGCATCCTTTTCTGGTGGGGGGAGACCCACATGAGCCATGTTGGCAGGCCTGATGCCAAGAGCCTCAGGTCTGGTGACTTGCTGGTGGAGTGCCGTACCGGGGCACACTCCAGCGAGCTACTGAGGCTCTCTTCCATCGGAGACACTCCAGTGGAGGTCACACCCCACAAAACTATGAATTCGTCAAGAGGCGTAATCAAAGATCAAGCTTTGGCAGAACTGTCAGAAGATGAACTTGTATGGAACCTTAAGCCTCAAGGGGTGTCTTGCGTCAGGGGCATCGCTTCCAAGCGTAGTGGTGGGGAGATCCGTCTCCCTACCATCATCCTGACGTTTGGCACCCCCACTCCTCCTGCTACCATCTAGGGAGGTTACTACTCCTTGAGAGTGAAAAAGTACGTCCCTCTCCCCCTCCAGTGCTTTAAGTGCCAAAAGTATGGCCATGGGCAGAAGACATGCCGCCAGCAAAGGTGCCCACCTTACGCGCTAGCTCGTAATTTTACGCATTTTCAGCTCAAATTATGCAGATATGACCAGTTCCTCCAAAATATGCAATTTACCGGGGGTGGGGGGAGGTAATTGTGGACTGAAGATCGGCCGTTAGGCTCCCATCCTCTGGAATCAGAGACTATGTCACTGAGCTTTGCGCGTATAGTCCGCTACACACTGACTAGCCAAGGCAGCAAAAATACTCGCACACAGCGCGCCAAGCGTGCACTGAAACACTGAACTCTGACTCACGGGTAGTAACTAGCGATAGCAGGGTGCTCCTCTGCTACAAATGCATGCAAGGTGTGCAGAAAGGACTTATGGTGTTGCTCACAGTGGTGCGTACAAAAGTATGATATTCAAAGACATTTCGAGTGTGCTGGGCAGAAGGCCAAGGCAGTAGTACATCCCAAAGCTGACATAAAGCACTTTCCGTTAACCCTTTCGGCCCGGCAAACCGCTGTAATGGTTGGCGGTCTCGTATACCGTGCAGCCCGGAAAACCGCTAGAGCGGTGTCGGGTGTTTCATATCGCGCAACCGGTAATACGCGAGCCTCGCCGCGCGTGGTGACTTCGCACTGAAACGCCATGTTTACATTACAGGGTCCTGACAGTGGGTGCGTACTTTTGTACGTGGTATGCGGTCAGCTTTGCGGCGCTAGCATGCGTATTACGGTCGAAATGGCGAGTGAATGCCGTGTAGATATTTGGAGTGATAAAATTTTGTGTAGGAGACATGGTTTCAAAAGCAGATAGCTTTGATGTATTGGGACACATGTGCCCACCTACCGGGGCGTGGCAGCATAACCACGTGTTGGCAGTGTCAGCTGGAGCGATCGATGGTTGAGGCACTGACAATGGCTATGACGTACAACTTGATTCTGAAGCTGAATTTTGCCTACCCGGCACCGGCCTCCACGTGGCGTGGGTGGGTAGTCCACTCGGTCCCTGACTGAGTGGGCTAGCAGACGGGTGCCATCTTTGTCCAGGATTAGGACTTGATGTCAGCAGATATGTTGTTCAGTCTTTTTCACTGGTCCGGTTTTTAAGGAGCTGTGCTTACCCAGGTCTTACCATGTTGGATTGGTCCTTAAAAATACGCGTGAGCTTTCGGTCCTTTGGATCCCAAGTGTTTGCCGTGCTTGGAGACCCGTGTCGGGGGAGAAGAGGATCCTGGTGGCTGAAACATTCCACTTTGGCCTTGACTTCTCCCTAAACGGGAGGCTAGTCGTACTGGCCTAGTCAATCGGCTCTTGTCACGTCGAGCCCTATCCCCCTGTTGACATGCGGGTTGTTATACGGAGCACCATGCTATAGCCTCTGATGCTGATTGGGTGCTTTACGCCAGTATTCCCCTGTATTCAACAGTGTGATAGAAGGCGGTGGCTCAAACGGTTCAATCGGGCTTACCCCCTTGAGTATATCTTTCGGGCAGTCTCCATTGTGCGTCGGCTGGAGACCCGCCGACAATTGCACTTTCCCTTGTTGGGCTCGGTGGCGGGCGGGGACCCCCGGGGGATGAATATCTATCATACTATAATATGGAAAATATCAAAAAACCAAAACTGGCACCAAAGCGGCACATAGCCACTGACATTGACCTTGAAAATGATAGCGACTCTGATTGTGGGGAAGCGACGCCTCAGGTTTCGGCCGTCTGGCCTCGCTTTCTCATTATCCACAGCAAAGTTAAAGAGAAGCCTGTTTCCAAGCTGCACCCTTTCCTGGTAGGGGAGACCCTCAGGAGCCGTGTTGGCAGGCCTGAGGCCCAGCGCCTCAGGTCTGGTGACTTGTTGGTAGAGTGCCGTACCCGGGCACACTCCAATGGGCTACTGAGGCTCTCCTCCATCGGAGACACTCCAGTGGAGGTCACTCCCCACAAAACAATGAATTCCTCTAGAGGAGTGATTAAAGATCAAGCATTGGCCGAACTGTCTGAAGATGAACTTGTACGGAACCTTAAGTCACAGGGGGTGACCTACGTCAGGCGCTTCATTTCCAAACGAGGTGGTAGGGAGATCCGTCTCCCTACCATCATCCTGACGTTTGGCACCCCCACAGCTCCTACTACCATCTGGGGAGGTTACTACTCCCTAAAAGTGAAAAAGTACGTCCCTCTCCCCCTTCGGTGCTTTAAGTGCCAAAAGTATGGCCATGGGCAGAAGACATGCCGCCAGGCAGAGGCTCTATGCGCCCATTGCACTAAGCCCGGACACTCTGCTGAGTCCTGCACAGCCATCCCCCTGTGTGTGAATTGCCAGGGGGCGCATATGGCTTCGGACAAGAAGTGCCCTCGTTGGATCTCCGAGTGCAGGATTCAGCAGGTGCGTGTGGAGAAGGGGCTGTCCTTTGCGGACGCAAAAAAACTGATTGACGGTCCTGGTGCAGCTGAGGCGGCGCCAAACTCAAATAACAACTTTGTGTATACTTTCAGTGCTGCGGTGGCAGGCAAGCGCCCCACCAAAGACTTCTCTTGTCAAACCCCAACTTCTTGGTTGGGGGCGGAGCCTCGAATCCTCTCACCCCTGGAGAGTAACCCTCCTCCGGTGGTGACGAGGAGCCAGGGAACGCAGAGGGCGGACGCTACCGGTCCGGTGGCACCGCCTTCTGCTGCCCCTAAGCCTCAGCCCCCACCCAAACCTGCTAGTTTGTCAACACCAAAGGTTTCTGGCTCTGGTCAGCCTTCTAAGGCCGCTAACTCTAGCGGCAGGAACGCTGCCCAGGACCAGAAGTCAAAGAAATCTATGGGACCGCCGTGCGCACGGGCCCAGAAGGGGAACACTGATGTCCCCCTTCAAAACAAATATGCTGCATTGGAGGAGCAGATGGAGGGAGTGGAAGTTGTCGATGCTGCGGCAGCTCCACCCCCTTCATCTCCTAAGAACCAGAGGAGGCCCGGGAGCCGGCCCCCCTCTGTTTCTCCGACTCCTTCCAAGGCAAAGGACAAAGGGGGGAAAAACTCCGCACCCCCAGATAAGACATAATCATGGACTCTCTGCTTCAGTGGAATTGTCGAGGTTTTCAAGCTAACTTTGAGGAATTACGTCTTTTAGTCAAGTGCTATAACCCTTCAGTAATATCTCTTCTTCAGGAGACTTACCTGAAGACTTCTGACCCTGTGTCCTTTAATGGTTTTAACGCTATACATAAAGGCTCTGATTCGGAGAGGCGCTCGGGTGGAGTGGCTCTTCTCATTAGTAGCCAAATTTTATGTAGCCCCGTTAGCATCGACACTTGTCTTCAGGCTGTCGCAGCTCGGGTTACCTTGAAGAAGACCATAACTATATGCAGTATTTACCTGCCAACATCCCTGCGGGTCTGTAGTAATGATTTTTTTAATTTAGTTGATCAACTGCCCCCTCCCTTTATTCTTATGGGGGATTTTAACGGTCACGCTCACCTTTGGGGTAGTGACCACTATGATGGCAGAGGTCAGATGTTAGAAGATGTTTTTTCTCAACTTAATCTATGTGTCTTTAACGATGGTTCACCTACATACTCTAACCCAGGTTCAGGATCTAGTTCTGTTCTAGACCTCACTGTGTGTGATCCTTCTCTCATGCTGGACTTTGACTGGAAGGTTCACGATGACCTGTGTGGTAATGACCACTTCCCAGTAGTCCTGTCATCGGTCAGCTGTGGGGAGGATCCGCCGGTGGGGCGCTGGAATCGTAAGAAAGCTAACTGGCCTCTGTTCGCCTCCCTCTGTCAGTCTCGTATTACAGAGGAGGTGGTCATGTCATCTGAAGAACCTATTTCTTCTTTTACTACTATTTTGTTGGACGTAGCGGGTGAAACCATCCCTAAAACTTCCGCATCAGTCCCTCGAAAGCCGAGAGTACCATGGTTCAACGAAGAGTGCCGCAAGGCCCAAATAGCGCGCAAATCTGCTCAGCGACGTGCTTTCCGTAATCCGTCGCAAGTAAATATTTTAACCTTTAAAAGACAGAGGGCGAAAGCCCGTTACATTTTTAAATGTGAACGCCGTGCTTCCTGGAGACGCTTCGTCTCATCTTTAACTTCTCGGACTCCGTCCCAGAAAGTATGGAAGGCTGTTCAGAGAATTAGGGGCAGAGGTGGCTCGGCTTCTGTTGGCCATCTTAGAGATGGTGTCAGTTTGGTTACAGATAAAAAAGCTGTGGCCAATTTGCTTGCCTCCACCATTGCCCATAATTCTTCAACGGAGCATTATTCACCTTTCTTCCAGAGAGAGAAGGAGAAACGAGAGTCTCGTATTTGTGATTTTGAGTCCGATAACTCAGAAGACTATAATGTCCCGTTTACATTATCAGAATTGCAGCAAGCTTTGCAGAAATGTAATGACTCTGCTGCTGGCCTAGATACCGTCCACTATCAATTCCTAACGCATCTACCCCACCCGGGTCTGCCCTGGGGGACTTGGGTGGGGTTAGGTATTTTTTAGTTCCCAGGGTCACCCTGGTCAGCCCCACAGGGTGGGGTTTTCTCTCTATTCTGGGGCATGTGTTTCTGTCTACCCGAGGTCCATTCACCTGTATTTGCCTTTTTTAAACTCTCCCTACTGTCTGCACTGCCTGTAGCTCTTGATATTGGATGTGTGTTGCTAAATGGTCTTAGCTTTATTTAGGCCCCATGTGTTAGGTTTATTTAATGTGTTTGACCGGCTGGCGACATATATTCAATGTTCTGTTTAGTTGGTTGTTTTTTTTCACAAGCAGTGCAGGCACGTCCTGAGAAAGCCTTGTTGCTGTCGGGACGTTAAGCAATGTACAATCAATCAATCAACCTAACGCATCTACCTGAGAGGTCACTCCTTGTACTTCTCAAGGCCTTTAACCATATCTGGAGAACTGGTCATTTTCCGCCGTCTTGGCGCCAGGCTGTGGTTGTACCGATCCCCAAGCCGGGTAAGGATCCTTCCGACCCGGGCAACTACCGGCCTATCGCTTTGACATCATGTTTATGTAAAACTATGGAGCGCCTGGTCAACGCCCGCCTGGTGTGGCATCTTGAGTCACAGGGTCTCCTCACAGACCTCCAGTGCGGTTTCCGGCGCTTCCGTAGTACAACTGACCATTTAGTCCGCTTTGAATCATTTATTCGAGATTCTTTTGTCAACAAGCAGCATGTCTATGCAATTTTCTTCGATCTTGAGAAGGCGTATGACACTACCTGGAAGTATGGCATAATGTCTGACTTGTTGGACATGGGTTTTAAAGGGCACCTGCCCGTTTTTATTCACAATTTTTTGACTAACCGGTCGATCCATGTCCGTGTGGGCTCCACCCTCTCCGACTCCTTTGAACAGGAGATGGGTGTCCCACAGGGCAGCATTCTATCTCCTGTTTTATTTAGTATTAAAATTAATAACATTGTAAAGGCCGTCAAGGATGATTCTGAATGCTCTTTGTTTGTTGACGACTTTGCTTTGTGCGCACGTGGTCGAGGACTTGCGTCCCTTGAGAGGCGCTTGCAGCTGTGCGTTGATCGCATCCAGCGGTGGGTGTCTCTCAATGGATTCAAGTTCTCGCCCTCCAAGACTGTTTGTGTGCATTTTACTAACCAGACGAAATTTTTTCCAGAACCTAGCCTGAGCATTGCTGGAGTGCCAATTAAGGTGGCCGAGGAGGCAAAGTTTCTGGGGGTCATTTTTGACAAAAGACTTACCTTCCGCAACCATATTAATTACCTTAGAACCTCTTGTCAGAAGGCTCTCGACATTCTTCGTGTTGTCGGTCGTGCTGACTGGGGTGCGAACCGTACTGTCTTACTTCGTCTGTACCGGGCCCTTGTTCGGTCCAAACTGGATTACGGCTCTGTGGTGTATGGCTCAGCTTCCAAGTCTGTGCTACAGCGTCTGAACACAATTCACCATCAGGGTCTGCGGATATGTCTTGGGGCCTTCAGGACGTCTCCAGTTCCTAGTCTGTATGCCGAGGCAGGGGAGCCTTCTCTCAAGCTCCGCCGCATCCGCCTCATGCTCAGCTACGTTCTGAAACTGAAGGCCCATCCAGACAATCCTGCCTATGATTGTGTTTTTAAACCATCGTTTGCAGAGATTTACGATACCCATCCGGGAGCTGTCCGTCCACTTTCTTTCCGTGTCCGACCTCATCTGCAGGCGGCCGGATTGGACCTGGACAGAGTTTCGGAATCCCTGCAACACATCACTCCACCTTGGCTCTTACCAGTTCCTGACATCTTGATGGACTTGACTGCCCACAAGAAAGACTCTACTCCACCAGCCATATACCAACAGAGCCTCAATGAACTGCTTTCAATTTTTCCTGGCTATTGTCGCATCTATACCGATGGGTCAAAGTCTGAGGATGGGAGAGTGGCTGCGGCCGCAGTGTCCTCTCGCCATCCTAGACGCCCATTTAAGCACCGCCTCCCAGACCACTCATCTGTATTTAGTGCGGAACTGCAGGCGGTTCTGCTGGCACTCAGGCATGCTTATCGATCTAGAGAAAGGAACTTCCTGATTCTGTCTGACTCTCTTTCTGCCTGCAGGCCCTTCAGGGCACGGGAAATGACCACCCACTGCTGGTGCAGATCAGAGAGCTCCACGCGGACTTGATGAAGGAATATTATGATATCATTTTTGTTTGGGTGCCAGGGCATGTGGGCATCGAAGGCAACAGGATCGCAGATTCTGCTGCCAACGATGCCCGCAATGACCCTGTCCCTGACACACAGACTGTTTATAGTGATTTTAGACATGTGGCTAGTGCGTACGTAGCCCGTGAGTGGCAGTCCGAGTGGGACAAAGAGGAAGCTAACAAGCTGCATGAAGCCCTTCCTAAGTTGTCCGACGGTCTACCTTATCGCTGCGGCAGCCGCCGTGAGGAGACTGTCCTTGCTCGGCTCCACATCGGCCACACGTATGTTACGCACTCTTATTTACTTAAACAGGAGGAGCGTCCATGGTGTTATGCCTGCGACGAGCAGTACTCTGTTCAACACTTTTTGTTGTCTTGTGCTGATCTAATCGACACAAGGTATAAACATTTCACAGCAGACTCCTTGAAGGTTTTGTTCCGGGATGTGCCCCCGGACAAGATCTTCAGTTTTCTGAGAGAGTGCCATATTTTTAATAAGATTTGAGCGTCTATAGATTATGATGTTTTTATTATTTTGACCTTTTTGAGAGTCTTCCGACGTTTTCTTTAAAGACCTGTGCGACATTTTAGCCTGACATATTTTTAAGGTATATTTACATCATGTCTTAAGACCTTTCTTTTAGTCTGGCTGACCAGATTTTTACCCTTCCCGCCGTGAGATGGCCTTAGTTGCCTGCTCGGCGTTAAACCCAAATAACTAACTACTAACTGAAGCTGAATTTTGGAGGTTCTAATTGATATTCCGTTCCTCTGATGCTACACCTTGGTGCACATGTAGATGACTGTGGATACCGACACACATTGGTCACACGTGTAGTACGTGCATTGACTTTACAACACTGGTACTTCCGTCCGATCGTGTTTGAGACACATCATCGTTCAATGCCGCTTATTACATGTTGTCTAGACTGTGGATATACCGTACAGTGGCACTGAGGTGTAAACATTGACATCTGGTGACCAGGTAGGAGCCTTACAGTGTATCGGCATACTGGAAATGCATGCACACTAATGTGTCGCAGTAACAGATGCCCTTTTTACTGATACATGTTAAGTAACAGCGACCTGTCATGCACGAAGACATTTTTGACTCACGTGCGAAGCAAAAGTGAGTGTTCTGAGCCAGCGATCGTCTGTCCGCTGTCGTGCGTGGTAAACTTTAACATTGGCATTTTCTCGGAGACTATTGAAGCTACAGTCTTCAAACTTGGCCCAAGGATACTTTGTGGCAAGACCTTTTTAAACATGCCAATTTTAGTGACAGTTTCTCAAAGGTCAAGGCCACAGGATCAGGAAATATATCAAAAATAGCTATTTTGGGACATAATTTCGTTTTTCTCAAATACTATTCACAACTTCAAACCCAAACTTGGTACAAAGATACCTGATAAAAAGACCTTTATATGCACACTAGTTTCGTTGATCCCTCAGAAAAGTCAAGGGTCACAAAAGTTCAAGAAATATGTCCAAAATGACCATATTTTTACCAACAAATTTTTTTTTTTTCGCAAATACTATTCACAACTTCAAACCCAAACTTGCTACAGCGATATCTGATATTGTGTGAATAAAATAGCGATAGTGTGGATAAATGTCTTTATTTTTAATTTGTTTGCTATGGTGTATTTTATTTTATTTTTTTTTTTGTTGCCTGATGCGCTGAAATGATTACACAAAATACACATTTTTAAGCAGCCCATTACACAAAATGGGGTAGGCACCTCTGTGCCGGTCAGAGGCTTCATGCGCCCGTTGCACTAAGCCTGGACACTCTGCTGAGTCCTGCACAGCCACCCCCCTGTGTGTGAATTGCCAGGGGCGCATATGGCTTCGGACAAGAAATGCCCTCGTTGGATATCCGAGTGCAAGATTCAGCAGGTGTGTGTGGAGAAGGAGCTGTCCTTTCTGGACGCCAAAAATCTGGTTGAAGGCCCTGGTGCAGCTGCGGCTGTCCCAACCTCTAACTCCTCTGTGTATACTTTCAGTGCAGCGGTGGCAGGCAAGCGCCCCACCAAAGACTTCTCATGTCAAACCCCACTTCTTGGTTGGGGGTGGAGCCTCGGCTTCTCTCGCCTCTGGAGAGTAACCCTCCTCCGGTGGTGACGAGGAGCCAGAGAACGCAGAAGGTGGACACTGCCGGTCCGGTAGTGCCGCCTTCTGTTGCCCCTAAGCCTCGGCCCCCACCCAAACCTGCTAGTTTGTCAACGCCAAAGGCTTCTGGCTCTGGTCAGCCTTCTAAGGCCACTAACTCTAGCGGCAGGAATGCTGCCCAGGACCAGAAGTCTAAGAAATCTATGGGACCGCTGTGCGCACGGGCCCAGAAGGGGAACACTGATGTCCCCCTTCAAAACAAATATGCTGCATTGGAGGAGCGGATGGAGGGAGTGGAAGTTGTCGTTGCTGATGCTGCGGCAGCTCCACCCCCTTCATCTCCGAAAAACCAGAGGAGGCCCGGGAGCCGCCCCCCCCCCCCCCCCCTTCTGTTTCTTCAACTCCTTCCAAGGCAAAGGAAAAAAGGGGGGAAAACTCCTTACCCCCAGATAAGACATAATCATGTACTCTCTGCTTCAGTGGAATTGTTGTGGTTTTCGAGCTAACTTTGAGGAATTACATCTTTTAGTCAAGTTCTATAACCCCTCAGTAATATCTCTTCAGGAGACTTACGTGAAGACTTCTGACCCTGTGTCCTTTAATGGTTTTAACATTATACATAAAGGCTCTGATTCGGAGAGGCGCTCGGGTGGAGTGGCTCTTCTCATTAGTAGCCAAATTTTATGTAGCCCCGTTAGCATCGACACCTGTCTTCAGGCTGTCGCAGCTCGGGTTACCTTGAAGAAGACCATAACCATATGCAGTATTTACCTGCCACCATCCCTGCGGGTCTGTAGTAACGACATTTTTAACTTAGTAGATCAACTGCCCCCTCCCTTTATTTTCATGGGGGATTTTAACGGTCACGCTCACCTTTGGGGTAGTGACCACTATGATGGCAGAGGTCAGATGTTAGAAGATGTTTTTTCTCAACTTAACCTATGTGTCTTTAACCCTTTCATTACTGACTTTTCTGGTTCGTGAATACCACCGAGTACTGCTTTTATAAAGTTCTGTATTACCCCTGCATACTGAGTTTAGAGACTAGAAAAATACCAAAATATAGTAGTGTACGGGAAAGGCTGATAGCGGAGTACCCATCCACCGCAGATACCCATAACCCTATATTGCTGTGACGGGCTTTGGAAGGGCTACACATTGACGTCATGTGTAGGTGTCGTGTGGTTGATTTGGTGACACACATGTGCAAATATGTGACAAAATGACAATACATTAACAACACACACCTATGAAGCAAGCAAACATGCATGAAAACTGGTCCTCTTACCATGATAATGATGTGTTGGAAACTCATAATTCAAACTTGTGACTGTGTTATTGTCTGTTTATTGGTGTCACATAGCAGTGTCCGCAATGCACTCACAGGTGTCAAAAATACAAAAAAAGGAACTGTAAAAGATCCACTATTATATACACCTTGATTTTCTACGCATACACTATGTACAGTTACTGGGAGTCTGAAGATGAAATTACTACACTGTTATACACTGTCATACACTGTCACATACTGTCACATACTGTCACCCTGTATTTACAGTTGCACCTGTGTGTGGTACCCAAAAAACAGTTGTTGTCATTACAAACAAAGGTACACGTCACATTTCCGGCACATAATAACAGATTTGCGCCTCTTGTACGGGTTGTTCACATAGCTAACCCCGGGGTTTGCGTCAATAGTAGCAGGTGTGTCGCTTGTAGCATAGATGGTCACGGCCCTCCCCTTTGACAGGTAAATGGTCAACTTGGTCAAGGCAAGTCTCGTTGTTGGCTGGCGGCACAGCAGGAACGGCACTTTGCTGCATTCGCGTTTGTGTACGTTGTGATTGTTTGGAACACACTCTCAGAGTAGAAGAGGCCAAATTACCCGGATGCACTGACAGATGTGTCAATTACACGTGTTGGGCCGGCTTCGGGTGAATGTCACCCGCTCAGGTGCAACATATGGGGTCCTACTGTCCTCTCAAATTGTGGCATGATTTCGGAACCACAGTGGCACATTGTCATCGTCAAGTTCATCCCCACTTTCGTCGGCATCGCGACCACTATCGTTGTTGTCGTTAGTATCTTGTCGCACAATATCGGCCCTTTCCTCCTCTGTCATCTGAACTAAATCAAGTCTCCAAAATCGCCCCTATCCCAAAACTCATCATCACGAAATTTGTCGCTGTCACGGTCACTTTTTCCTCTTCGCCATTTTTGCAAGCACAATCAAAGTTCTGGAAGGAATTTTTTATATAAACTCCGCATCCTGTTTCCCAGGCCCCGAGCCAGCTATAACATAAACACTGCGCGCCTCGCGGTACAGTTCCAGCGCTGTCAAGGTCGCCGCTAATCCAGTAGCCACTCACAGCAGGTAGCACGGATTTCGAACGCAGCTAGCGCAAACCGCTTTAGCGGGTAGCCGTACGCGGGGGAGTAGAAGCTGCAGCCCCGCTATACCGGGAGGCCGTAAGCAGAGGAGGCGTTTCCCATGCCCGCTATAGCGGGCGTCAGTAATGAAAGGGTTAACGATGGCTCATCTACATACTCTAACTCAGGTTCAGGATCTAGTTCTGTTCTAGACCTCACTGTGTGTGATCCTTCTCTCATGCTGGACTTTTGACTGGAAGGTTCACAACGACCTGTATGGTAGTGACCACTTTCCAGTAGTCCTGTCATCGGTCAGCTGTGAGGAGGATTCGCCGGTGGGGCGCTGGAATCTCAGGAAAGCTAACTGGCCTCTGTTCGCCTCCCTTTGTCAGTCTCGTCTTACAGTGGAGGTGGTCATGTCAGCTGAAGAACCTGTTTCTTGTTTTACTTCTATTTTGTTGGACGTAGCAGGTGAAACCATCCCTAGAACTTCCACATCACTCCCTCGGAAGCCGAGAGTACCAGGGTTCAGTGAAGAGTGCCGCAAGGCCCAGAAAATGCGCAAATCTGCTCAGCGACGTGCTTTTCGTAATCCGTCGCAAGCGAATATTTTAACATTTAAAAGACGGCATGCGAAAGCCCGTTACATTTTTAAACGTGAACGCCGTGCTTCCTGGAGACGCTTTGTCTCATCTTTATCTTCTAGGGCTCCATCCCAAAAGGTCTGGAAGGCTGTTCGAAGAATTAGGGGCAGGGGTGGCTCGGCTTCTGTCGGCCATCTTAGAGATGGTGCCAGTTTGGTCACGGATAAAAGGGCTGTGGCCAATTTGCTTTCCTCCACCATTGCCCATTATCAGAGGTGCCTACCTTATGCGCTAGCTCATAATTTTACGCATTTTCGGCTCAAATTACGCGAGTACGACCAGTTCTTCTAAAATACGCAATTTACGGGGGGAGGGGGGGGGGGGGGGACTGAAGATCGGCCGCTTTATAGGCTCTCAGCCTCTGGAACCAGAGACTATGTCACTGAGCTTTGCGCGTGTAGTCCGGCCGCTACACACTGACTAGCCAAGGCAGCAAAAATACTCGCACACAGCGCGCCAAGCGTTCACTGAAACACTGAACTCTGACTCACGGGTAGTAACTAGCGATAGCAGGGGGCTCCTCTGCTACAAATGCATGCAACGCCGGTGTGCAGAAAGGACTTTGGTGTTCCTTATAGTGGTGCGTACAAAGTCGCAGTATGATATTCAAAGACATTTGGAGTGCGCTGGGCACAAGGCCGAGGCAGTAGTACATCCCAAAGCTGACATAAAGCACTCTTTCGTTAACCATTTCGGCCCGGCAAACCGCTGTACTGGTTGGCGGTCTCGTATACCGTGCAGCCCGGAAAACCGCTTGAGCGGTGTCGGGTGTTTTATATCGCGCACCCGGTGATGCGCGAGCCTCGCCGTGCGTGTGGTGTCTTCGCACTAATATATGTTTACACTAGCATGAGGGTCCTGACAGTGCGTGCATACTTTTGTACGATGTATGCGGTCAGCTTTGCAGCGCTAGCATGCGTATTACGGTCGAAATGGCGAGTGAATGTGTAGATATTTGAAGTGATAAAATTTTGTGTTTGGAGACATGGTCTCAAAAGCAGATAGCTTTGATGTATTGGGACACGTGTGCCCACCTACTGTGTGGCAGCATAACCACGTGTTGGCAGTGTCTGTCAGCTGGAGCGATCTACGGTTGAGGCACTGACAACGGCAATGACGTACAGCTTGATTCTGGAGCTGAATTTGGAGGTTCTAATTGATATTCCGTTCCTCTGATGCTACACCTTGGTGCACATGTAGGTGACTCTGTGGACACCGACACACATTGGTTAAACGTGTAGTACGTGCATTGTCTTTACAACACTGGTACTTCCACCCGATCGTGTATGAGACACAACATCATTCAATGCCGCTTATTACATGTTGTCTAGACTGGATATACCGTACAGTGCAGGTGTAAACATTGCGGCTGGTGACAAAGTAGGAGCCTTACAGTGTATTGGCATACTGGAGCTGCATGGACACTAACGTGTCGCAGTAACAGATGCCCTTTTTAGTTACTGATACATATTAAGTAACAGCGATCTGTCATGCACGAAAGACATTTTTGGCTCACGTGCGAAGAAAAAGTGAGTCTGTTCCGAGCCAGCGGTCGTCCGTCCTCCGTCGTGCATGGTAAACTTTAACGTTGGCATTTTCTCGGATACTATTGAAGCTACAGTCTTCAAACTTGGCCCAAGGATACTTTGTGGCAAGACCTTTCTAAACATGCCAATTTTAGTGACAGTTTCTCACAAAGGTCAAGGTCGCAGAGGATCAGGAAATATATCAAAAATAGACATTTTGGGACATAATTTCTTTTTTCTCAAATCAAACTAGTCACAACTTCAAACCCAAACTTGGTACAAAGATACCTGATAAAAAGACCTATATATGTACACTAATTTCGTTGATTCCTCGGAAAAGTCAAGGGTCACAAGAGCTCAAGAAAAATGTCCAAAATGACCATTTTTTTACAAAAAAAAAAAGAGTTTTTTTTTCTCGCAAATACTATTCACAACTTCAAACCCAAACTTGCTACAGCGATACCTGATATTGTGTGAATAAAATAGCTAATAGTGGGGATACATGTCTTTATTTTTAATTTGTTTGCTGTGGTGTATTTTTTTTGTTGCGTGTTGCGCTGAAATGATTACACAAAATACACATTTTTAAGCAGCCCATTACACAAAATGGTCTAAGAGGGGTAGGCACCTCTGCATAATTCTTCAACAGAGCATTATTCACTTTTCTTCCAGAGAGAGAAGTAGAAGCGAGAGTCTTGTACTTGTGATTTTATATCGGATAACTCGGAAGACTATAATGCCCCTTTTATGTTTTCAGAATTGCAGCAAGCCATGCAAAAATGTACTGACTCTGCTGCTGGATTAGATACCATCCATTATCAGCTCCTAACGCATCTGCCTGAGGATTCACTCCTTGTACTTCTCAAGGCCTTTAAGCATATCTGGATAACCGGTCATTTTCCGCCATCTTGGCGCCAGGCTGTGTTTGTGCCAATCCCCAAGCCGGGTAAGGATCCTTCTGACCTGGGCAACTACCGGCCAATAGCTTTGACATCATGTTTATGTAAGACTATGGAACGCTTGGTCAATGCCCGACTGGTGTGGCATCTTGAGTCACGCAGTCTCATCACAGACCTCCAGTGCGGTTTCCGGCGCTTCCGTAGTACAACTGACCATCTAGTCCGCTTTGAGGCTTTTATCCGAGATGCTTTTGTCAACAAGCAGCATGTCTATGCAATTTTCTTTGATCTTGAAAAGGCATGACACTACCTGGAAGTATGGTATAATGTCTGATTTGTCGGACATGGGTTTTAAAGGGCACCTGCCCGTTTTTATTCACAATTTTTTGTCTAACAGGTCGTTCCATGTCCGTGTGGGCTCCACCCTCTCCGACTCCTTTGAACAGGAGCATTCTATCTCCTGTTTTATTTAGCATTAAAATAAATAACATTGTAAATAATAATAATAATAATAATGTATATTTTTAAGGCGCCTATACTTTTGAAAGAAAAGCTCTAGGCGCCGTACAAATGACATACTAACATACACAGACCTTGCATCCTACAGCACATATATATGCCCTAACATACACACTCACGCAACAAGATATACAGGGAAAATAAACTTAGCAGAATAAACACACCAACAAGAAATGCTCACACACACCAAAGATATACGTGTACCATAAAACTAATAACAGATACACTAGGCAGCTCTCACTGACAGCAGCACCAAAAACAAAAATAAAATAATTATAACGGTGAATGCACGTTTAAAGGAATAGATGTGTAAAGATCGTCGAGGATAATTCTGAATGCTCTTTGTTTGTGGACGACTTTGCTTTGTGTGCACGAGGTCGAGGACTTGCGTCCCTTGAGAGACGCTTGCAGCTGTGTGTTGATCGCATCCAGGGGTGGGTGTCTCTCGACGGATTCAGGTTCTCGTCCTCCAAGACAGTCTGTGTGCATTTTACTAACCAGACGAAATTTTTTCCAGAACCTAGCCTGAGCATTGCTGGAGTGCCAATTAAGGTGGTCGAAGAGGTAAAGTTTTTTGGGGTCATCTTTGTCAAAAGATTGACTTTCTGCAACCATGTTAACTACCTTAGAACCTCTTGTCGGATGGCCCTTGACATTCTTCACATCGTTGGTTGTACTGACTGGGGTGCAGACCGCATGGTCTTACTTCGACTGTACCGGGTCCTTGTTCGGTCCAAACTGGATTACGGTTCTGTGGTATATGGCTCGGCTTCCAAGTCTGTTCTACAGCGTCTGAACACAATTCACCATCAAGGTCTGCGCATATGTCTAGGGGCCTTCAGGACATCTCCAGTTCCTAGTCATTATGCCGAGGCAGGGGAGCCTTCTCTCAGGCTCTGCCGCATCCGCCTCATGCTCAGCTACGTTCTGAATCTGAAGGCCCATCCAGACAATCCTGCCTATGATTGTGTTTTTAACCCATCGTTTGCAGAGATTTACGATGCCCATCCGGGAGCTGTCCGTCCACTTTCCTTCCGTGTCCGACCTCATCTGCAGGCAGCCGGAGTGGACCTGGACAAAGTTTCGGAATCTCTGCAACACGTCACTCCACCCTGGCAACTACCAGTTCCTGACACATCTTGCTGGACTTGACTGCCCACAAGAAGGATTGTACTTCACCAGCCATATACCAACAGAGCCTCAATGAACTCCTTTCAATTTTCCTGGCTATTGTCATCTTTATACGGATGGGTCCAAGTCTGAGGATGGGAGAGTGGCTGCAGCTGCAGTGTCCTCTCACCATCCTAGATGCCCATTTAAGCTCCGCCTCCCTGACCATTCCTCTGTATTTAGTGCAGAACTGCAGGCAATTCTGCTGGCACTCAAGCATGCTTATCAGTCTCGGGAAAGGAACTTCCTGATTCTGTCCAGGGCTAGAAATTAACTTTTTTCTTTGGGGGCCACCGGGCCCCTTGATTGAAAAATTTGAGGGCCCACAAGCAACTTTCGGGGCCCAACTTTGAAAAATAATGCAAACAAAAAACAAAAGAATTATTGACAATATAATAAGTAGAAAGTACAATTTGTCTGATAATCTAAAATAAAAACAATTGAATTTCCAATTTTGCTGAGTGATGTCATTTTTATTTGCCTTTTCTTTCACTTTCAAACATTACCAACAAAAAAGGGGAAAAAACACACACACACACATTCAGTGACACACATATTCCAGTGACTAGTGAGCCTGAAATGGCCATTAAACAAAATAGAAAAAAAATCAAGTGAGTCTCTTGTATAATACTTTTCAGTTTTGTGACTGAGTATTGCACAATACACATCATTAAATTTTTAATATGAGTAACCTAACAAAAAATCTGACCTCAATGCACAAAAGTTCAAAACAAAACCATGAAAGGGAACTAAACTTAACAGTACTCTTCCTGATAAACTAAAGTTAAACAAACAGATTTTGCCTTTTTTTTTTTTTTTTTCAATCATCTATTCATATTACACTTATGTGCACTTGAGTTAACTTCACTCCCAGAACTAATAAGATTTTTTCTTTAAAAATCACCAATGTTAGAAATAAATTAACAGAAAATCAACAAATGGTCAAATGTATGCAAATGTATATATATTCTGAAAGGAAAATGGATGGGGAATACAGTCACCATAATTTCTGAACTGACATGTTCGGACAACTCCCACACAGGGGAAGATAACCCACTTTTTTAAAGATTATAAAAAAACAAACGCAGTTTTGAAAAATAAAAAAATTCAAATGCTCATAATATGCACTGGAAAATGGTTCTAAAATGTGTATAAATATGTCACACATCACCACAAATTGCTATTGTTTGATAGCTAAGCATACAATGTTGTCAGAGGTGCATTATGGGATGTCAGTCGATACCTGGGTCTGACGCAACTTTTCTTAGCACTACTAATTTGTAGTAAATAAACTATGGCTCATATGTATGTAAACATGCATATATTCTTGAAGGAAAATGAATTAGGAATCAAATAAACATAATTTTTGAACTGACAAGTTTGGAAAACTCCCATGCAGGGGAAGAATGCAACATTTTGTCTTCTTCCTCCTCTCCCTCCTCTTCCTCTGCCACGCCCCCTGCCTGTTGATGTACTTGGAAGTTTGTATTCCTCTTCAGGATAATCACTCTTATCTGAATCCTTGTCCGACAGGTCACTAGAATAAACATCACCATCGTCTGCTACGCTTTCATCGTCACTAACATCACCATTATACGGTGTTTCAAACAGAATTCGTGCTACTTCCTCGGCAGTGTAGCGTCTGGCAGCCATATTGATAATCTCCGTGTGTGATTGCTTAAGAAAATGCAAAAAAACCGCATCAAAAAAGATGAAAAAATCGCAGAGAAAGCACTGTAAACATGCACTGTGGAGGCAGCCATTGCACGGAAGTTTTAGAGATCACGTGACCGGGATGTAGGTCAGTGCGCTAATTAATATGCGGCAACCCTTGAACCGCGGATAGATCCGCTGCTGAGAGCGAAAGGCTTAACAGAAGTAAACTAAAAATACAATAACAAAAAAAAAAAAAAAAAAAAAAAAAAAAAAGAACACAATACTATTACTGTGAGTGAGGGCACCGGTGTGGGTTGCTTCCCTTGGCCCAAATACGAAACTGCCGAGTAGAGCTAGCTGTAGCAGACGAATTATTTTGCGGGCCAAGCGGGCCCTTCGTTTTTCAACTTTCCGAGCCCGAAATCAACTTTGCGGGTTTTTGGCCCCGGGCCCCCGCTAATTTCGAGCCCTGACTGTCTGACTCTCTTTCTGCCCTGCAGGCCCTTCAGGGCGCGGGAACAGACCACCCACTGCTGGTGCAGATTAGAGAGTTAGTTATTTGGGTTTAACGCCGAGCAGGCGACTAAGGCCATCTCATGGCGGGCAGATTAGAGAGCTCTACGCGGACTTGATGAACTAATATTATGACACCATTTTTATTTGGGTCCCGGGCCATGTGGGCATGGAAGGCAAGAGAATCGCAGATTGTGCTGCCAACAGTGCCCGCATTGACCCTGTTCCTGACACGCAGACTGTTTATAGTGATTTTAGGAAGTTTACAAAGTAAAGTAGGTAAGAGCACTGTCAGGGGAGAGAAGTGTGCATGATCGACCAGTGATCATAGATCCACAGTGGCCAAAGCACACGAAAAAAAAGATAGGAAAGAGGGGTGCGCTAAGAAAGTGACTGAAAGCAATGCATATGGAAGCCCCCAGAAGTGAATTTTATGAAGCTATGTGAATTTTATTATTTGCCCTTTTTGAGAGTCTGTAGACGTTTCTTTTAAAGACATGCAACATTTTAGCCTGACATTTTTAAGCTATATTTACATCTTGTCTTAAGACCTTGCTTTTAGTCTGGCTGACCAGATTTTTACCCATCTCGCCGTGAGATGGCCTTAGTTGCATGCTCGGCATCAAACCCAAATAACTAACTCACTCCTATTTTGCCGTTGAAGCAGACCGCGCTAGTGGCCTTGTTGTAAAGGTTTGTTATGACTTTGATCAGGTTGGCATTGATGTATAGCTTCATGGTGGACCAAAGGGCTGCATGCCACACCCTGTCAAACGCTTTCTTAAAATCCACAAAGACATGATAGAGGTCATGTGAACATTGCCAAGACAAGAAGTTTTCCAGGAGCAGACATTGGAAGCGACCATGCCGACAAGCAAAGAAACCTTGGGTTACAGCTGACATCTTTGTTTTATGTGACAAGCGTCGAGAATTTAAAGAATTAGAAATCAGAGGTAGAAGGAGCTAAACAATACAGGGAAATTAACCAGGATATCAAGAAAAGCATGAAAAAGGCAAAGAATAAGTGGATTGAAGATCAGTGTAAACACATAGAAGAAAATCTGAACAAAAATAATAGCATAAAAGCATACCAGCTGGTGAAAGACCTGACCAGTGTAAAACAAGGATGCTCCTCGATCATTCAAGATTGTGAAGGAACTGTCTTACGGAAGACCAAGACATACTGAAGAGATGGACAGAGTACTGCTCAGATTTGTACAACCACTGAGCTACAGGGGATCCAGGCATACTTGTCAACCCACCCGTGACCAACAATGGCAACTATCCCATCCTCCGAGAAGAAGTAGAGGCTGCAGTGAAGTCGCTGAAAAAAGGGAAGGCAGCAGGAGCAGATAACATCCCTGCAGAGCTAGTCCAAGAAAGCGGAGACAATTTTGATAAGCGCTTTACTAACAATCTGCAATAAGATCTGGCAGTCAGGGGATTGGCCCACACCATGGACCCAATCACTTATAATAACTCTCCCTAAAAAAGGCAACTTACATCAGTGCTAGATTATCGCACTATCAGTCTTAGATGCCACCCAAGCAAAGTCATGTTAAAGATCCTACTGAACAGGCTGAAGCCACAGGCAGAGGAAATCATAGCTGAGGAACAGGCAGGCTTCAGACCAGGGCGCAGCACAACTGAGCAAATCTTCAACCTGAGAGTTCTATGTGAGAGGTACCTCCAGCACCAGCAAGATCTCTTAGAGCCTATACTCAGGCATGGGAATTGTCCGTGAAATCCGCGAGATTCCGCGAAAAAGAAGAGATCGTCCCCTGAAAAAAAAACGTTGTGGGTAGTAAAACGAGCAGAGCACTGGTTTAACATCGCGGGCAGGATATGACACGGCAGGCTGTGTCTGCGACCCGCACTGGTGGCCGAGTGCGCCGCGGCGCGCAGTAAACCTAGGTGGGCCAGACGTGCATTGTATTTGCCGATTTTTGTTGCCCCCCCCCCCCCCCCCCCCCACATCGTTTGATTATTTCGGCCCCATGAAGGAAGGTCTAGCCCCCCCCCCCCCCCCCCCCCCCCCATGTTGTTTGATTTTTTGGCCGCAGGAAAGAAGGTGTCTAGCGCCTACTCCCCCCCCCCCCCCCCCCCCCCCCCCCCCCCCGTTTGTTTTCAGCCGCAGGAATGGAAAGCAAGGTCTAGCTTTGTGGAGGCCTGAGGTTGAAGGCCTAGTTTCAGATGATTTTCGCTTGGGCAATTCCCGTGCCTGTATACTGAGAAGCAAAAGAAAGCGGAAATCATTATAGTCATCAGAAACATTGAAGTGTTACTGATGACTTGAAAGTTGTTTTCTTTTCCGTGAAGCTTTGAGTTGTATGACTCAAAGCAGACTTAACCCATATCATGCCGAGACTAAAAGCTTCAAATTTGTACACTGCCATATGCAAGCTACATTATAGTACTTAGAGATAAGGATATAGAGAAATGGCTTTAGTTCAACTTCAAGGGTAGTGCCAGAATAGCTTGGCGCCTAGAGGTGCCAAGCTATTCTGGCACTACCCTTGAACTATTTTAGTCAGACTTATTTCACACACTGGTGTATTCCAAATGATAAGGGTTAATCTGTGGGAAGCACATAGTTAACCCATTTAACCCAAGACCAGATTTTGGAGGTGCTAATTAAGGACTGTGTACCTGTTGCAGGAGATGGATGGACCATAATAATTCAAGGGTAGTGCTCATCTGGCACTACCTTTGAATTATTATGGTCCATCAATCTCCTGCTGTAGGGGTTTGAGGCTAAATGGGTTAATCATGCCATACTCATGATGTTTTTTTTTTATCCATCCATCTCCCTTGACTTTTGTGTTGTGTGTAGCAGATAATCTCATACAGCCTTCAAGGTGTGCTTTCTCAGTTATTGTGGTCCAATGAGGTTAATATACAGCCGTCGATGCTTAAGTCGAACCTGCAGGGCATTTTTTTTCGTTTGACTTGTCTGTCATACAGATAAGTTTGACATACCTGTCCTATGTCATACGGATAAGGATCCATCATACGGATGACTCAAATTTTTCACAGAGATGTTTGACTTGAGCGGTGTTTTTTTTCTACGGATCAAAATTATGTTCATAACACACAACATTCTTTGAAGATAAGAATAAGATATACAAAGTCATGTTGAAACAGACAAGAAGAACCAAGAGAAGGTTTTTTGACAAAATCCCATCAGAATTTACTGACACCTAAAATAAATCTCTCGGATGCTTGGGTCAGACAGACTGACATACAGACAAAGTAATATACAGGACTTTCCGGGCGACATCTGTAACCAAACGTCTGAAAGCAGCTATAATTCAGGATGTTATTTTTTACTGTGGCAATTTTCTCGAATCCATGACAAGGAATTTACACCTAACTGAACAGCTTTCAGGTCAGGACTTAAAGTTCAACAAATTTATTGCATGCAGCTGAGAGTGTTTCAACCTGTTTTCCATCTTTTCATCCTAGTAAAGTCAGACACACCTTTCTCCAAACAAATTGATATTACAGAGAGAACACTTCATTCTATACCATCGACATCAGTAATGATCAACAAAGAGACAAAAGAGAATACATGTAACACGGACTGACCGACTCATTTTGTGGTTATTCTCCTAAGTTCCGTACAATTATTATGTGTTTGACTGTACAAATATAAAAATACTAATGAAAAATCAAAAAGAAAACACAAGAAGTAGAACGCAGTGGAGGTATTAAAGCAGTGTGCTGTAGAGTGGACTTTGATTGCTTATCTTTCCTGATAAAACAGGTTCTCAATGTTGTCTTACCTCAGTGGAGACTTCATTACTCTTCTTTTCACAATCCATGTGAGTATGCACACGTAACAGAGGTCTTCTAGTCGCCCTGGTAAACATCGTTGGAACTCTATGTACAAAGGAGAACTGAGGAGAGCAGAGAAATCTTTCATTTTATTACATTCAGGCTTCAAAAGCTGTTGGCCTCTTTGTTCAGCATTTTTTTAATTAAGATTCTCATTGGCGAGAAAATGTATGTTTCACAAAACTCGATCTACACTGGAGTCTGTAATTCTTATTTTTACTGATATTTTGCAAATAGCTAGATTAAAGGAAGGCACTGAATGAGTTCGTTAACCAGGATTGTACTTCTTCAACCTTTTGACTGATAATTAAGTATTTTTTAAAAAAGAAAAAAGTCACGTTTTTCTGGAATTATTTGGAATTACTCTTAAAACAATTGAATATTTTTACCTCCCCCCCCCCCACAAAAAAAAAAAAAAAAAAAAAAAAAATCAGTCTTCTCATTAATAATTGTATGATTGTTCATAAATGGTATTTACATAAGCCTACAGTTTGACTCAGCTGTCAGGTACGATTTAATTGTGATTTTCAGTACCTTTTTTTTTGGAGTTATTTTTAAAACAGCTAGCATAACTTTGATTTTCTTTTACGAAAAAAAATCTTATTAATACCAGCATGATTTTTTCATAAAAAGTGTTTGCGTAAGCCTGCTGTTTGTCCCAGCTCTTGCTTAGGTTTAGGTCAAATTGTGACCAGTAAGCCCTAGGTGTGAAAATCAGCGAGAAAATTGAAAAGTTTGAAACTCAAATACGTCAAATGTTAGTACTGCAATGAGTGACGTATAACATCAAGTCGTCACTATAACCACAGCATCGTGAGAATAATGATGCCATGACGTGCAGCTTGAAGTGACATCATTTCGCTGCTTGTGATATTATTCTTCTTCAGAATAGCTATCACTACTCCAGGCCATAGAACTTACGAATGGTGGGAAGCGCTGTGTGTCCGTCTTTTTTTTTGTGTTCCAGTGTGTGTGGATTAGAGGGTGGGTTAGGGTAGAAGGAGATGGATCAGAAGGATAAGCTTGAAAATAGGAACAACTGTGGGCTGGGGTCCCATCTTGTTGCAATCATATCCTTGCACACACACACACACTCACAAGCACATAACACACAAGCGTGCGTAATAATATAAGAACTAATTAAAATAGAATGGCAAAACGTGAACATCAAAAGGCTGATTTACAGACTCGTGCATTCACAAACATACACAAACACAACATAATAGTCTAATACATTGAGAACCTGAAATAAACTTGAACGTTAAAAACGTAGATCAGCATCAACAAAATTGGCAGTACAACTCGGGGTGCATGAGTAACGCTGACACAACTATGGGCCTATGGGCGAATGAGAGGAAGAGAGAGAATTCATCTGTAAAGTGTGTGCCTGTGGGTGACTTTGAAAGCGACTTGTTCCCGGCAATAGAGGATCAATAGATGGCAATACCTACTTTGTATTAACCCATTCAGCCCTGATGCACTACAGCAGGAGATGAGTCGACCATGATAATTCAAGGGTAGTACCAGATTAGCTTGGCGCCTGTCGGTCCCAAGCTAATCTGGCGCTGCCCTTGAATTAACATGGTCAATCCATCTCCTGCAACTTGTGCATAGTCATTAGATGATGCCTCCAAAATTGGGGAAATACGTGCATTGGGCTGAATGAGTTAAAATAAAAAACTGCCTGGAGATTATTTTTTTAGGGACAATATTGCAAAATTTCAAGCTTGTCTGTCTTCCAGCATGGGCTCTAGTTGCTGACACACACACACACACACACACACACACACACACACACACACACACACACACACACACACACACACACACACAGAGTTTCCACATGAGATCCCTGCGCTCACTCATGGGCATCAAATGGCAAGACAAGGTGACAAACCTGGAAGTCCTGGACAATGCTGGCTTAGTGAGTGTTGAAGCCTTTATCTTAAAGACACAACTTCGCTGGACAGGTCATGTCATACGCATGGATGATTCTCGTATGCCACGCGAACTCCTGTATGGTACACTCTTAAAAGGCCACAAGAAACTAGGACGGCCAAAGAAACGCTTCAAAGACTGCATAAAACACAGCGCCATATAAATTCTGAGAATGCTCTTGCTACGCTAATGCCATGGAATTCCAGGCTGGTAAGCTTACATTGTGTCATCAGGACATCAGCTACAAAAATTGTACTGGCGGTACTACCAGTCAAATTCTGGAGGCAGCTTCTCGTACATGCGTTGTGTTTGCAATTTCAGGTTACGCCGTATGCCTACCTGAAGAGCACCCCCCCCCCCCCCCCCCCCCCCCCCCCCTTGGGGCGAAACCGGTTGTACTTGTAGGCGGCAAAAACTTAAATCTATCCAGCAGGTCCAAAATCTGTTTGGGAATATTCATGCACTAGCCTCCCCTCTCTGGGGGAGGACTGGATATTCTCCAGCGGGTTGCGGGGCGCCTGGGGGGTAGTCCCTACTACTTTATGTAGCAGGTGTTCAGTGGAAGGCTTAAAATGATAGGTCTGTCATTCGTCGCAATACCTAATCATTTATCCATGAAAAATAAAGTTTCATTTCACTTCTCTCTCTCTCTCTCTCTCTCTCTCCGAAGTTTTATTAACCCAAACTGGACAGATCGACTTAGTGGAGCCATTTTTGGACAAGGGAAAAATATGGTTCTACTTAAGCGTTTTTCGACCTATCTTTGACTTAGGTGTATGGAACTGCATTTTTAAAAAAATAGTTTGACTTGCCTGACGTTTGAGAGAAGAAACACCTTCGTTCGAGTTATCCGTTTTAAAATAGAAACAACAGTTTTGGCTGGGAAATTTTACTTATCCATTTTTGACTTAAGCGTATGGGACTGTATTAGTGTATACATAACCACGGATACCAAGTGAATAAGTGACAATCATTCATCATTGATAGTGCTGCAGTGTGTCATCATTTGTGTTGGAAGTAAATGAGCATTTTAACACCCTTACTTCTGAGAAAAATTTAGAACCATCCAGCGGTTGCTACAAGAGGCATAGAGCCTCATGAGCCCCTGCAACTGCGGGGGCTCATGAGGATCTATGCCTCTTGTTGGATCTGCTTTATATCCATATTCCTTCGATGGCTGTGGATCTTTGACTTTGATTAATGAATTTACACTGATTTAAAAAAATCTGCATTCAGGGTAGCAAAGGGGTTAAAACCATTTTGGGACTTCTTCTTGTGTAGTGTAACCAACTTCATTATTTTGAAGATTTTCTTCTCTCTCATTTCAGATTCCCCCACCCAGGTTCTGCCCTGGGGGACTTGGGTGGGGTTAACTACTTTTTAGTTCCCAGGGTCACCCTGGTCAGCCCCAGAGGGTGGGTTTTCCCCTCTATTCTGGGGCATGTGTTTCTGTCTACCCTTAGTCCATTCACCTGTATTTTCCTTTTTTAAACTCTCCCTACTGTCTGCGCTGCCTGTCACTCTTGATATTGGATGTGTGTTGCTAAATGGTCTTGGCTTTATTTAGGCCAGATGTTGTAGGTTTATTAGGGTATTGGACCGGCTAGCAACATACCTTCAATATTCTGTTTATTTTTTTTTTCTCGAGCAGTGCAGTCACGTCCTGAGAAAGCCTTGTTGCTGTCGGGACGTTAAGCAATGCACAATCAATCAATCGTTTCAGATTATCGGGATCTACTGATGGTGACATCAGTGATGATGAGTTTGATCGACAGCTTCTTCAGATGGCAGCAGGAGCGGGTTCCCAAGATTTAGAAAACAGACAGGACAAAGTTTCCAGTGATCCTTACAAGCAGTTAGAGTCTCCAGGGTGGCAGCGAAGCCAGAAAGTGGCTTCCAGACGCAAGTCTCCCAGGAAAAATGGAAATAAAGAAACAGATTTGATGGATGCTGCAACACAAGATTTAGGTGCTACTGAACAAAATAAGTCACCATTACAGAGCAGGGGAAGATCATCCCAAAGTCTGGCATCAGTTCGAAGTGCACATAAACATAGGGTTGAGGCAGAAAATAGGACATCAATGAAACACATGAACACCACAGAATCAGACGGTGAACTATCTGGGGACAAGCAGAACAGAACTTTGGACCAGGAGTGTTCTGACTGTGACTCGCCCATGATCACTTCCAACAAGACGTACCGTCGCTTGGTTATCAAAGATTCAGACAGTGACTCGCAACAAACACGGGACCAGGGAACATCCTGCAAAGGTGATGATGGGAAAAGAAAGGAAATAAACTTTTTGCAGAATTTAGGGCTTGAACCCTCTCAGGATGCTGCTGAAAAACACCAGCACCCTCAAACTTCAGCATCATACAGGCAAAGCGTATTGACATCAAAGTATTTCAAAAGAGGCACTTTCAGGAAATCTTCCATTCAGGTTGGATGGGGGAAAACCTTGATGCCTGGTACTGCGCATGCGCGAAAATCCCCACAGAAATCACACGGTGAGGTCTTTTCAGGACAGGTGGGCGCTGATTCAGAATCTTGCACAGTGAGGAAGTCACCTGTCAAAGCCACTGTGCGGTCCAGATCACCAAAGAAGACACGCCACTTTCCATCCAAAACTCATAACCCTGTGAAACATGGGAAACATTTTCCTGATAAGCGTCGTCACGAGGAGTTGGTCTCGAATGAGATGAGTAACTTTGTCATGTCAGATTCAGGGGCTGAAGATGGTGATGCCACATCTCGTAATGGAAAACATCACGATTCCTCTGACACTTGGCATATAATTGAGGTAAGTTTTTTTTAACAGTTTCTAACCCATTCTTCCCCAAGGCCCAATATTTTGGGGGTGTCACTTACCAACTATGTGTCGGTTGCAGGAGGTGCTTTGACCATGATAATTGAAGGGTAGTGCCAGATTAGCTTGGCACCAAGCTACCCAAGCGCTGCTCTTAAATTCTCATGGTCAATCCATCTCCTGCTCTAGTGTGTTGGGGCTAGATGGGTTAGGATGTTTCAGTCTGTAAGATGATTGCAGTTGCCCTCTCCATGGTGGGATGCGAGTGCTTAAATTTGCCAATAAGATGGGTTTCAGTGTTTGTCCTGTCTTTTCCACCCATCTTTTCACATAACCATGTATGTAGACACATGTAACGGAGGTGTCTTTTTGCCCATCATGAAACTCTCCTACATAGCATTAGCAGAGGTGAAGATCAGAAAAGTATTTCATTATTGACATTCATGTTTCATTTGACTCATTCAGCTTGATGGCCGTATTTCCCAAATTTTGGAGGCATCATCTAATGACTATGCACCAGTTGCAGGAGATGGATCGACCATGATAATTCAAGGGCAGTGCCAGATTAGCTTGGCGCCATCAGGCGCCAAGCTAATCTGGCACTGCCCTTGAATTATCATGGTTGACCCGTCTCCTGCTGTAGGGTGTCAGGGCTGAATGGGTTATAACCCTACGGCCATATTTTGGAGGTGTCACCTTAACTATTGTGTACCAGTTGCAGGAGATGGGTTGATGCATCTGGTGGTGCCGAGCTAATCTGGCACTACTCTCGAATTATCGTTGTTGATCCATCCTGTGATTAAAATCTAATGGTGGGCAGCCATAAAGTCCAAAATCACAGAGCACCACACAGATGCAATCAGTCTCTTCCAGCAAGAACACAGGTGTGAATTATAATCAGTGGGTTGCACAAGGTCTGCACCTCTGAATGGCATTAGCTCAGAGAGTTACATGTTGTGCATTACAATTTACAATCTGAACGGCATTAGCTCAGAGAGTTACATGTTGTGCATTACAATTTACAAGTGTGCTGGTCTGGTCTGTAAAATTGCATATCATGTCGCCCCAATGCATGTTCTCATTTTGTCCCATTGGAGGCAGATTGGCTTTCTGAAATCTTAGTTAACCCATTCAGCCCTGACACCCTACAGCAGGAGATGGGTCGACCATAATTCAAGGGTAGTGCCAGATTCGCTTGGCGCCTGTCGGCGCCAAGCCAATCTGGCACTACCCTTGAATTATCATGGTTGATCCATCTCCTGCAATAGGTGCATAGTCGTTAGATGACGCCTCCAATACATGCGTCGGGCTGAATTAGTTAAGTCAAGGCTATAGAGCCCAAGCCGTCTGAAGAACATGGATAAAAAGTGGCATCAGCTAGAGGCATAGATCCTCATGTGCCCGTGCAGTTGCTGGGCTCATGGAGATCTGTGTCTTGCAGCCAGATGGTGTTCACTTTTTCTTGGCAGTAAAGGTTGTTAAATTTGTGTTCTCAGGTGCTGTGTAAAGAGTTTGGTTTAACGGAGAAGCAGGCGAGAGTATGTCTATGGCGAAACAGTGGGGACGTGAGGGCCACTCGATTCTGGATCCTGACAGGACAGACCTTGCCAGGTAATTGCATGCTAACGCTATCATACTCGTAGTTACATGATTTAGTCACAAGGCAACGCTGGTGTATCAATTATCAAAGCTAATAAAGCTGTACCACCAGTATTTCGCTGAATGATTTTTTCATACAAGTAATTACATGGTAGACGTAATACATAATTACTGAATTATTTATTTAATAATTGTCGGGTTCACTGACAAAGTCAAGAGGTTAAAACCTATGTGTCACTGGGACTTGGCAGACCCCAACTAAATGCAAGAGGCAGAGACCTTCGGGAGCCTCCCACCCCCCTACTGTGACTTGTGTGGGTGTATGCTTCTTGCTGATCTTATTTTATAATTATGTCTTGGAAGCAAATGGTAGGCAGTTTGTATTTCTAGTCATTAGATTGGTAATTGGGTTGATTAATCTTGTGACTGATATATCCGTTATGTACAGTTGCATCTTTCTGTCACAAAAAGATAAGTAGCAAATTGTGTACTTGTTTGTATGGAAGAAGGGTCTTTACCCCGAAGTATTAATAAATTGTGTTAAGCTGTCTTTTGTAAGCATGTTTCTTTCTCCTTCATTGGGATGTTCTCTGCATTTTACGTGCTTGGCAGTCACCTTTTGGTCGGATTTCATTATGCACTGGGGTTGCTATTGGGTGTCAGCAGGAAACCGTTAGATATGTGCAGATCTGTCATATTAACCCTTTTCATCCTGGTTTATGTTTGCTTGAAATAAAATTGACTATGATAGTTCGAGGTGGTGCCAAGCTATTCTGGCACCACCCTTGAACGAAAATGGTCATTATTGTGCACTGGGGTTGCTATTGGGTGTCAGCAGGAAACCGTTAGATGCGTGCGGATCTGTCATATTAACCCTTTTCATCCTGGTTTGTTTGCTTGAAATAAAATTGACTATGATAGTTCGAAGTGGTGCCAAGGTATTCTGGCACCACCCTTGAACAAAAATGGTTGATCCATCTCTTAATTTTTGCTTTAGCCCTTATAGGACAATAAGCATATTTTAAAAAATCAGCTTCAGGATGTTATGGGTTAAGACACTTAAGCTGAGAGACATGCACACAGTTTTGCCCTTGGAGGGTGCCAAAGTCCTCAGGCACTACCCTTAAGTTGGGAAATGACGTGCAAGAGCATGCATGGAAATAAAAATAACCCGTTCTGTACTTGTTTGTGTTGGCAGGTCATTGGGTGTGGCTGCGAGAGCAAGACACCGTGCTGCAGACCTGTGAACCAAGCCACCCAGACTGGCAGTGTCTGGAAAACACCCGCGGGCTGCAGGCAGTCCTTGCACGGCAGCGCTTCCTGATGGGCACTGGGGACATGTGAATCAAGCCATCCAGACAGGCAGTTTTTGGTTGGAAAAGAGTTGCAGCCTGCAGACAGTCCTGGGGCGGCAATGCTTCCTCCAGGGCACACAGGATTCTCAACCCGGCCTTCCAGACTGGCAGTTTTTGGAGAACAGTGGCTGTCTGCAGGTGGTATTTGGACGTCAGCACTTTCGCGTGGAAAAAGGGGACCTGTGAACCAAGCCATCCGGACTGCCAGAATGGTCGTTGTGGTCTGCAGGCTTGTGTGGGGTGGCAGTGCTTTTTTATGGGCACAGGGGATGTCTGTCACTTTATTTGATATGTATTCTTTGGTGACACTTCAACTTTGGAGATCCTCCAGGTTTTTGCAAAATCCCAGAAAGCTGAATTTCAGCTTTTTGGTTCAGATAAAACAGTCTTTTAGCAAGCTGGTTCTGTCTGCAAGAGACATACATTCTTATTAAAATCTATGTCTCTTGCTGACCATGGATCACAGGGTATTGTAATACACGTACAATGAAAATATGTATTTTTCTCTAAAATGTATTTTTTCGAAAAATATTTACCGATGGCATTACTGATAGGAAGGTATACTTAGCTTAACCAATTTCAGCCTAAGCTTCCGTTGTGTATGCTATGCAACCCGGAAGGCCACTTTAGAATGTCGTTACCAAGGACCCCCGAGTGGCCTCCCCTGTCCCCTCATCCGGTCATGCGCATAGCTTTCCCGCCAGTCTTTATCTTAGCTCACCGGCGGCAAGCGGGGCAGGAGGACAGGACCTCTGAGTAATGCCATCAGCAAGTATTTTTCGAAAAAATACATTTTAGAGAAAAATCATTTGTTTACTCAAAACTCTTATCGATGGCTTTACTGATAGAAAGAATAGCGAATAGGAGGAGGGTGCCGCCCCCTAAGTCTGCTGTAAGCGTTAATCAACAGGAACACTGCCCCCCCCCCCCCCCCCCCCCCCCATGTGTTACGCTATCGAGGTCCCCCCAAGCGCACACTCCTGAGAATTTCAGCTAAGCCTTACCTAGTGCGCCAGAGGCGCTGGGAGGGAGTGTTGCACTGCCGGGATGTCCCCGACCAGGGCCAGGTTGTTTCGCTGGCCTGCCATGTCCCGTAGGTAGAGCGGGCGAAGGTAGACTCGGCCTACCAGCCCACGGCCACCACAATGTCCTTGACGGTGCAGTTGCGGTCAAAGGCTATGCTCGCTGACACTGCTCAGTTCTCGTGGGCCTGAATTTGAATCTTTTTTGCACCCTCTGGGGAGAGATCCTTGTACGCTGATCGGATGACCCATCAGAGCCAGGATGAGATCGTCTGCGCCGAGATATCACTTCTGCCCGGAGCCAAGGGCAGGAATAGGCGTGAGCGCCCTTTTCTGAGTGGCTTAGTTCTGCGCAGGTAGATTTATAGTGCCCGAGACCCGTTGACGGGACTCCCCTGGACTGGTCTACTCCTTTGAGCGGGCGTACTGTCAGTACCTGGGGCGCAGATGTGGGGAGCCAATTTTTGGCCAGAAACGAGCGGTCAGTTAGAAGCTATACTAAACCGTCGGTCCTGAACTGGAGAAAAGACGGTTGTAATGAGAGGGCATGGATCTCGCTGACCCTGGATGCTGTGGCGAGGGCGAGAAGGAAGCAAGTCTTTGTGGACAGGTCTATAATAATAATAAAACCGGTATTATATAGGCGCTTTTTCTCAATTTTTTTGCGAATCGACTCGAAGCGCCGCGAACTGAAACCCAACACGCACACACACGTGACAGACATGGATTTACTCTGAAGACAAACACAACAAGACAGACGAAGGGTCAGCTCAACTACTGAAGTTACAGAAATTTTTTAGCGCTTGTATTTGAAATTTATAGTGGCCTGAAACTGGTACCAAAGTGTGTGTGTGGCGGGGGGGGGGGGGGGGGTGGAAGAACCGGAGTACCCGGAGAAAGAACCCCGGACGGTCCGCCCGAATTAACGGTGACACTTACCTGAGGAGAAAAGTCCGACGCCGGAACCCGTTTTCGAACCTCGCACCTTTGGCATTGGTGCCAGGGGCAAGGGCTCAAATCGGTCCGAGTTGAGCCAGGTTAATACCCAAGACAAATCCCAGCGGGGAATGAGCAAGCAGGAAACCAGACGCTGGAGTTCAAAGTGGGCCATAAGGTCTGCGAGGTCCTTGTTGGCACCCGGGTCCGGTCTCCCTACATGTCGGTAGGTGTCTGCTATCATTGCCAAGTAGCCTCTGATGGTGATGGGTGCCAGGTTCTGTTGGGCGAAGAGCCACAGAAAGAATTGGGCCAGTTCAAAGCAAAGTTAAAAACTCACCTTTTCTCACAGACTTTCGTGTGATCTCTACAGTTTTCTGTACACCTCCCCCCCCCCCCCCCCCCCCCCCCCCCACTGCAGACTCTGTGTGTGTGTGTGTGTGTCATTTTCACCTGCGCATTGAGTTATATTATAAATATGAGAAATGCGCCATATAAATACCATGTATTATTATTATTATTATTAGTTGTGGGGTGGTCAGGTCCGTGGGGGGAAGCTGTGCGGCCGCGCACCAGGCCTGGAGGACTCGCCACTTTCCCTCATAGACGTTTCTGGTAGATGGCCTGCGATGGTAGATGGATTGCTTCCACCACTGTATCCGAGAAGCCTCTAGCTGCGAGGGCTTGCTGGACAAGCTCCAAGCGTGTAGACACAGCCGCTCCGGGCACGGATGAAAGCGCTGTTGCCGTGGCTGCTTGAGCATCGTGCGGTGTAGGGAGTTCAAGGGGGGGATCCGTGGCAAGGCTCAGGAGGTCGGTGGTCCAAGTCTTGGTCCAACTGAACGATGCCACGAGCAGTAGTAGCGTGTTTGCGCCCCGGAGCTTTTGGAGCACCTTGGGTACTAGGACCGAAGGGGGAAATGCATATGCTGTGAGGCCATCCCAAGGTATGGAGAGTGCGTCTACTGCCCAGGCCATTGGATCCGGGACGGGAGAGACGAAGAGCGGGAGTTGCCTGTTCCACCTCGTGGCAAAGAGGTCGAGCGTGGGCGTCTCCCAGCATGCGCATATGAGCCTGAATATGTCTGGGCGCAGGGCCCACTCCGTGTGGAGACGTTGACCGCGGTGAGAGAGTGAGTCCACGAGGACGTTGAAGTGTCATGGGATGTGCCGTGCCCGAAGTGTGATGATGCGATCCCTGCACCACAGGAGGACATGGTACAAGAGCATGTAGAGGGAGGAGGAGCGCGTCCTGCCCTGGTTCTGTATGTAGGCTACCACCGTCGTGTTGTCGGAGAGCACTAGGATCTCCTGGTGAGCGATGCGGTCTTGCCATGCAGCGAGTGCGAGTCCAACTGCCTTCAACTCCAGCCAGTTGATGTGTTTGTTTGCGTGATCCCTTGGCCAGCTGCCTGAAGCAGTGACGAAGTCCGGCAGCAGGTGTGCGCCCCAGCCGGAGAGGCTTGCGTCCGTGCATATGGAGAGGTGGAGGAGAGTAAAGCGGGATCCCCGACGCTAGCCAGGACCTGTCCATCCACTGTAGGAGGTGAGGCCTGACCTGTGGAAAAGGCCATGTGTTCACGACCAGCGTATACTGTAACAGACAGCAAGCAGAGCTGTAGCCGTGCGTGCGTGAGGCCTGTGGAAGAGGCCAAGTGTTCACGACCAGTGGCCTATCGACTACTCGGTCGATGCCGCTGCCCAGTGAAGTCATCGACTGTGAGGCATCCACCGAGGCATTACCGTCGCCAAAAACCGCTACAAGTAAACGGAAGTTTCCTTCCGTGCAAAAACAACACGCAAAGTCCACCACGTGCGCCCGACCGGAGGCCGGTCGCATACCCGGTTGATGCCACAGCCTGCCGAGTCACCGGCTGAAAGGCATTAACCAAGGCCTTACCTTGCCATCACCAACACTGCTACAAGTAATCCGAACTTTCCTAGAAAACACCAACACTAAAATCCACCGATGAAAACACCGTACACAGTCGAAGCGTAGCGAGGCTGAAACACGTCCGTACCTAAACAGCTAAGCATAATGATTGGTGGGAAAGCTATGTGCATGACCAGATGTTGGGACAGGTGAGGCCACTCGGGTGTCCTTGGTAACGACACTCTAAAGTGGCCTTCCGGGTTGCGTAGCATACTCAACTGAAGCTTAGGCTGAAATTGGGTAAGCTAAGTATACCTTCCTGTCAGTAATGCCATCGGTAAGAGTTTTGAGTAAACAACTCGATTTTCACAAAAACGGATTTGCTGTCTTTTGCCTTCGCATGGCAGTGTGTGGTCACATGCATGGATTGGTGGTAATGAAAAGCAGCCACACATGCAATCCTCCCCTCCTGGTCACATTACATAGTCAAATTTGGCCAGTTCAGGCAGTAAGAGGACCGGTGTTTTTAAAAATACCTTGTTTGAAAATTTGTAGTAGGGCTGAATGTTGAAATTTGCTGGAAATTTCTGGTTAGTTGAGAGGAGACATGTTTAATGCTTTGATTCATACCATCCTGAGCTTATTCAGTAGAGAATTGTGGACCTATGTTGAGTTGCCGTTGACGTAGTGATTTGAGGGGCACGCTGATTTCAGCTGTGCTTGGGTGTGGGGTTGGTAAGGAATCGGGTTCATAGCCAAGAAATGAGACTGTCAATGTGCTGTTTTTATTGTTATTTTGTGCATGGCAAATGTGCAGCTGGTGGGCGGTAGTGTTTTTTAGGGGATTGAAATATTAGGGGATGCCTGGGACTGACTATGGCTAAGAGACTGGACAGTACGGAAACGCGACTGTGTACCGTGGCCTGTCAGGTCACATTACATAGTCAAATTTGGCCAGTTCAGGCAGTAAGAGGACCGGTGTTTTTAAAAATAATTTTTACCTTGTTTGAAAATTTGTAGTAGGGCTGAATGTTGAAATTTGCTGGAAATTTCTGGTTAGATGAGAGGAGACATGTTTGGTGCTTTGATTCATACCATCCTGAGCTATTTCAGTAGAGAATTGTGGACCTATGTTGAGTTGCCGTTGACGTAGTGATTTGAGGGGCACGCTGATTTCAGCTGTGCTTGGGTGTGGGGTTGGTAAGGAATCAGGTTCATAGCCAAGAAATGAGACTGTCAATGTGCTGTTTTTATTGTTATTTTGTGCATGGCAAATGTGCAGCTGGTGGGCGGTAGTGTTTTTTAGGGGATTGAAATATTAGGGGATGCCTGGGACTGACTATGGCTAAGAGACTGGACAGTACGGAAACGCGACTATGTACCGTGGCCTGTCGTGTGATACTCAAAGCGTCATGGAAGGCAGTTGTAGTTGTGTCACATTCACTTTTTCATTGCATTGAAGGGATTAACCTTCACCGTGCTGCCTGGGTCCTGGAGGATCCAGAAAGGTGTTTAATTGCAAATATTTCATTAACTATTGGAAATATTTCAGTGAAGTTTTAAAAAATTCTTCAAGCTCATTAAAGACTACATTTTACCAAAATATGTTAATAATTGATGGAGAAATAAACAAATAAACAATGTCTGAATTTTTTCAACACACATTGTGTGGGTCATGCAGGAACCATACTTTTTATAGAGTGAGCAAGGTGAATATTCCTGTCCGGACGATGTTGGTCTTCAGTTTGTGAAGACTTAAGAGCCAAAGATGAGAGAATTGCATCTCGCCCAAAATTTTCCTTTGTTCGTTCGATTGTTTGCTTTTTGTTTTAATTTTGAAGGGTGTCAAAGTCCCTGCAAAATCGACCAGTTTCAGTTCAGTTTCTTGGAAATGGTGAATTTTCACCTGTAGTTTCTGGGGGAAACAGATCGTTTGCTCTCTCCGCCATGATGACTAAAAGTATGAGGATGCTTCCGGTGATTTGTACTATATAGTGTAAAAAGTTTGGGTCCTGTAGGACCCACATTGGGACAGGAATAACCATTTAAATCTTTCTTTGATAAATATGGGTCCTGCAGAACACGCATCATCGGGACAGGGATAACCAGTTAAATCGCTCATTGACAAATATGGGTCCTGTAGGACCCATGCCATCGGGACAGGGATAACCAGTTAAAATCACTTCTTTGAAAAATATGGGTCCTGTAGGACCCACATCATCATTTGTGTGTAGTCCAAAGCATGATCTGGTGAAGGTTAACCCATTGTGGCCGTTATGTTTGTGGTTGTGTTATTCTTTTGAGAGCATGACTGTGTGTGTTGATCATCGAAAGATCTGATATTCATTTATTTTGGAAAAGAATTACATACCTTTTTAGTAGGATTTATTTTCTTTTGCACAGAGAATTGCGATCGATTTTTGTTATGACACATATTTTCGCTACATTGTAAAGTTTGACCTACATTTTACTGGAAGGTTCCGGCAGGGTCGTGGCCTTTTTAGTGACCTCAAAGTAAACATGTTGGTTACTGTTAGCGACATTTACGGATTGCATGGATTTTCTGGAATACACTCTAGATGGTAGTAGTGGAAGTTTATGGACGGATCTAGAGTGTGTTTTTTTCATGAATATTAATGAGTTTTGGTTACGTTTTCTTTTCTGATTGGTCAAGTTGTGCAACTTGCCGGATTGTTCTAGAAATCTGTAATAGTATAAAAAGTGGGCGTTGTAGAGAGACGGTGTACCAGAGTGTGGATGCATTTGTGGAGGCATTGTGCTGAGAGTGCATTGTGAGAATAAAAATATTGTTGGAACTATTACTTCAGTGTGGTCTACAACCTTGTGCCACATGTGTCGAGTTGCAGCCGAGTGAAGTTTTTTTTTTTTGTACAAGAACCCTACATGAGCGCATCTGGTGTGATTGTATCATACTACGACAACCACGTAACAGTGTACAACAAACCAAGGGGAATTACTCAGCGCTGGACAACAGTTAGATCCCCTGCCCCCGCCTATCAGGCACCCAATCGCCAGCCCACAGAGAAATATGCAGTTATAGAATAAGACGATCATTTGCATCTTCAATATAAGATGCATCAGGTCTCTTATATAACCCATATATAAGAGACCTGATGCATCTTATATTGAAGATGCAAATGATCGTCTTATTCTATACCTGCATATTTCTCTGTGGGCTGGCGATTGGGTGCCTGATAGGCGGGGGCAGGGGATCTAACTGTTGTCCAGCGCTGAGTAATTCCCCTTGGTTTGTTGTACAATTCTGCCAGCGCTAGCCTCACCTATCTGGTTTGTGAGTATCTCACGTAACAGTGGCCCAAAGTTGAAATCCACAAATGTTGGAGTTGTCCTGTTAAGACAACTCTGGAGATAGATCGACCTGGATAGTTCAAGGGTGGTATCAGACTTGGCGCTTATACATGCCAAGCTATTCCTTCAATCCAATCGGTGAAAAGAAATGCGTCCGTCTCTCAACACAGTGCAATATCATGATTACCTCTGTTTATTCGTACATTTACCAGCGAGGGGCTTGGACATGGCATATACAACTGAGAGATTGATGCAGCACAATCCCCCAAATCATTGTGAACACAAGTTTTACAAAAAAATGAACGCAACATATTATGAGCAGTTTGTGTTGTAAGCATGATGTACATTTGATGCAGTAGACGCAAGCAGTTCTAAAAGGGCAGGGTCCGTACGGTCTGTGAACATTTGTGAAAGTTGTTAAAAAATGACAAGGCTTTATCAGGGCCCTGGAAAGTCTGTCAATTCCAGTCCTTTTCCTTAACCCTTATCATTCGGAATACACCAGTGTGTGAAATAAGTTTGACTAAAATAGTTCAAGAGTGGTGCCAGAATAGTTTGGCGCCTCTAGGCGCCAAGCTATTCTGGCACCACCCTTGAACTAAAGCCATTGGTCTTTATCCTTATCTGTAAATACTATAATGGAGCTTGCATATGGCAGTGTACAAATTTGAAGCTTTTAGCCTCAGTATGATATGGGTTAAAGTCTGAAAGTTTGTAAAAAATGACAGAGTGCTGGCAAACTTTTGTCTACTTCTTTTTTTCTCCCCCAATTTGCGACTATTCCATGGCGAACGATCATGCCGCCGCATGTTGCAAGTGATCTATATTTAGCTCTGATCAAAAGGGACTATGGCCTTTCTGCCGAATATTCTGATTGGTTGTTTACTCTTCTCCGCCATTCACAAATGTTCTTTTATTTTAGTATCTCTTCATGCATTAGGCAGGAAAGCTTCAAATGAGCTGCTGATACAGTGATCTAATTAAAGTGTGTAAACCTTCAGTTTGGGTTTGAAACGTGAACTTCGTCCCTGCTTTTCTGTACGGACCCTGAAGGGTCAACTTTCAACGTCTTGGCATAGACCCAAGTCCGACTATACTTGGCATGAATCTTTTCTACTTGAACCGCTAGTCTGCTCCAACTTCCACTTCTCCTCTGGGGCGAGCATAAATAAGTGCCCTCCCCCTGAAGAAAAAAAAAAAAAAACCAAAAGAAAACAATCTTACAAACAACTAAATGCACACTGGGTGGATTCATGCCAAAGTGTAGCACAACTGACAAAATCAGCGCCCATAGTGGGCATATTTAAAGATTCCACCCAGAAATGATTTTGGGATTTTTCAACTTGCACCTTCAGGACAAGGCACATTCGCTTTTTACTTCCATGCCCAATTGTTTCAACATGTATGATGCTAAGCTAAAAGCATACATGTTGCAGAGATAGGATGGCCACGAGACATCTCAAGAATACTGCCTGGTGATTAAGAGCTTTTTATTATCTCGATCCATCTTCGATGATGCCGCACAGCGAGCAGTATCATCAGTAGCAGACAAAGGGTGCTGGATGCAGACTGTGTTTCTGCAATCACAAATCATGGCTACAATTACAAAGTGGTTCCAGCAAGAGCCATGAGTATCTTGCCAGTTGGATCGTGGTCACTTTTTCCTCGGCAGCTGAGGGGTGATTTGCTTAAACATTTACAGACACGCCCTCTCATTTTCAACAATATATCATACAATCAATAAAGCTGATCTGCTGCTAAATTTCCACTTTATCCACATGTATAATTCTGATAGTGAATTTGGAACTGTGGACAAAATAGACTTGTAAAAATAGAGGAACACCCTCAACATCTAAAACATGCATAAATGATTTATCAGAAATTTTTCAATAACTGTCCAAAAGTAAATGGGACATTTATCTGCATGCTACCCTGATGACCTAAAGCCGAAAATGCAGGTTGGTGGTTGTACATTACTTATTGTCCAGACAGCAACAAGACTCTCAGGACGTGCCTGCACTGCTTGTGAAAAAAAACCTAAACAGAATATTGAATGTATGTCGCCAGCCGGTCTAATACGCTAAATAAACCCAAGACCATTGAGCAACACGCATCCAATATCAAGAGCTACAGGCAGCGCAGACAGTTGGGAGGGTTTTAAAAAAGGAAAATGCAGGTGAATGGACCAAGGGTAGACAGAAACACATGCCCCAGAATAGAGAGGAAAACCCACCGTGGGGCTGACCAGGGTGACCCTGGGAACTAAAAAGTAGTTGACCCCACCCAAGTCCCCCAAGGCAGACCCAGGTGGGGGTCCGAAAATGCCCGTTGGGCATATTTGTGGTGAGAAAAGCATGGCCACATGCCAATGCGGCAAAAACCACTGAACAGCCAAAGGGTAAAAAACATTTCTTAGTGTGAAAGTGTCCATGAAAAATTACATGACTTCCAATACTCGTCAATGTGTAAGTTTTGTTACAGGAGGCCAGATTTAGATTAGGCCAACGTTTTACACCCAATATCAACATGGAAACATGAAATTAAGTTAGCAGTCAATATGAAATGTTTACCTACAAACAAGCATTCGACAGGCTGCGTGTGGTCCATTGCGGACCTTTGCTTACTGCCGCCTCCCCAATAAGGTAGCATTAAAACAGTATTACAATATGACAACAAAAACTCGCCATTGCAGTGTATGCTAGTCTGTGATTCTGGATGAGACGCACGCATATACTTAGAGAAGTGAATATACAAACACAATTATAGAGTACACTTTCACAGTTGCCATTTAGAAATATCACTGGAATCACAACAACTAAACACCACCATCACAAATAGTCGACATTACTGCCCCGTCAAGGTAGAAGAAGGCAAGTCCATTTTTGTGAAAGGATGATTTTAACTCGTTTGAGACGCTCTGTACATGGAGGCGTGTCTTTGTCGGGAGGAAACGTCGCCACAAAAACTTACTTCCACATGCACTTTAAATCTTGCTTTTCACAAAAATGGCCTTGTCTTGGCTTCACAGGGCAGGTGAGGTAAAAACAACATAAAGCCTATGATTTAAAAGCATCTGCTGTAGTTCAATTCAATAACATTAGTATTACTTTCACATGCCCATTGTAATCGGAAGACAAAGTCCACTTTCGTAAGACTTCATCTTTGCGTAATGAGCAACGCACCTTTTCTCCCCACCTCTCCTTTCCACCTTCACACCCCTCCCCTTAAACAATGTTCTCTCTCATGTAGACAACATACTCGGCTGTTGGCAGTGCTTTTTGTCAAGATGACTCCTGTAGGAGTTATTGCGACAAAAAGGACTACAGAAAGCGCAAGGGTTCTTACACGCTCACTCACACAAACACCTCTCTCACAAACACATTCACTGCAGAATACGTATGCTGCCATTTTGAAAGGACACGGGTGACAATAGAACAATCACAGTAAACGGCACAGCCCAAAGACACATTTCCGGATATGTCTATATAGTATATACAAAATCATATCATTTTGAATATCACAACATAACACGCAAAACAGGGCCAGTACACTTCACCCTCCACAAACGGGCATGTAAAGAACATGTGAAGCAATTCTGTAACCAATTTCCCCCACCCCTCGTGTGGCTCATGAAGTTCCGTGCAACTTTCTGGCCTCGCAATAGACATCAGAAGAAGGTTAAATAGCATGTCTTTCGACGAAACTAGTGGATTAAAAGCCTGGGCAAACAATATCGCATGTTTGACTGGGCTTTCAATCTGCTGTTTTCATGGAAATGTGCAATTATGACCTATTTCTGATTTTTTGAATCATCAAATTTCACCTGTTTTCCACAGAGTCAAGGTGGGTCAGAAATGACGACCAGTAAATCACTCTTGAATTTTAAGAAAGAAATACAAACTTAGGACATTTTGTCTGGTTCATTCGCCTATTCTCTGCACCATTACAATATGGTGCCTTTATCTGACATTGGACAAGACCCAGCCACAAAAAAAAGGAAAATGTTTAAAGTGCTCTGCTCCAGGGTGGGCTGTGATTGTTACTATTTAACAGGTTCTCAATGTTGTCTTCCCTCCACTTCCTTTTACAGTCCATGTGAGTAGTAGGCACATGGAACAAACGTTTTCTACTTCCCCTTGTTGGAACTACCCTATACTTGCATATGAGCAAAAGAAATGCAACAGTTTTGGAACCGTCGTAAACACCTTAGACAAAATGTCATTTCTTTTGCTCATGAGTATATAAAGGAGAAGAAGCAGGTAAAAGTCTTTAATATTACGACATTCAAACTTCTTAAGTTAGTCCTATTATATGACATACTAAGAACATTTATAAAGGAGATACTGCAAGCTATTCTTGCCTGGAGCAGAATGGACAGATGCCTCAAAAACCTTACATTTTCAATTTCAATATGCATAAAGCAGCGTATCTGGATGTAGCACGTCTGAATGATGGTGCCAAGCTAATCTGGCACTGCCTTGAATTATATATTTGCTGCTCATTTTTTATGCGATAAATTAAACTTACCACCTACTTAAGGAGTCTCTCAAAATAAGTAAATTTGGAGGCTGAGCCATCATTTAATCTCTTGAGAGTCTTTGTGAAGAAAAATCTAGAAACGTTTATAAGCAATTCTTGAAGCATTATCTTGCTGCATTTTGGAACAATGACAAAAACCTCAAAGAAAGCAAATTTTTGTCATTTAAATCAAGGCTGCTTAACCCCTTTAGCCCCAGGACCCTGCAGCAGGAGATGGATTGATCATGACAATTCAAGGGTAGTGCCAGATGAACTTGGCGCCTGAAGGCGCAAGCTCATCTGGCAAGCTCATCTGGCACTACCCTTGAATTATGATCAAACTATCTCCTACAACATAGTCTTTAGACAATGCCAAAAGTTTGGAAATGCGACCATAGGGTTAGGAGGGTTAAAATTAATTTTTCTCTAAAATATATTTTTTTGAAAAATACTTACCGATGACATTACTGTCTGGAATTGAGTAAGTAGTAGACACTTCCAGACAGTAATGTCATCGGTAATGTTTTTGAGGAAACAAATGTGTCTTCTTGGAAAAAAAAATACAGTACAAGAAAGATCAGTGATGTGAAGGGTTTTTTTAAAATTAAAAAATCAACAGGACAATAACATGCTAGATGTTAAAACCACTTTTGTATGTATATAGACTGAAATTTCAACGTTCCACAATTTAAAAAAAATATCAGTTCACATCAAATTCACTTACACATACCTGCTTACATGCATCTGTGTCTTTGGACCTTATGACTGAAAGCTGCACAGTCCAAAGTCACAGAACAACAAATGTAGGACTGGTATGTCTGTCTTTCATTCTCTCACTTATACTGTTAAACACATTTTCAGTCTCATCGCCGACTGACAGACACACACGCATACACACTAGCTAGCACGAGTCAGAGAGATCGTTGTTACAAAAGCCTATATCTGACTCAGAGATGATCTGGAATGGAACTGAGTGGGACACGTTCGTCTGCCTTGCGCTGGGATCCATGTTGACCTGGGACAGGAGAATCTGACTGCTGCCTGGCCTCATCATGTTCAAAGCTGCAGCTGTCACTGGCGCACTCGGGGACAGCAACAGTTGTGTGGTTGAGGAGGGGGTGGCTGAAAACACATGCAGAAAAGATCAGAATGAGAAGTCAGATCAGTAGTAAATTTAAAGATAGTAATCTAAACCATACCTCGACTCGCACAGCCACAGGCTAGTTCACTTGCAATTTTTAAAAAGCTGACCACTGAATGCATCAATTTGATTAGCAGCGCACTGTCGACTGCATTTTTTGTGCGACAAAAACTGCTATTGACAGCCAAAGGATTAACCCATTTAGCCCCAGGACCCTGCAGCAGATGGATTGATCATAATAATTCAAGGGTAGTGCCAGATGAGCTTGGCACCTTCAGGCGCCAAGCTCATCTGGCACTACCCTTGAATTATTATCAACCAATCTCCTACAACTGGTACATGGTCATTAGACAACGCCAGGGGTTAAGACCGGAAGCAGCCATTAACTTCCATCTAAAACGCCCCTGCAGGTTGATCAGGGAGTGTTCTACAACTTTATGCTTGATTTATGTACTTTCCAGCAGACATTCAATCCACAATGGGACCAGGAATTTTTTTTTTTCACCCTCTGGCTGTCGGGAACGCTTTTTGTTGAGGCGATTCCTGCAGGAATCACCTTGACAAAAGTGTTACTGACAGCCAAAGTGTTAATTTAAACACAAACCTCAAGATGGCACAGCATAAGATAGATAAGCCGTGACAGTTAATAAAAGACAGCAGACGAGTTAACTTTACACTGCCCTTGTATCAGCTGATCCTGATTAGCTTGCCATGGTCAACAGTGCCAAAATAATCGGGAAATATCACAGACTATCCCAAAATTGTGAAAGTCACTACTGTGTGAACATGAGTTTGGTCTTTACAAAAGTAATAAATCTGTCACTGGGTCTGCATTGACGTTGGATCCCGTTGTGGCGGTATGACCTTTCACTGACCGTGCATGCAGCAGCATCATTGGAAATCATTAAACATTCAACATCAAAGATCTTCACCCAATGGAACATGAATCCAAAGTGGTTCAGCCAGGGGCATAGATCCTCTTGAGCCGCCGCAACAGGGTGGTGTAAAATTTTTCTCAGCAGTAGTGAAAAGGATATGAGCTTCAAAAGTACTTATGAGGCGTGAGTACATCTGTCACTGCGTCGCTACAGACTCACTAAACCCTCTGGCCGAAATCATCAAATCTCAGAGAAAATTACGGAGACATGTTCTGAGGTCTACATCACCATTCAGGAGGTAGATTGACCATGATATTTCAAGGTTGGTGTCAGAATAGCGGACGCTCTAAAAGATCATGAAGGAACTGTCGGTATTGGAGGCAGAACAATCACGAACTTGCGCTTTGCGGACGACATTGATGGCCTTGCAGGAACAGAGAAGGAGCTAGCTCAGCTGGTGGAAAAGCTGGATAGTACAGCCATTGCATATGGGATAGAAATCAGTGCAGAGAAGACCAAACTGATGACCAATAACGTCAGTGGCATTGGCACTGAAATCATGGTTGGAGGCCAAAAACTGGAAACAGTTAAGAAATTCAAATACTTAGGAGCCATTGTGACAGATGAGGGATCAAAACCAGAAATACTGTCCAGGATTGCGCAGACAACAACAGCACTGACAAGATTGAAGACCATATGGAAGGACAGAGACATCACACTCTGCTCCAAGATCAGACTGATGCGCTCCTTAGTCATCTTGGTGTTCTTGTATGCCTGCGAGTCATGGACCCTCAAAGCAGACCTTGAAAGGAGGATACAAGCCACTGAAATGAGATGTTTTCGAAGGCTGCTTGGCATCTCATACAGAGATCACATCACAAACGAGGAAGTGGGAAGCAGAATCAGGCAAGCCATCGGGCCCTATGAAGACTTATTAGCCATTGTGAGAAAACGCAAACTGAAGTGGTATGGGCATGTCACGCGTTCAGCAGGGCTTGCCAAAACAATCCTGCAAGGCACTGTGCAAGGAGGACGAAGGAGAGGAAGACAGAGGAAAAGATGGGAGGACAATATCTCAGAGTGGACAGGACTGAAGCTGGGCGATACACTGAGAATGGCAGAGAACAGAGAGGATTGGAGAGCTGGTTGCCAAGTCATCAGTGGTGCCCCAACGGTCGGCAAGCCTAAGGGATATCGATAGATAGATAGTCTGACACCACCATTAAAATATGCTCGATCCATGTTTTTTTTTACAGCTTTTCAGGACTTTGTTTTACCTGCATTGTTCTGCATTGCCATGAGACTAGGTTGTGGGGGCACCTGAGCCTGTGCCAGCTGCTGGGTGATCTGTAGAAGTTCCTCCTGCTGGCGCCTGATGGTCGACTGCAGCAGCTCGGACTTCTGAAGCAGCTGGTCGTGCAAAAACTTCTGAGCTGGTGTCAGAAAAATGTTCACCTACACAGAGAAATGAAAGAAAATCAGATTCAAAAGAAAACTGTTGTGTGGGGTTCAGTAAGGAATAATTGTAAAGGGTAAATATGATGAAATTAATGAAACAAACAATAGATCAAACACTACATTTATGAGTAGCAATTCACATAAACAAAACAAGAACAGCAAAGAATTATTTTAAACAAAAACGTTAGTCATCATGGCTCACATACATGACAAAATTAATGTGCATAATTTTTTTGACCTAGTATAATCTTGACCTTTGAAAAAAAGTCACTCAATTGAGCAATTGTTAACCCTTTGGTTGTTGGTAGCCGTTTCTGGCTAGCAGGAATGACAAAACTGCTATCGACAGCCAAAGAGTTAGAATTTTATCATGACTACAGAGCTGGCCACAGTACATGTACCTGACAGGTTTACCGCCCGTTTGTCTTGGGCACAAGGCGCATGCCGTTTGTGTATAGCTGATAGTGAGTGGATACAGATTTTCAAGACGGAAAGAGATTGAAGGTTTGCCTGTAACTTACATTTTGTGGTGAAGCGCTAACTATAGGTGATGTGGGTATACTGCCAGCCCTTGACACAATGTGGCCGGAAATCTGCAAGGAACACATGAGAAACAAAGTCTACAATAGAGATTATGAATCAGAAGTAGGTCAAACATTGCACAGACTTCAAACATTCCGTGGAATCATCCAGCCCAATCCGTCTGCAAGAGGGGTATATTCTCATGAGCCCCTGCAGTTGCAGGAGGTCATGAGAATATATGCCTCTTTGTCGCAAGGATATCCACAGTTTGAGATACTTCTCAGTACAATTGCCACAAGGACTGTGATCAGGGCTATCCTTTCATTTCTTTTCATTCTATAAGGGGCACAACCTAATGTCTTTCCTTACTATAAAGGGGCTCAACCTACTGTCTTCGAACCGATTTAGATTTGATTTTGACATTGACGATGCTTTCAACACCCATACGAAGATGATACAATACTGATCTATAGGCACAGTAATCTGTTACGCCCTGGGAAGGAGACAAATTAATCTGCCACTAATCCTGAACTGTCATGGCTGATACATTTGCCACAGATTGCCATTATCATCATTATTATTTTTATGATTAGATATCCAATAGTAATGTGAACAAGGTCATAATTAGCCCAAGGCCACATCTCCCTCATTTTGGAGGCATCACCTAACAACTATGTGTCTGCTGCATGAGATGGATCGACCAAGATAATTCTGGGGTAGTGCCAGATTGGCTTGGCACCCTTGAATTATCAAGGTCACTCTATCTCCTGCTGTAGTGCATCGAGGCTAAATGGATTAACCTTTGGCTGTTGGTAGCTCTTTTTGTCAATGATTTCTGCAGAAAAAACACTACGGACAGCCAAAGAGTGAACCAGTCTCAATAAGAATGTCATGATGACAAAACTTATTCCTACCTGTTGTGTCTGAGGCATGGAGATCATGTTGGGGGGCATGGCCATGATGGGAACTATACTGGGCATCAGCTGTGGCATTGTGGTTGTCACTGCTATACTGCTAGTCGGTGCCACCACAGCTGATGGCCGCTGTACACTGCGCAGTGCTGTGTTACGCTGCAGATGCTGCTGTAAAAGGGTCTGCAGTTGGCTTGTGACGTATTTGCGTGTCTGTCCAGGCTCTTTCTCCGTTGAGTGGGGGTGCTGGGAACTGTCAACATCCGACGCCTGTCCACTCAAACCTGTAATCAGGAGTAAATTTAGTTTAGACACACAGACAGACAAGGCTGATTAGCCATTTGGATGTCGGTAGCACTTTTTGTTGTGATAATTTCTGCAGGAATCATCACAACAAAAAGTGCTACCAATACTCAAAGGGTTGAGCCAAAAGAATACTACATTTTTTTCACATCTACAACATTTTTCAATTGTGACAACTTAGCATGCTGAAATGAAATATTAATACATTAAACCCATTACTGTTACTGATAATACCATTTGGTGGAAAAGATGCGATGTTAACCCCTTGACTGCTAATGACGATACTGCTCGGCTGAAAAGATACACAACTATGCTTCTCTTCCGCCAAATGGTAACATCAGCAGCAGTAAAGGGGGTAAAAAAAAAAAGTTTTCAATGCCGACAAAGCCATCTGTGACAGTTCACTGGTGATATCCTTCAACTAACCCTTTGACTCTCACACCTAAATGACTTCCATTTTATGCAATGTGAGTAATTTAAGTCTGGGTGTAAAAGGGGTTAATATAGCCAGTCCATTCAAAAATGTGGTGTCTTATAGGTTAATTGTTACATGCAACCAATGTATTATGATATCAATGGAAAAAAAGAAGTACTGAAGGTCATACTTCGACAAGCCGGAAAGCCTGCCAACCCAAATTACTTCAACGTTTAAACAAGAAAGGCAAAGCCATTATGGCTCACATGTATGACCTATTTACCTATGTGTGACCTTTGTGATAATAAGTAAGGGGCTGGCTTTTGCACCAGCAAAATCCATGTTTTCTGAAAATGTACGCATTTTCACTTATCTGTCAACCCCTTTGTGACCCTTGACCTTTGCGATGAGTCAACTAAATTAGTATGCATAGGAAGGTCTTATCATCAGCTACCTCTGTGCCAAATTTGATTGAAAAATTTGCAAAAATGTTGATAATACCTACAATTGTTTTGTTTTTTTTAATTGCATTTTACACACATTTGCTGGCCTCTTTTGACCCCTGACTTTTCCATCCAAATTAGTATGCATAGATAGGTCTTATCATCAGGTATCTCTGTACCAAATTTGGGTTTGAAGTTGTGCATAGTATTTGAGAAAAAAATCCTTTGTCCAAATTTGGCTCTTTTGGACCTATTTCCTGAGCTTTTGTGACCCTTGACCTTTCCGAGGGATCAACCAAATTAGTATGCATAGAAAGGTCTTACCATCAGGTATCTTTGTACCAATTTTGGGTTTGAAGTTGTGAATGGTATTTGAGAAAAAATTAATTATGTCAAAATATAGCTATTTTGGGCCTATTTTCTCATCACCTGTGACCTTGACCTTTGTGAGAGGTCACTGAAATTGGTATGTTTAGAAAGGTCTTGCCACAAAGTATACTTGGGCCACGTTTGAAGACTGTGGCTTGAATAGTCTCCGAGAAAATGCCAACGCTAATGTTTACCACGGACGACGGCGGACGGAAGGACAACAACTGGCTCAGAACATAGACTCACTTTTGCTTCACACGTGAGCCCAAAAAGCTCTTACAAAAAAAATTCTTCTTCCTATTAAGCCGGTTTCGAGTAGACAACTAATTGCACGGGCCACATTTGTGCAGTCATTAAGTTTTGGCACTACTATCAATACTAGCAAAAAATAAGAGCATCAGCCTTATTTAACCCATTACATCCTGAGGCTGATTTTTAAAAAAAATCTTATTGTCCTAAGAAGGCTACATTACAGATCATGAGATGAAGCAACCATTTTAGTTCAAGGGTGGTGCCAGAATAGCTTAGTGACTTAGGCACCAAGCTATTCTGGCATCACCCTTGAACTATCAGTCAAATTAATTTCAAGCAGTAGTGTATCAGGATGAAAAGGGTTAACCATATCTGACATTTAAAAAAAAACTCACAAGAAGAATAATATCACCAAAATATGTTTAGACAAACTCGTAAATACAGAAGAAAACGTGAAAGAAACATACAGATACGAAACGAAAGATGAGACATATAATCCACATTCCTTCTGCATCTGAAGATAAGTAGCGGCTAATGTCTCTGTTTGTTTGTCTATTTTGACAAAGGGTATTTACCCGAAATATTAATAAATTGTGTTGTACCGTTTTTTCTAAGCGTGTTTCTTTCTCCGTTGGGTACTTCTTTGCATTTCACACGCTTGGCAGTCACCTTTTTGGTCTGGATTGCTTATTTCTCATTGACTGCATCTCCATGTTTGTCTCGTTTTTCTTGTACTAGCATGCCTTCGTCAACTTTTTTCACTGGCTTGCATTCACGTTTGGTTTCACGTTTTGCTTTTTTGCCACCGATCCTTTTCTTTTTTGTCATTTTCTTATGCTAAAACTATTTTTTCTAAAACTAAATGCTCCAGTCATCTTGCTTTTCTCAAAAAATGTATTCGCCTTCGCATAATTCCTGTTGGTTTTCAGCTTAAACATTCTCCTTCCGATCTGAATAATTCTTCTCTTTTGCAGGCGACTAACACAATTCTTGAGAAAACTAGCTTTAAGTTAATGACGTGTCACATTCAGTCATTAAATCACAAAATCTCAGATCTTGATTCGACTCTTGTTATCTTGAAGAGACAGCTGATTCAGCTGTGTGATCTTCATACTGCCTTCTTAATCAAATCCATTGTGCATGATTTTAATACTCTTGTGCATGCTCATGTCACTAAAACTAAAGATCATAAGCTATCCAAATTCAACACTAATCACAACAAAAACTCTGCTTCAGCGGCCCCTCTTCCTACCCAAGGTGATACCCGGCGTCTGGTTGTGCCTACTGTCCATCCGCTTACTACGCTTGGTGCTGACTGTGGTTCTGGTGTTGGTGCCGTGCTCCCCACATCGGCTTTATTTTCTGGACTGGACGGTTGTGCCCCAGCGCTGACGGTGACCCATGGAGCTGCCCTTGATGCCACATCTTTGACCTCCTCCGGGCCGGAGCCTGTTGAGGGAGACACATCTTCCAGTGACGATAACTCTACCCAGGATGGTTGCGCTGCTCACGCACCTGTTTTGGTCGTTGGAGCTGCCCATCCTCTGCCATTGTCCAAAGTTGAGGATGGTGTTGCCGTTAGTGTGCCTACGTCGGATGTTGCCGCCGCCCCATCTCTTCCTTCATCCGGAAAGGTGACCTCCGATGCTTACGGAGAGATTGGTGTTGCCGCTTGCGCACTCACATTGGACGTTAGCGGCACCCCTCCTTCGACTTCCGTTTTACATGACGTTGAGGCCACTTGCACTCCGTTGCTTACTACGATACAAGACCCCTCTAGTCCTTTGTCTGACGCTGTCACCACTACGCACCTCCACTGCGCCTTAGTCGGTACTACTACACCTCACAGGAATCTAGTGCAGTGCATTCCTGAAGATTTAACTCTGACAAACGATGAAAGAGCTGTCCTCTCCAGAGGTTTAAAGTTTGTTCCGAGACAGCCTACTATAAACAAATACGAACTCATCAGAGATCTCCAGATTTTCTATAGGTCTCTTCGATGGATGGCTGTCCTGGGCCATCGACCACGAACTCAGAAGGTTGGTGACATCTTCGTTGATCGTTTTGCCACGCCTGTCCGCAGAGAACCACCTCATGGTAAACTTCCTGAACTTGAATGCTACATTAAGAAAACCATGTCTGACATTGGAAAACTCAAGTTCAATTCCATTCCTCGCTCCAATATCACAAAAGCTGAACTCGACGCTCTCACAAATCTTCGTAACAGAAGCGACATCGTCATCAAACCAGCCGATAAAGGTGGCGCCGTCGTTGTATGGGACAGAGATCTGTACATCAAAGAGGCCTACAGACAGTTAGAGAACCCAGAACACTACCAACACCTTGACGAAAGCTCCCTCCAGGCCACATTCCTTCTGCATCTGAAGATAAGTAGCGGCTAATGTCTCTGTTTGTTTGTCTATTTTGACAAAGGGTATTTACCCGAAATATTAATAAATTGTGTTGTACCGTTTTTTCTAAGCATGTTTCTTTCTCCGTTGGGTACTTCTTCGAGACATATAATGCAAGTTTAACCCATTAAACGCAAGTGGTCACTGACAGTGTTTCTGAATATGTGTTAATTCAACACAAACAGCCCTAGTCATCCAAGGAACATGGACACAAAGTGGTGCCAGCAAGAGGTATAGATCCTCATGAGCCCCCGCATCTGCGGGGGCTCATGAAAATCTATGCCTCTTGCATTTGGATCGTGTTCACTTTTCTCAGCAATGAAGGGGTTAAAGAGAACCATTCCAGAGCCGATGAAGGGAACGTGTAATGAGAAAGAGACATGAAAGAGGTGCATGATGGTGTGTGTGTGTAGCATATAATGAAAGAAAACAAAGGTAAATTTGTGCAGGTCAACACAACTGTGAAATATACTAACACAAGCATGCAGGATGACAGCCATCATACTTACACTTACAGGCAGAATTATGCTATTAATGCACAGCGTTGTTGAGTCAAAATCAAGTCAGATAAATGAATAAGCAGATCACAAGGTATGTGTGTGTTTCTATGAAATATGAAAAGCTTTCAATGTGCTTTGGATACAGTACTAATGGAATCTAAAAATCAACCTGTTGCCAATCATTGCTTCATGAAATATTCTGAAAGGCAGCACAGTCTTCTCGGCCTGTGTCCTATGTGGGCATATGTGTGCATGAAAGCATGCATGAATGTTTGACAATTTAAGGGAGAATAATCACAAATGTATGTGTGCATGCACACATGCAAGCTTTAGTTTTATTGTGTCCTAGTACATGATTTTAGTTCTTACAGCAATAAGGTCCAAATTAAAGATCAGCACACATGTGCAAAAGACGATGGTATTGAGAAAATGTCGAACAAAACGCCTAGCTTAGCTCTGGCAACCAGCAAGCTTCAAGCATTGCTAAAATTACTAGGCTGAAATCCCTCTGCCACTCTCTACTCACCCCCTTCCCCCTCGTCGCCATCACTCTACCAGTGTCCAAAATTACTTTACCACTGTGGAAGATAAATCTAAAATTCCGTACAATTTTTTTTTCATTCATTTTCTGTATTTTTTCCACAAGTACCCGGCCAGTGCTGCACTATTATCTGACATTTTGCTACCATTTTTAAAACAACTTCTCCATTCTCTGAGACTACATTACCGGTACTGGGGCCAGTTGCGTGAATGAACTTAGTCCTGCACCAGCCACTAAGCAAGGTGCGCCACTATAGCGGCGCACCTTGCTTAGTGGCTGGTGCAGGACTAAGCTCGCTCAAGCAACTGGCCCCCGGTACCAGACTCCAAAATCACCGATTTAGCCTTCAGAACTGCACTTCCATTCTCCAAAATTGCCAAATTACTCTTTCAAACTATGTTTCACCGGTTCAGTGCCAGCTGACACACACTGTGTTTCTGCAATCTTGCTTAATTCGAGACCAAACAACCCTTGATGTCCTAGGAACATGGATTCAAAGTGGTGTCAATAAGAGGTATGAATCCTCATGAGCCCCCGCGACTGCGGGGGCTCATGAAGATCTATACCTCTTGCAGTTGGGTGGCGTTCAAATTTTCTTGGCACTGAACAGGTTAATATACAAAATTTAACTGGTCAAAAAATCTCGTAAAATGGATTTAGATTGGGCTGTCATGCAAATTGCCTTGATCACGCATTACCATTGCATGCTGGTCTTTGATTTTGGACCATGCTGCTTCGAGATGCAAGATCCACAACCACAGACCAGCATGCAGCTACTCTTCTATGTATAACTAAGCATCATGCCAAATCCCCGCCTATCATTATGGTAATCCTATGCCAAACCTAAATCTACAACTGCTACCACTAAGCGCCCTGCCCAGTGTGCAAAAGTGTCCATAGCCGACATCGTCCGCAGTTGGCACGTGCGCGTGCGAACTGCGGCTGACATCGGCCTGATGACCTTTTGTACGCACTACCTACTACCATGCTATTAGCCCTAAGACACAGACACACACAATGAAGTGAGAAAGGAGAGAAAGCCACAATAGCGTACTGGACACACTGTCAGGAGACTTGGACAAAGAGCGACGATTGGAGGTGGAGGGGGACACGTCACGGATGGGGCGCTGACCTCCAGAGGACACGGAGCACATGGAGGGGCTCCGGTGGGAGTTCTCAGCCTTAGTAGGCTCCTGCAGCAGTGCTGAGAAGCTGTCCTCTTCCACGTAGCCCAGGTCTTTACGCAGCTGTGAGCGCACGTCCGCAAACCTGACAAAGTCACGTCAGAAACTCAACATCAGAAAATCGGAAATCTTACATGTAAAAAAAAACCAAAAAAAAAACGGCGGAGTAAGGTAAGATATTACAAACTGCAATGTAAATTTCATCAAAATAAATTTTCACTTGGTCACCAACATCAATGACTGTGGTGATTACTGTACCATAAATATCAAAAACTGAAATAACAATCAGGAACCGCAACAAACACAAACCATCTCCCGCACTGAAACTTGTCAAGATTAGCACAACAAACCCAAACATTCTATGTTTCAAGCAGCCTAAATTTTCAGCCTTTCACTCTTTCGATTTGTATGCAAAATGAGAAATATTGACATAACCCCTTCACTGCCTGTAGGTATACATTTATTTTCTGAAATCCTGGCTAATTCCACACCAAGAAGCCTCAGCCCCTCAGGAACATGGATTTAACCCATATCATATTGAGGCTAAAAGCTTCAAATTTGTACACTGCCATATGCAAGCTACATTACAGTATTTACAGATAAGGATATAGACCAATGGCTTTAGTTCAAGGGTGGCGCCAGAATAGCTTGGTGCCTAGAGGTGCCAAGCTATTCTGACACTACCCTTGAACTATTTTAGTCAAACTTATTTCACACATTGGTGTATTCTGAATGATAAGGGTTAAAGTGGTGCCAGTAAGCAGCATAGATCCTCATCATCAAGTGGTTGTCAGCAAGAGGCATAAATCCTCATGAGCCCCAACAACTGTGGGGGCTCATGAGGATCTATGCCTCTTGCAGTTGGATCGTGTTGACTTTTTCTCAACAGAGATTTTTTTTTTTAAGTTTGTAAAATTAGAGCAATTTACAGTGACTACAAACACAAGAAGACAATACTCACTTGACGACAGTGTTGGTGCAGACAATGAACTCTGGCTTGGAGTTCCACTGGTGATATGTGATGTAGTACCGTGTCCGCAGCCAGATCCACTGCTGCCCTTTGGTCAGGAAGCGATAGTAGCACGATGTCCCCTCCCCCATCTGCATCACTGTAACACACGCACACAAGTTGTCACGCTGCAACCTCCACGCAAATCGCAGTTAACCCCTTGGTTATCAGTAGTTGTGTTTGTCACGATGATTCAGACAAAAATCATTGTGACAAAAAGCGCTACTGACAGCCCAAAACTTCCAATATTTAGCCGTTATTCTCTGAAGACTATTTTAGCAGTGCTAAAACAAAAAGACCATATGAATAGTTCATGGGTGGTGACAGCTTAGCTTAGTGCCAGGAGATGCAAGCTTTGGTATCATGGTGCTTGTATCTTCAGTTGTTTTGTATCAAGGCAGAATGGGTTAAATGAATTAGAATGGGTTACTGGTAGCGCTGTTGTTGAGGCAATTCCTGCAGGAATCATCTCAACCAAAAAAGGCTACCAACAGCCATTTAACTTCAAGGTCGCATTTCTTAAAATTTGTAGACATCATCTTCCCAGTTGTAAGAGACAGATCAACCATAGTTCAAGGGTAGCACCATATTAGCTAGTCTGGCACTAGCCTCTAATTATCAAGGTCGATCCATCTCCTGCAACTGGGCTAAACAGGTTAAATGAATTGTTTTTCTCATTTTCCATTTTCGCAAGACATTCCTCACTTAAGTTAAACAGTTGTTGATAACAAAGCTACAGTTACATCACCCTGCAAATAATGACTCCTAGACTAGCCGTGCTCAAAATAACAGCCATTAAAACTGAAGCGATTTCAACAAAACAAAAGAGTCCTGCTAGAGTAAACACCTGTTACCTAAACTGAAGCAATTTCATTTTCAATTAAACAGGACTCCTGCTAGCTTGAACACTGTTACATTTTTGTACAACGAAATAAAATTGCATCAAACTAGATTTAAATGTCAATAACTTTTTTTTGCTCTGTAACACAGATTTAAATTGGGCCTGCAGGAGATACATTTCCTTGTGAGTCCCCAAAGTCTGCAAGACTGAGACCAAATACCATATTTTAACCCTTTAGCACTTTTGGGGTGATTCCTGCAGGAATCATCTTGACACAAAGCACTACTGACAGCCAAAGGGTTAATTTTAGAGCTTTAAGGTCCCAATTCACAAACCAGCATAAAAATACTCACGTTGTTCATGGCACCTTGAGACCCTCTCGATATCCTCGGGGTGGTAATAGTCATACCCTGATGTACCCAGCACCTCAAACGGCAAGTACCCGATAATAGGTGGCGCTCTATGGAGAAAACAAAATGTCACTCTGTATAAAATATACAGAAGGTTTCACTGATACAGCAAACAAAAACAGTCAAAATAGGACTAAATAGCAGTGACACAGACACGTTAAAAATGCATACCAAACATTTCACCATACATTTTTTATCAGTACAACAATACGATCTACAATGGCAGTTTCAATAGAAACTGTCTTTTCACTTGTAGTAAAACTGTTGCAGCTAGGGTTTCATGTGAAAGAAAAACAGAAGATAGTGGTAGAAAACCCTTTAAAATAGAAACAAATAACGTTTCGGATCAAAGATCCTTCTTCAGGTGACATGGAAACAAACGTCTGTTTCCATGTCACCTGAAGAGGATCTTTGATCCGAAACGTCGTTATTTGTTTCTATTTTAAAGGGTTTTCTACCACTATCTTCTGTTTTTCTTTATCTTTTCACTTGCTTGAGAATTCAGGAGACGAATGGGCCACAATAGTTCAAGACTATCATAGATGATCCCATCTCTTGTGCAAGGGATTAACAGATTTTATACAATTTGCACGTTTTTCCCCACCGTGTGTATAAAGGCCATTTCAATTCATGTGGTGATAAAGTTTGTGCAGTCTCCGCCACACTTTTGACTATTTTGTTGCAATACCATGTAACGATTAGCCACTGAGGCGGGGAAAGTAAGAGCACAACTGTGGCACCCTACCGCTTCCAAAAGAAAAGAAAATATTGATTCTGAGTTTAAAACTCTTTCTCAAAGTCACTGTATAAATAAATTCAATTATGCCTGACCTCCTGTTATGCAAAATAAATCATTTGTCCTCAGTTTGACTGACAAAATGTGAGATAAAGCTAAGCTTGCATTTTTTTAGTCGAACTGAGGATGAACAATTTATTTATGTAACAGGAAGTCAGTCATAATGTAATATCCGCGCCTCACCTGTGGTCTAGAAAGAGGAACTTCCACTCCAGTGAGTGCCTGGAGGTGAACTCGCATGTGGCCTCATCCACACTGGACATCTCACGAATAATGTGCGAGGTCTGCAGACGCACAGTGCAGCAGAAACACACAGACATACTGGACGAATGCATGCCGATTGGGTCACACGACAGATCTTCTGACAACATGTCTGTGGAATAAAAATATATAGTCAACTTAAAATATAGCAAACTTTACATAAACAAAAATATCAGGTTATCAAATTTTTGTTTGTTGCTGTATCCCTAGTTTGTTAGTAATTTACACGGGGCAATTGTGGCTGGGACCACCGAAAAGTTGGGAAGAACCCAACGTAGAAAGGAACATGCATAGAAAAGACAGTTACAACACAACTGTGTTGTAAACTGTCTTTTTAACCCTTATCATTTGGAATACACCAGTGTGTGAAATAAGTTTGACTAAAATAGTTCAAACCTGGTGCCAGAATAGCTTGGCACCTCTAGGAGCCAAGTTATTCTGGCACCACCCTTGAACTAAAGCCATTGGTCTATATCTTTATCTGTGAGTACTATAATGTAGCTTGCATATGGCAGTGTACAAATTTGAAGCTTTTAGCCTCAGTATGATATGGGTTAATGCAGCTGTGTTGTAAAACTGTCTTTTTAACCCATATCATACTGAGGCTAAAAGCTTCAAATTTGTACACTGCCATACGCAAGCTACATTATAGTACTTACGGATAAGGATATAGACGAATGGCTTTAGTTAAAGGGCAGTGCCAGAATAGCTTGGCGCCTAGAGGCGCCAAGCTATTCTGGCACTACCCTTGGATTATTTTAGTCAAACTTCTTTCTCGCGCTGGTGTATTTTGAATGATAAGGGTTAACACAACTGTGTTGTAAACTGTCTTTTCTAAGTGTGTTTTTTTCTTTGTTGGGTTCTCCTGTGCATTTTACACACTTGGCAGTCAACTCTTTGGTCTGAAAAGTCTGTTTTACAGCAGACTTTTTGATATATCAGACTTTGACATCAGTGGAATTTACTGTCATAAACGTGTCACAAGCAGACGTTTGCTGGAAACACAATGAGTCTCATAAAATACTAAGATACACGTAAATATGCCCTTTCAAGCAAACAGAAAAAGCCATTTGAAAGTTCCAACACTGCATACTAACTACTGATAATCATTTATAATACTTCAATAATGTCTGTTCACCACACTCACCATCATCATTGGACAGAAGACGAGAACTGCCTGCTATGCGGACAAACTCATACGTCGTCTGATCTTTGGGGTCTATCGTTCCTCGTCGGAAGTGACAGGTAAAGCTCAGTTGGTTTTCAGCTGGAAAAGAGGGAATTCAGCGTGTCACTCTAAACGTTATACTGTTTACATAGGACTGACAGATATAAATTGTAGTCTGCTCTTATTTATAAGAAGTAAGATAAAAAGAGTTAAAACATGCATGCATACGTGCATAAGACAAGAAAACAAAGAGAAGAAAGATTGCACGCACATTTTTCTTTTGCTGCATTCTCTCTCTCTTTCTCACGCTTAAAATGCCAAGAAGCCATTGACCCTTTGGCTGTCAGCAGCGCTTTTTGTCAGGTGATTTCTGACAAAAAGTGTTGCTGACTGCAGAAGTGTAAAAGAAAAAGTCTGCAGATGTACACACGTTTTTCAAAGTCGTAGCCCATGTTGCTGGTCTGCATGTGGTAGGTGGACAGAAGGTTGTACAGCTTTACATGGTCGTCCTCATGGACAAAATCGTACAGAGACTGATTAATCACATCACCCTGAAAGAGGAGACAAAATATTATTGTCCTAGTCTTGATATTAACCCCTCCTGCAGAAAAAGTGAACACAATCCAACTGCAAGAGACAAAGATCCTCATGAGCCCTGGAGTTGTGGCAGCCTCATGAGGATCTATGCCTCTTGCTGACACCACATTGCCATGATTACCCATTTTGTTGCATTGCGACACAATGATCAGCCACTGTGGCAGAGCCTAAATAAGCAATGGCTCACTCAACTCAGTAAAAAAAAAAAAATGTATTTATCCCTAAAAGGGCATATTGCCATTTCGCAGACAGCAATAAATAGGAACTAATACTAAGCCATTCTAAAATTCAGGTGCAAGGCATAGGGCACTGCACTATTTTTATGGCAACAATAATTATTTCAATTCAAGGCAAAAACACATTTAAAAGTATATATATATATATATATATATATATATATATATATATATATATATATATATATATATATATATATATATATATATATATATATATATATATATATATATATAAAAATTTACCCATTTAGCCCCAAGGCCACATTTCCTACATTTTGGAGGTGTCACTTAACTACTATGTACCAGAGTAGTCCCAGATTAGCGTGGCACCTTCAAGTGCCAAGCTAATCTGGCGCTACCCTTGAATTATCATGGTCAATCCAGCTCTTGCTGTAGGGTGTTGGAGCTAAATGGGCTAAATTTATTATGCACAACAAATCACTTGCGCACAATTTGACCGACAAAATACTCCGAGAAGCTTGCGTTTCCCTGGTCGAACCGAGCATTTGTGATTTACTTTGTGTAACGCGTGGTCAGGCAAAATGTAATCTCTATTTTATAGTACACTGAACTGAGAAGAGTGACATGCCATCAAACTATCATTCACTTAACCCATTTAAACCCATGGCTGCACTTCCCAAATGATTGTGTACAAGTTTGACCATGATAATTTAAAGGGTAGTGCCAGATCAGCTTAGTGCCTTCAGGCACTACCCTTGAAAAATCATGGTCAAACCAGTGCCTGCTGTGGGGCACTGGGGTTAAATGGGTTAACTTGTTCAAAGCTAGAAACGCAAAAATGAACTTAATCCACTAAACTTACTGGCAGATGTCCGAGTAAGGACGTGACGCTGTCAGACACATACAGAACACTGCCCTGTTGTGTGAACACCACGAGACAACTATCCACTGCCTGCAACGGGGAAACATAAATACATGATATGCTTTACAACTTTAACGAACTTAATATTTAGCTACTAGAAAAATCATGACCAATATCATGATATAAATTTTGTGCACTAAGATTTCTTGCTGTCATGTGTCATACTGGCTGAGGGCGGTGAACAACACCAGGTGCAAGAGGCATGGAGTCTCATAAGCATCTCTTTCAAGGGTGGAATTACCAATTCACTGCCAGTGCAAGACAGTATTACTCAAGTCTTTGTTAACTCATTCAGCCCAGCGCACGTATTTCCCAAATTTTGGAGGCGTCATCCAACGACTATGCACCTGTTGCAGGAGATGGACCGACAGGTGCCAAGCTAATCTGGCACTACCCTTGAATTATCATGGTCGACCCATCTCCTGCTGTAGTGCGTCAGGGCTGAATGGGTTAATTTAACGTCAAGGAGACCCACTGTCCAAGTGACATGGATACAAAGTGAGGTCAGCAAGAGGTCTAGATCCTCATGAGCCTCTGCAGATGCAGGGGTTCATGTGGATCTAGGCCTCATGCAGCCGGTTTGTTCGATTTTTCTTGGCAGTGAAGGAGATAATGCCTCTCCTGGCTTCATTTAACTCATTCTACCCCAACACCGAAATCCTTCAATTTTGCCGTTGTCCACTGAAGACTGCATTGCAGTGCAGGACACAGATCGACCATGATAGTTCAAGGGTGATGCCAGAATAGCTTGGCGCCCATAGGCGCCAAGCTGTTTTGGCATCACCCTTGAACTATCATGGTCGATCCTAATCTTGCTGTGGTGTGTCTGGGGTAGAATGAGTTAAGGCCAAGTTTTGAGTCAGAAGGGGTTAAAGGTCAGTCAATCCGTGATGGAGACCCGAGTTACAAGTCAGTCTCAGTATAACACGCTACGGTATAACAAGGTATCGGATATAATACATACAGGTTTCTGGGTCCCAGTAAACAATAGGTCCTAGGACCAACAGCAACATCAGCTAAGGCAAAATGCAAAGACCGTCCCAACAAAGAAAAAAACATGCTTAGAAAAGACAAATATGTTGTCTTCTCTAAGTGCGTTTCTTTCTTCGTTGAGATGTTCACTATGTGAACTCACCACTACAATAACGCAGCTGTAAATAATGCGGTCTGATTTGTATGGTTCCTGGGTACTGCAATATACTGAGCTAATCTCTACTTGGGACACAGACTATGATGAAATAAATGAGAACATTATTTTGGAACTCTGTACTGCCCTACCAGTGTGAAGTGCTGGACTTTTGTGTCCTTTGTAATGGGCATGAGGAAGACATACCTCCAACATCAACTGAGCGAATTCTTCATTACACAGAAAGGTTGGTTTCCAGTCCTCCTTGATTTCATTGGCTGCTGACTGCACTGAAATTTCTGCACAAAAAGAAAAGAAAACAAGAAAATTATCATCTTGAACCCTTTGGCTATCAACAATCAAAGTGTTAACAGTTTATATGAGAAAGTAATGTAGTGTGCCATGTACTTTGTGCGAAGTATTCGTCGTAGTCTGGTAATTCGGTGGAAAAAAGGATAGGTTCAAGGGATATGTTGGTACAGCATTGAGTAATCTCCCTTACTGCATATAATGAGTGTGTAGGTTGTGTCTGCATGTAACTGTGTCGAGGTGACAGGAAATATTTTTCTAAACCAGAAAAGTTCTTTATTATGTAACCTTGGAAAAGAAAATATTGCAAGAAATATGATACAAAGGAGATGCGGGGGAGTGACAAATTCAAACTTGTAAAATATAGGGTTTCAACCAAGTTACAAAATTACGTACATTGTATGTGGGTGGTGTGCAAGTGCATACACACACGCACACGCAAAGTGACTCCCCACCTCACCCCCTATACACCTCTCACTTGCATGACACCCCCCCCCCCCCCCCCACCTCAACACACTGGCATCCACGTGAGTGAAAGAATGATTTAACTTTATCGTAAACAAATTCTTAACAGTTCTTCCACATACATGTAACCGCTCCACCTGCATGGGATATACACTCTCAAGAGCCCCAGCAGCGTCAGGAGTGAGCGTAGTCCTGCGCCAGCCACTAAAGCAAGGAGCTCCACGATAGTGGAGCTCCTTGCTTAGTGGCTGGCGCAGGACTACGCTCACTCCGAGTGCCCCAGTTGAAACAAGGTCTCAGGTGAGTGCATGCCTCCTGCTGGCGATGATCAAGCCCATCTGTTCCTCACACCCAGAGCGATGTTGAGTGTAACACACACTACTTTTATTTGCCTCAGAGAAACTGGGAAAAGTATGCCAGCGAGAGAATTGTAAAAATATTGATCTGCTTCTCTGGTAAAAAGCAATCTATCTAATCTGCAGACTGAACCTGCAATCATTCCTCGCTCTGAGGCTACATCTGCGAGCAAGAAGCATTGATTCTCATGAGCCACTGCATTCGCACGGGCTCATGAGAATCTATGCCTCTTTCTGATGGATATAATGCCGCTGCATTGATATAAGGTATTTTTCTAGCAGGCAAGATATGAAAGTACAGCAGTTGGCAGTGTAACGCCCACAACATTCTATGTTGGAACAACAGAAGCCTGAGGAACAGCCAGATGCTGATGTCAGATGTTACCAAGGAGCATAGATTCTCACAAAAGGCGCATATAAACTCATAGGTAATAGAGAGTGGCTTGATGAAGGACTGATTACAACTACAAGAAGCAAAAATAAAAAATAAAAAAAGATCAAAATTAACCCTTTGGCTGTCAGTCGCGATTTTTGTCATGATGACTGTGATAAAAACTGCTACTGACAGCGAAAGGGTTAAAATGAAATTCTAAACACAGCACACACATACACAATTTGCAAATCAATAGTACAAACAGAAGTAATAACAATAATGAATAATTATATATTTGTATAGTGCTGATCCCTCACGGCTCTAAGTGCTTTACTATTTAATAAGTTAATCTGATTTGTATAAAGCCAATTACATTTCAGTAATTCAAAGAAAACAATTCCAGAATACATTCCCACCCACGGAATGTCTACTCTTTGGGTTATCCCAGTATTTAGAATGCCTTCTGGCTTATAATTAAGACTTTGTCTTAGGACTTTCACATGCAGCGTTCATAGGAATTAACCATATCAAGGCTAAGACACCATCTGATTCAGAGTCTCACATTCTGATGATGTCGCCTTTCCACTGTATACCAATTACAAACAACCATGACAGCTCAAGGACAGTGCCAGATTATCTTGGCAACTGGAAAGGTGCCAAGATAATCTGGCACTACCCTTGAAGTGTCACCACAGAGGTACCTTCTGCTGCGAAGTCCTAAGAACGAATGTACCATGCACAAGTTTCACTGTTGGCTGTATCCAGTTCATTCTTACCTTGGTAACTTTGAAACTATGTCATTGCATGTGCTTTCATTTTTTTCACCTTACTTTTCTGGAAGAACAATGGACATTCCTGTTGAACCCATGTAACCTCAAGGCCACTTTTCAAAAAGTTTGGAGGTGTCACTTAATGACTTTGTACCAGTTGCAGGAGCTGGATCAACTACAACAATTCCATAGTAATGCCAGATCAAGCTCTGGTACTACCCTTGCATTATCATTGTTGATCCATCTCCTGCTGAAGTGCATCGGGGCTAAATGGGTTAATCAGTACACTGTACCTGTTAATATTGTTGCTTACCTTGATGTGTTTTGAGGAACTGAATGGCCGATTTGAGAACTGTGGACTTGTCCATCTTCTTGTTGTTTGCAGCCACCATTGAACACAGCTCGTTGATAAGCATGTTGAACTGATCCCTCCTCTTTTTCTCACTGAGGTTTCGAGTTTTTCTGAGAAAAAAGAAGAAAATCACAATTAACATTTACAAACCATTGTGAAAGCTTTCTAAACCTCTCTGAACATGCTGCCATAGACTCAAGAGGCTTAGTGGCATGCGCAGGATGTAAGCAAGCTAGTGTAACTGGTTCCTGCATCCTGCTTTACAAGGACTATACTGACCATATTCCAGTTGCTGGAAAACTGTTATCACATCAAAAAGCTGCAGGAATTTATGAGTTATGTTGCAACTAAATCCCTATGGATTTTATTTTTCATGGATAGACCTTGGCAGTTTAACTCATTTGAGATGTGCCGCCTCCGGATATGCGGCATAAGCTGCGTATCCGGAGGCGGCACATCTCGAATGAGTTAAGGGTATGCCTGATTTGTCTGTAGGTGCCTGAGCTGTCTGGCACAGCACTTGCACTGCCAATGTCTCAATAAAAGACACTTGCCTTGTCAATGCCTCAATGAATATTACCTCGCCTTTATATCAACAAATGCAGGACAAGACCACGAGGCTTGCTGACATCTCGTCCCAAGTGGGCCTCACCATTCACAAACAGAAAACAAAGACAATGAGGCTGAACGCAACCAGGGAAGAACCAGTCTTGCTTGCTGGCACCCCGTTGGAGGAGGTGGAGTCCTTCACCTATCTCGGGAGCATCATAGACAAAAAAGGTGGCACTGATGCAGATGTCAGAGCACGAATCGGTAAAGCCAGAGCAGCCTTTCTCCAGTTGAAAAAAGTATGGAGTTCCAGAGAGCTGTCACAACACACCAAAGTCCGGATTTTCAACTCCAATGTAAAAGCAGTTCTCCTATATGGAGCAGAGACATGGAGATTGACAAAAACCACAGTCAACAGAGTACAGACCTTCATGAACAGTTGCCTTAGAAGAATTTTGAAAATCCACTGGCCAGAGAAGATCAGCAACGTCAGACTCTGGGAGAGAACAGAGCAGATAACAGCAGAGAATGAAATTGGGCGAAGAAGATGGGGATGGATCGGTCACAGTCTGAGAAAGCCAGCTTCCAGTATCACTAGGCAGGCATTGTCATGGAACCCCCAGGGAAAGAGGAAAAGAGGTAGGCCGAGAAACTCCTGGCGTCGAGACCTCCAAGCAGACATCAAGAGACTGGGAACCACCTGGAGTAGAATCGAAGGAGAAGCACAGGACAGGAGTTGCTGGAGGTCTCTCGTTGACGGCCTATACCCGGGTAGGGGTGACAGGCGTAAGTAAGTAAGTAAGTTTATAAGAAACGTCATGTCCTTGCCTATGGCTTTGAACCTTACAGCTTAGATTGGTCAGTCCAGAGTCACAGACCAGCACATATTTATTGTTTGATTCAGGGAACAGCAGCATGTTTTTTTTAATTCTTTAACCAAGGCTCATCAGTACTCAAACAGTGCAAGTGATATTTCTGTACATGCAACAGCATACTTAGATAATATAAACAGACCACAAACTTACAAACAAATCACAAAAGCAGCATCACATCGTATACCACAACATAACATAATACATGTATAATATAACTGCTATACATTTTTCACCACACTGAACTTTCATTCACCTATACTATTTGTCAAATCTAACCCTTTGGCTGTCGGTTGTGGTTTTGTTGTGATGATTCCTGCAGGAAACAAAAAAAAGTTGCCGACAGCTACAGGGTTAAAATAAGATGCACTCACAGCTGATTGTGTTTGTGATGGTTCTACTTTTTTAACCAGTGCTCAGAAATAAAAGTGTGCGTGTACAAACTGTATGCCTGTGATACTGATTTGTGCCATTATTATAACTAGTTCTAAGCAAACAACTTCTCCATGAGGGATTACAAAAGTTGAATGATATTTACCTTGAAGACTGAACGCCAGACGAGCCCCTCCATCTAAGAAAAACAAACCATATAAATTGGGGCAACAAAAGACACATTCTCACAAGTCCCCACAGTCTGTAGGGACTCATGAGGATGGGTGCCCCTTACACACTACATTAGGCAATCACCATATGTTGCTTGTTTGACCTGGTTGTATCTGCCATTCCCAAACTTATTGTCATTAACAATGGGCTTCATCAAATATCAAATGCATGTATACATTTTTAAAACTCTTTGGCTGTTGGTAGTGGTTTTTGTCACATGATTCCTGCAGGATTCATGTGACAAAAACCACTACTAACAGCCAAAGGGCTAATTTAACCGAAACAGACAGTGTGCAGGCCAGATCTGTGTGATGCCCTGATTGTTCAAGCCCGGAACTGTGGTGCCTATATATGCATTAAGGCATGTTTCCATATAGGTACGCAACAGTGGCATGGTAGGTGACATGTAGAAAAAGTAGCTAAGCAGCAAACGGAAAATTCTTTGTGTGTTTCTATATAGTGATGCCACAGGCATCGTGGAGCAACTGTTGTTTTGCAGTTGATTACATTTGTTGCAATTTAATGCTGCATACTGAAAGTAATGCTCCCTTCATAGGAAAATCACCATTTAACCACTGCATGGAGTGCTACAATCTTGTAGCACCATTGTCACCCCACTTCACACCGCACATATGGAAACTCATTCTTTGTTTCCATATTCTTGATTTGTGTCACTGCATGCTGGCACCACCATATGGAAACAACCCTTTAGTGTATTGATAAAATCAAGTCCCTTAAAGTAACAAAGAAAATGTGCTAAAAGGGAGCAAAAATGTAGGGCTGGAACATTTCTGAAGCTAACGAAATCCATGTCCAAAATCCAGACCAGAAAGGTGACTGCCAAGCCATGCACTGTTTAGATTTAAGAAGCCTCATAAAGTACTGCTCCAATTTAACGGCCTTGGCCAACTTGCATGATGAGTTCATGACAGTTCTACAAATTGTAGAAAGGCAGCTGGGTGGGCCTGTCACTAACCCTGCTCCAGCCTCTGGGGTATCATTACCTTGATTAACCCATTAACTGACAGTTGACACACAGTTATACACTGTAATTGTCAACTACTTAGTTTTTGTGGTTCTTGACAGTTGACTGTCATAATACAAAAGTTTGACACGGCTTCAAGCCTGTCTAGCAAATATAACTTTAACCTGTAGTCCAAATTTATGTCAAGAAAATTAATTGGTTTTACATGTATCTCAATTCTGTTTGCTGTTTGACAAATGTTCCTTACCTAGATGCCATAAGTGTACCCCCCCCCCCCCCCCCCACTCCCTTTCCCAAGCCCAAATGTGCACCAAAGAATGCGGACACGTTTGCAGCATCCAAGAGGTGCCAACAAACAGAAAACGCGGCTCCCTAGGTGCGGTTAACGCGGAAATGGGGGCGATGAGGACAGGAAGACAAACACTTGTGTTGACCTGTCCCCTTCTACTGATGCTCAGCACTTGGTCCCCTGTTACAATGTCCCCACCCCACCCCCTCTGTTTGGCTGCTGGGGAATTTGTGTCAACTCATTGTCTCAGCCACTGCAGAGGATCCATGTTGGCTGTCAAAACATATCTAGCCATCGCGATTCCTGAAGGAACCGCCATGGCTAGAAATGTTACGACAGCCCACCTTGTCTCTAAGATTAAGAAAAAAAGAAAATGGAACAGTGAAAGATTCCTAGTAGCCTGAGGCAAGGTGCGAGCAAACACAGTTAATGCCAGCAAGCCAGGACGCGTAACATTCACACGAGGCACTGAGCCAACATACCAAGGGACTCAGACGGCTCTGTGTCTCTTGTTGGCCCTATTTACTTCTGTGTTACCAGGAAAAGGAATTGTCTTCAGACATGAGATCAAAGAACCTAACAAGTCCCGGAAGAAATGATGCAGACGAGTTGGACCAAGAAACACAGTGCAACATTGCATGACCAGTTCTAATGGCGCCAAGCTAATCTGGCACTACCCTTGAATTATCATGGTCGACCCATCTCTTGCTGTAGTGCGTCAGGGCTGAATGGGAAACATTTCAAAAATACAAAAAAAAAAGTTCAAAATGATAATGACCTTCATTACGTATGTGAGGCAGGTTGTGTACCGGTTATTGAAGTTCGAGCAACCATGATACTCCAAGAGTAGTGACACATGAGCCTGGAATTTAAAGCTAGTTCAGCACTACCCTTCTACGTCACTGAAATAGCCTCAGACTTCTAAGGAATATGAATACAAAAAAGGTTTCAGCAAGAGGCATAGGTCCTCATGAGTCCCCGCTGCGTGGATCAATTCTGGCGGACAATCCATCCACGCTCTAGTCGGTAAAACGCCTTGATACATAATGTTGTAATTGAATTCTGAAAACGAGGCCAATGTTCTGCATGAACTGTTTAAAATAAATTGTAAAGAAGTACTTGCGGTAACTGCATCTCAAGCACAAACTCAACTGTAGCGTAATTATTCAAAACCTTTATTTCTGGGTTGTTTTCCCTCTGTTCTGATTTTAAACAAACGATAGTTAAAACTGTGCTTAAAATGGGTTATATGAGTTTGCATGTTGTAGATAGCTACTACTAATAATTAATAATTAATTTTAATACAATTACAGTTCTTCACGTAGTAGTAGTACAACAGTGTTCAGTTTCTTTACAAAACGGTTAACTCATTCAAGGCACCCCGCATCAATAGCTGCGGAAATGTATAGCACTGCCGCCAGCAATGCTATACACTTCCGCGGCTATTGATGCGGGGCGCCTTGAATAAGTTAGCAAGGGACTCCAACATACGCAGAACGTAGACTTCCATTGTAACTACTGCAAAATTTATCTGCAAGATGCCGCGAACGACTGAGTTGGCAGCATTTTACAGGTGAAAGGAAAATCCACTTTAAGAACCAGACGTATATATTCTTTTTTGGACGTAAACAGACATCGCCATCCCCACCCCTTTTCCAAGGAAAGCAATTACATCATCCACGTGTTTTCAGCGTGTGCCAATTTTCTATTCCTAGACTAAGGACGATTCCGATGTGAACTCTATAGACCAAGAAATGAAAAACGCATCAGTGTGATGTAACAAACCACGGGTTGACATTTCCAACAAAAAAAATTACAATTACGCTAGCATTATTCTAGAAAGAAACCCAATCGATCGACCACTCCTGACTGCAAGACGGAACTAATCGACCTCACCCTACATACGTTCACGTAGAGGACACTTTCAAATTCCTTGTGCGTACAGCCACTGGTATGGTGGCTGCGTGCACATGGGGGTTAAACGCTTCACTGCCGAGAAAATGAGAACACGATCCAACTGCAAGAGACATAGATCCTCATGAGCCCCCGCAGTTGCGGGGGCTCATGAGGATCTATGCCTCTTGCTGACACCACTTTGTATGATCCACGTTCTTTTGGATCGGTTGGATTCTTTGTTGAATTTGGTTGAAAAAAATAAAATAAAAATATTTAAAAAAAATCAGAAACCCACTTTGCGACTACTGGCATATAATTTCGTCGGCGGCGAAAATAAAACAACCAAAGAGGCATAAACTCTCGTGGCCCGCACGTACACCGCAGCGGGCCACAACAATTAAATGATTGCACTAGAGCAGCTAACCGCCACTACCTTTGCGCTATCACGGCCGATCCATGCATCATAGCATCTAACCAATCTTTATAAACGCCCCCCCCCCCCCCCCCCCCCCCCCATTATCACACTGGTTGCCTTTCTCGATTCGCTAACGCGGTACGGCGGTAGCGAATCGACGGAGATATCCAGCGAAAGTCATTATACGATGTGAAAGTGTGAACAGTTAAGTACGAAAGCGAAAGCGTCAAACAACATCGCAACCGCAATGTGACGTAACAGCACTACATATCGTTGTACACTGATCATCTCCTCCAATAAAAGAACTAATATGGAAATCAAACTCCTAAGGTTCTGTAGTGAGACACAGATCCTAAAAAGCCTCTACAACCCGTGTGTCAGTGTGTGTGGGGGGGGGGGGGAGGGGGGGAGGGGGGAGAGGGGGGTGGGCGGGGGGGGGTGGGCTCATGAGGATCTGTGCATCGGGCAGATAGACGGCTTTTACTGAAGGACTAAAAAGGTAGATGGTGTCTCCAGGTTCTGGAAACCAAAAACTGAGACACTAAACAGCTGCAACGTGAATTTCGACATACCCCTAAACACGACGATGCAACGATGATCTACCAGTCTATTTGAGGAAACAATCACTGCGGGCTGTCTGCAATTTTGGCCCCCTGAGCTTTCAGTGTTAAAATCCAAAATCACAGCCCAGTGCACAATTCTAGACTGGTAGCCTTGGAGTTTGAAAAGATCTTGTTTGAAATATTAGTAGCATTTGTTTGCTGAGCTTCAATAATCACCACCATAATTACAGAAAAACACACTAATTCCTACCAAAAACAGTATATATATATATACCAGGTGCAGTAAATGGATTGACTCTGATGGCGCCAAGCTAATCTGGCACTACCTTTGAATTATCATGGTCAATCCATCTCCTGCTGTGGTGTGTCGAAGCTAACTCTTTGGCTGTCGGTAGACTGCTTACGACCAAAGAGTTAAAACAATGCACATGAAATTGTGCCTCCAGCAGACTGAATGTGTTTGTGTAAGATAACACAAATCAAATAACCTTTTTTGTGTTTTCTGTCTTGCTGACCTGCTTTCAAATTATATGTACCTGCAAGTAAAGTCTGGTTATACGAAACACAATAACACCCACTTTCTGGTCAGATGCCATGCCACATGACTTGTCATAAAAGTTTGATAGGAGGAAACAGAAAACCAAAAGGCAGAAGTCCAAACTTTGAAATTGAAACTATGTTTGAGTCACATGACAACAGAAAGATGTATCAGATAACAGCTGAAGGAAATCCAGCCTTGCATTACTTGTGCCAGTGAGTTAGCAAAGTATCTGATCCGATACTCATGCCAAGGTTTGCCTTTCCTAGTCAAGTATCAAAATGTGTGTGTGTGCGTGTGTGTGTGTGTGTGTGTGTGTGTGTGTGTGTGTGTTGAATTTTAAAAAATCAAATCATTCAAAAGCAAATAATCATGAACACAAATTTTTACAAAATAGCATGGTGCACAAATAAGAAATACATAGCAATCACAAAACTGAACAACACAACATCCTTCAAGCTGAGTTTATGACCACTGCTCCTTTACCATACAAGAACTGCTTTACATTAACCCCTTCACTGCCAAGAAAAGTGCACACAACCCAAATGCAGGAGCTGCAGATCCTCATGAGCCCCTGCAGTTGCAGGGCCTCATGAGGATCTATGCCTCTTGCTGACACTACTTTCAATCCATGTTTCTGGGTTGGCTGGGGCTCCTTGGCAAAAATATTAATGTAACCAGGATTTCAGAACCACAATCTGCATCCACTGGCAGCGAAGGGGTTAACTCCCTTATTTCATGCAGCCACGGCTATTGTTTACAATACTGGTGACTGCATGCACAAGGGGGTGAAACAAATCTACAAGTGGTACTGGTAGACAGAAAAACACAATTTGGTGGCCTCATCCCATTCACTGCTGAGAAATACTGAACACCACTCAACTTCAAGAGGTATAGACCCTCATGAGCCCCCGCATTGCGGGGGCTCATGAGGATCTATGCCTCTTGACAACACCACTTTCATGTTCCTTGGACAGTTGTGCTTTTCTGACCTTGAATTTACAATGATTTTCAAACCACAATCTGCATCCAGCGGTAGCGAATGAGTTCAACATAGCGTCAAATAAAGGCGACACAAATTGCACACAATGATGACAGTAATGAAAAGAATTTCTCTACTCACCTCTTGACAGTGTCTTTCTCGTCATCTTCAAGATCGTCAATGCTTAAAACACTTTCACTGAAACAGAAAAAAAACAAAAAACAAAAACTAATTAAATTATTTAGCTCCCCCCAACAATATTGTAGGAGAATGGCCATGACAGTTTTAAGGGTAGTGTCCAATTGACACAAGCTTGGAACCCAGGGGATGCAAAGCTAATCCAATTAATCATTGCAGATACACACTGTTAGTAACATGTTCACAGTAAATCAATCTTATGTAAACTCTGGATTCATTATTTCTAACCACTTGGCTGTCAGTAGCAGTTTTTTTTGTCACAATGATTCCTGTAGGAACCATAGCAACAAAAACCGCTACCAACAGCCAAAGGGTTAATAGAATACTCTTAGAAACCCCTGTCCTGTGTTGGGTGTGTCTGCCTAACTTTCACTTAATTTCTCACCTGAGAAAATATAAGTACTGCATTGTCCGTCTAATTTGAAAAATGGGTTTGAACCCCAAAGATTTAATAAACTGAGTTGCACATATCCTTTCATGTTTATCTTTGTTGGGATTTTTTGGTGTGTCTGTGTCTATAATATGCAAGACACACACTTTTATGTACACAGTTTATACAACAGTACCACCAGTCTGAGTAAATTCTGTACCAGACACAGCATTGTTTGATACATTGAGTGTGACTTTTATCAGGACATTATAACAATAAAAAATAACAGCACAGCAAAAATTGTAAGAACAAAAATAGCAGAGCATACTGACGAAAAAGAATGTAAACATGTCAACTCTTGTAACATTGTGCATTATTATGACTATGAGTACAGAAACATTCTGAAAATAACCACCGACCTGTCCATGCTACACGTATCACATCCGTAACACTTAACACAGCTCAACCACAGGACACCTTCCACTAACATAGTATGTGGCCAGACACTGCACTTCTTTGCGTTTGAAAATGTCCTTAACCTTCGCAGGATCCTGACCACTGTCCCAGTTACCCATCACAAACAACATCATCTTAATACATAACTGAGCTTAAGTCCTTGATCCCATTAACACTCTTTCTCCATAAACTTGACACGCGCAGGTCGGAGAGGGTTTTCAGCAGCCGACGTTTTGAGAACGAAAGTTCACAAAACGTCGACTGCTGAACCCTCAAAGACCTCCCCCGCCCCCCCCCCCCCCCCCCCCACACACACACACAAAGTTTATCAATATAGACAGTGAAAACAATCAGTCAGGGATGGAATTGGAACAGAGATGCCAACGTACTGATAGACAGCATCGGGGTGGTAGTAAGGGAGAGTGGGGACCGTCCCAAACAATTATTGTTGATTTATATCGCGCAAACCCCCCCACGGCCTCCTACTCCGAGCACATAATCACGAGATTCCCCGTTCTTACACCTGATAGTCGAGGTCTGAGGGGCTATTTAAATAGTCGGCGTGGGGTGGGACGGAAATAGCCGTCGCTGTCTGACTTAAAACTGACTGCTGATGACCGTAGCTTGCGTATAAATAAATTCCCTCCCTCGCAAGCCGTAAGCAGGTGCTTGCACGTGCGACAACAAATGGGTCATCCTCCAGTCGTGTGCTGGAATGATAACCTCTTGCGTCCGAGTAACACAGATGTAAGTTATTTTGTTCGTTTGCAGCCATATGCACATATCCCCGTGTGGCCATGCTATCGGGACAGGTCAATGAAGGTCTGTGGCTCTAAATTAATGGTTGAATGTGTGTCTGCGATTAAGGTTATTGCCTTACTCCCCCATCAAAAGACAAACCTCTTATGATGTAACATGCGCGAAACTATAGCATGCATTTAATCGAAGTATAAATACTGGAACTTCTGGTAGCTTTACAGAGGAAATGGCATTCTAGAACGTACAGGAATTCTAGGAACATTGTCAGTTATGGGCCGCACACTACTCAGTCTTCAAAATCAAAGAAAAGGAACCGAAAAAACTGACAACCAACATTATGAAGGTATAGACTAAAACTATCTTTAAAAGAAACACCAAAAAACAAACTTGTTTATTGCTTGTTGAATACATGAGCATGTTAAAATCTGAGTGCTAAAACTTGCCAATATATCTTTTCACAATGCCATGCTAGGCTTATGCCAGTTATGCCTTTAACTGCACCTTTCACCCACTGGGGAACCCGTCTTTGTAAAGGGAAGGAAGAGCAGAAAAGTCATTCATTTTTATGACATTCAAACTTTGTAACTGAACAAAAAGTAAAATTAGTCCTTTTTTGTGGCTTTATCGAAAGACATACCATGGACATTTACAAAGCATCAGATACACTATTACCCCTAATTACTGCTAGGAAGGTAGATTTAAGCTGTAACTTGTTTAGGACAAATAATGTGGGCCAGGAAACAGGTTCACAAAAGCTCATTTTGCCGATGTTGGGCCCACGCACAGGCGTGTGCAGGCCAACTGCGCCCACCATCAGTACAACAGCCTTTGCTTTCTGGCAAAATATGTCATTCAAGTGATTCAGCATCCAAATCCTTAAAGCACGCTGAACATACATACTATAAATTTACCAAAAACTGAACTCTACATGACCCAAACGCTCCATTTTTCTGAGGGAACAAAACTCATTGCGAATGTCCAAATTATTTAGATACCATGGCAGCTCTTGTTTATATGTGACAGGAAAGGGAGAGTTGGGCTAAATGGAAGTTTTCCCAGGTAAATGTCATAGTATATTCGGCTTGCTTTACATTCAGAAGGAAATAACTACACTATTTCCTATCACCTAAAGCCAATTTTCAGTTGAATGCTGATTTATGTGCCAAAGTGACAAAACCATTCTATGCATGTTGCCATAATTAATGTCCCCTGGTGAATTGTTCACATATATATTGATTATGCAGTTACCGGTATGCTGACCCTCCACTAGTGGAGCATTCATCAGCTGCTAGTTGCAAAACCAGCATAATATGGTAGGTTACAGTACAGCATCTTTACTACACACAAGATGATTCTTTTATACGGCAGTATCTGTATGTTGTAATTACACCTGACATTACAGGTAAATCACCATAGAAAATACCATCTACTTATTTCTTTTCCTTGTTGAAGATCATTAGTGAAGATTTAATAAGACTGTTAATGTGCTTGCTTGAATTCAGTTTAGCGCTACCTGTGCATTTTGTACATGGTGTATATGAAAACTGAATACATTTTTGAGACACAATTTGTACGATGGAAAATGTGATGCAGAGCAAGCAAAAATAAGCATCTAGTAAATCACTGAATAGTGAAGAGGCAAAAGGTAATTTCCATAGTAATTTTAAGTGTGTAGTTTGGTATTCAAATCAATACTCAATTTACAGGTAACCTATTTAGACCAGACACAAGATATGGACTGACCATGGGGCTTTAAGGGAGGTACCAAAAGAGCCGGAGGCCTGACGGCACCAAGCTATTCTGGCACAACCCTTTAAGAATGATGGCCGATTTGTCTATTGAACTCCCGTACTGTTGAGGGTATACTCTCTAATTAGACCCACTTGGGGAGTGCACCACAAGTACACTTCTATTCAAATGAGATGCTTCGCATCTCATTTGAATGGAATTGTACTTGTGGTGTACTGTCCGGGAAGTACACCTGCAAGTGGTAGTAGTTTTCTTGAAGACAGCTCTCAAATTTGGCTATTTCAACCATAGGGATTACAGTGCGCCAAATCTTACATTTCAGCCTACACTACAGTGTGTTATTGTTAAATCTTACACTTCATCTTACTGGTACTGACTGAAAAAAACAACAACAAAAAACAAAACAAAAAAAAAATCGGATGAGAAAAAAAAAAGAGAAGACAGTCACTCACCGCATGTAGTATTCATCATAAAATGGAAGCATTCGCTGACCACAAGGGTCGAGCACCAGTGGAAACCCTTTCCCCATGACAGCAAGACACAGACTGACCCAACCTACTGTCCCCACTCGCTCAAATTCAGATCCCTATGCACACAACAAACAAATCCCAAAGGACTCTTGCAGGACGCGTTCAGCCTTGGATATGGAGGGGAAAAAGGAAATCAGATGCTGCAATGGGGCTCCTGGTTTGGGATCAGACAAGTACGGGAAAAGGACACTGTTATTGTTAATAGAACTCAATCACACAAAATGACTTTCACAACTTCCAGAGGCGTCCAAAAAAAGACTGTGCCAACTATGCCTGATGGAACATACTCGAAAGTTCAAGGGTAGTGCCGGATTACAATGGCACCCTCCCAGAAGCTAAGCTAGCCTTACCCTTGAACTATCATGGCCAATCAATGTCCCACCAGATTGTGCATCATAGTTCTCCCTGACTGCTGCTTAACTTGTTTTTGTTTAATCTTCTTTAATTTAATGCTTAGAAGCCCCAGCCATCCCACGTAAATGTATAAATTCAAAACGGTGTCAGCAAGAGGCATAGATCCACATGAGCCTCCACAACTGTGGGAGCTCATGATGATCTGTCTCTTGCCGTTTGATTGCGCTTAATTTTTCTCTTCAGTCAAGGAGTTAACAAAATGTGCTTTACGATTAATCTGGTTATGCTGTTTGCAAGTTATCAAAGTCATACTATTTAACCCATTTAGCCCTAAGACCCTGCAGCAGAAGATGGATTGATCATGATAATTCAAGGGTAGTGCCAGATGAGCTTGGCGCCTTATTGATCATGATAATTCAAGGGTAGTGCCAGATGACCTTGGCGCCTTTAGGCGCCAAGCTCATCTGGCACTACCCTTGAATTATCATGATCAATCCATCTCCTACAAATGGTACATAGTCGTTGGACAACGCCTCCAAAAGTTTGGAATTGGGGCCATGGGGCTATATAATAAACATAAAAGGTGTCATTTCTGTGTTTTCATTAATTGAAAAGTCCGCTAAAAGTAAAACAACCAATTGTTTGTGTGAAATGTATGGTCGGGACCTTTGAAGAAGCGTTGTCACCTGACTTGTAATTGTATGTCATGTTATATAATGACATTGACAGTTGGCTGCATCTAACCATGATTGTAGGGTGCTGAACACGACCTATTCTCTTAGTTTATAAATAGAAATGCCCTGTCTGCACCCTGCCTCTTAACAACTTGAATAAGCCCTTCAGTCTCCCAGATATGCAGATCCTCAAAAGCCCCTACAGTCTCATGAAAATCTAGCTTAATCAAGTTAATGTCTTCTGAGACAATCCCAATTTACACCCTCAGCTTGAAAAAGTTGCGGTTTTTTTTTTTTTGTGTTTTTTTTTTTTTTTTTTGCGCCCACCAGTGTACCTGGACGCCCCATGGGGACATGTTGACTCGTCCGACCTGCAATGCAAAGACAAACACCTTCACTTCCTCAGTCGCAGGTTTAAACACCAACAACTCCTTATGTCTAAAGAGCAGATGCTCATGAACACCTTCCCCTACCAGCAAGAGGCCTAGACTCTCATAAGCCCCTGCGGCCGCAGGGGCTCATGAGAATCTAGGTCTCTCACCGATTAATTTAAATGGGCTGGGCAAGGAACTTTACTGCCCCAGTTCCTCCTGGACACAATGCAAGGAAGTGCAGCCCATCAAGGAACAAGGAACGAAACAGGACAAACACTTGTAGGCCACAGCAGAATGTAGGTAAAGAGCCGTCTACCTGAAGTGAAAGATGGTGTCCTCTGAAACAATGGAAGTCTTAGTCCCACTGGCTAAACTCCACTCAACACAAAGGGCGTGTACAGTACTGAATGGCTGTTGCAAACATCATGTAAAAACTAACATCCTTAAATCCTGATCAGTTCTCTCAATCTCCTCTCCTCTTCATTATAGGTTTCGAGCAATTCAACAAATACAGTGGTGAGTAAACAGTAATGGTAACTATTCTGGTAAGTCTACATCTTTTATAATCGTAATGTTTACATTTTGTTCTCTATAACTATAGATTTTTTGTCAGAAATCAGAAGTAGTCAAAATTGTTCATGATTTGACGATGGATTAAAAGCCTGGACAAGCATGTTTGTCTGGGCTTTTAGTTTTTCTATCAATTCTTTGTGCCAAGCTTAATTGTGGCAATGAAAATAATCATGCAACAGAAACTATTCTATTCGCTGAATGATTGCATCCAGGTTTTCCACCACATAAAATAATCAATAATCTTCTTTCAGATCTAACAACACAGTCATTTTGTTCAATGTCTGTGATGTAAAACACTGAGAGCAGACAAAGTGATCATCGTCCATTTATTATTTCTGTGTTACATTCCTCTTTCTTTTTCAAAGGCAGACAGTGGCCAGAGGGTGACACAGACTACACTTCAGGTGAGACACATGTGACTTTCTGAAATTTGCTGTTTGTAACTCAGACGTTTGGTGATAATAAATGGTTCCTAGTAGTATTATTAATACTAACCCTTTAGCTGTTGGTAGTGCTTTTGTTCAAGGCGACTTGACAAAAAGTGCTACAACAGCCAAAGGGCTAATTAATATGTGCCTATTAGAAATGTAAACAAATACTAGCATACTGTACTGGTGCCCAAATACAGTCATCACTATTATGGGTAAAAGGGACAACTTTGCTATTATGTTTAATATAATGTAAATCTACTGTGCCAGTGAAATCTATCCCACGAGGCATCATCTACCCAGTTAAATTTGGGTGTTTTTGTGACTTCACTCATGTCTCACTGTTCAAACTCTGCCCACTGAAGTCTATCAATTGTAAATCAAAATGAATACACACAGGGTGGAATCCACCCAGGTGATTAATCTGGCTGGAACAGTGGCAGCACAAATCTACACTGGGTAGATTCACCCTGAGTAGATCTACACTGAAGTTGACCCATTCAGCACCACAATATCGCACACCAGTATACTTATGAAAATGCCCCAGTGAAGACAGAACCCAGGTTCACAGGTCAGCGATAGTTTTCTTAAAATACCTTAGCGAAAATTGGACCACTCTTCAGCGTGAGAAGTGAGGAAACGCAGTGGACAGAAGGTAAAAGTCACAGTATAACTACAAGTATATATATATGCAGCATGTGATGAAACTCTATGCGCACGCATAGGGTTCACACAGTAGATTTAGTACGGTACAGTTTTTGTTAGCGGTTTGTTTGTGACGATAGTCCGTGGTGGCACGTGGGCCACTTGGAACCTTTAAGACACGGTTAACACGGGGAGTTTTAGTGAGTTCTAGGCGAGAGCTCAGTCTGTCAGAGGTCTAAATACGTTAGTGCGGGCTTTACTGTCAGTGGGTACAGACGTGTGTGAGATACCTTAGCCCGTATTCCAAGACTCTGAAACCTAGAATTCAGGTATGTTTCTATAAGTATTATTGATGGTTACTTGCGTTAAGGATAGTATGCGTTAATAGGAGTAATTCAGTTGTGTAGTGTTTACTGGTTTGGTTCAGTTGTGTTGGTTTGAAATTCATTGAGGTAACCGGTGTTTTCGTAAATAGTTATTTACCGAGATGGATAACTAAAGGAATGTGAGGGGTGTATGCCTAAGTCATTATGAAGGTAGTACGTGGTTAAGTATAGTCTTTTCCAGTGTATGGGATAATGTATAGCGAGAGTGCTAGGTTAGGTTATAGTCTGTTTCAAGGTAGTGACAGAGATATGGGGTGTTATGAAAGTAGTCGGGTTACTGATGCACGTGTGTGTGTGAATGAGCGTGTGAGTTATTTGTATCAGCCAGGTTACGTAATGTATCTCATATTATCCAATGTGTGTGTGTTTAGCAAGTGTTACGATTTAGGACTTTATTACTGTTCAGAGTGCTTGTCGGAGGTTGGAGCGACGGACGCCGAGACGTCAGTCACCAGGGACCTAATGCGAGGTCATCTCTCCATCTCTTCACTCGGGGAGTGAGCGACCAGTGCCGAGACACTTGGGTCACAGCGAAGATATGGTACGAGTAACGAGGACGTCCACGGTACGAGAGACAGGATGACTCGGGAGTGTACGAGGGACTTGCAAGCCTAGACGTGAAAGGACTGAACGTAACCAGGCGAGAACACCAATAGGTTTGAGTGTGAGAGACTACTACCTAGCCTGGCAGTTATATTGTGTATGTGTATGTGATGTTTGGATGCTGGTAGTGGGGAAGGTGTAGTGTAAATAGTTTGATAATCTTTTAAGCGTTTTCTCTATTTATCGTGTATAAAAGTTCTGTTAGAAAGAAAGCCCGTGAGTTGTGTTTTACCGCGTGAATGTGCCCGTCTGAGTCAGTGGCGGTGTATACGTCTGTTGTGCGAGAGTCTGTACGTGCGACTGGGGGCACGTCTGCGTGCGTTACACAGCACATAGTTCAGCACAGTGTTTCTTTTAGCCCTTTTGGGCACTATGTGGCCAGGTCCCAGGCCTCAGGAGGCGTAGAATTGGTGGAATGACTGTGATGAAACTCTATGCTCGTGCATAGTGTTCACACAGTAGTCAGTAGGGTAAGTACGGTACAGTAGTTGTCAACGGTTTGTTTTGTGCCGATAGTCCGTGAGGCCGAGACCCACGTGGAATCTTAAAAACACGGGGAGTTTTAGTGAGTTGTAGGCAAAAGCTCAGTCTGGCAGAGCTGTAGAAACATTAGTATGGGCTTTATTGTCAGAGGGTACAGACCTGTGTGAGATACCTTAGCCCGTATTCCAAGACACTGAAACCTAGAATTCAGGTATGTTTTTATAATTGTATTATTGATAGTTGCTTAGTTAACTCTTAATCACCTATAAGAACATACACTGTCTATTCTCCTGTACCTAGAAGATAGTAAGAAAATTACTGAGAAAATGGGTTACTTCACCAAAGCGTCTATAACTTTTTTGAATAGACAGATATTTAAGTCTGTTTTTTTTTTCTTAGCTGACATATGGATGGATAGTATTTTATGTTGTGGTGGAGTGTAATTTGATACCTGTTTATATTATTTACTGTAATTAATTACAGGTAAATTAACTGAAAAAAATGCACCTTGATTATTTTGATATGACAAACAAAAGACGTAAAACTGAAAAATGTGTCGGTGGGCGAAAATATGAGAAAGTGTGTGATAGTGGAGTGAGATAATTTTACATTAGTGATCACTATTACCAGGCAATCCAGTGATAATCCTTCAGGTAATCGAAGTGCACGTATCCCCGTCGGCGGATGTTGCTACAAATTGATCACCAAGTTCGTCTGTTGGGCGAAAATTTCGAACATTTCAGCAGGGAAATACTGATAAAAATAATCAAGTGGTGTCGCTTCCAACTCAAATGGAGTTGTTGGGCCCACATATCGCGTGAAAGGCTGCAAAAAAGTCTGAAATTGGCCGCTGATGCCAGATAGCATCGCCGCCGCCATCTTGCAGTCGTCGCTTCGGTAAACACTGCTGAAATACTCCGGTATTTTCGTCATCCCAGTCCGACAGATCGCTAGTATGTACACTAGATGTACACTAGACACACTTATGTCACTTCCCTCTGGCTCTGAAACTGGATAATTGCCAATTTACTCCGAAATAGCGGTAAACTTTGGGTCACTGTCGTGTATATGTCGCCATGTTTGCAAACACGTGCGTTAGCGAGCAGCCAGGTGCACGGTAACAATTCGACACACACAGTGGCTTAGAGCGCATGCCCAGTGTCTAAAGTTAGTTTGACCTTGCCCCCACAGAAGAACCTACCAACGTATCACATGACTTCTAAATTTAGTACCGAGGACGGGCGTCTATGGGCGCTTTAGGTAAAGACCCGGAGGGCGTTTACGGGCGTTATAGGTGATTAAGAGTTAAAGATGGTAGTAAGAGTAATTTGGTTTTATAGCGTTGTCTGGGTTGGTTCAGTATGTTGGTTTGGAATTCAGTGAGGTAACCGGTGTTTTCGTATACAGTTATTTACCGAGATGGATAATTAAAGGAATGCGAGGTGTGCATGCCAAGTCGCTGTGAAGGTAGTACGTGGTTAAGTATAGTCTTTTCCAGTGTATAGAATAGTGTATGGCGAGAGTGTTAGGTTATAGTCTGTTTCAAGGTAGTGACAGAGTTATGGAGTGTTATGGAAGTAGTTCGGGTTATGAAGCACATGTGGGTATGAATGAACGTGTGAGTTATTTGTATCAGCCAGGTTACGTAATGTTCTCATATGATCCAATATGTTGTGTGTTTAGCAAGTGTTACGTTTTAGGACTTTATTGTGTTCAGAGTGCTTGTCGGGAGTTGGAGCGACGGACGCAGAGACGTCAAGTCACCAGGGACCTAATGCGAGGTCATCTCTCCATCTCTTCACTCGGGGAGTGAGCGGCCGGTGCCGAGACACTTGGGTCACAGTGAAGATACGGTACGAGCTACGAGGACGTCTACGGTACGAGAGACGGGACGACTTGGGAGCATATGAAGTAGGACTTGCACGCCTAGACGTGAAAAGGATGGACTGAAAGTAACCAGCCGAGAACACCAAACAGGTTGGATAGTGAGAAACTAATACCTAGCCTGGCAGTGATATTGTGTGTGTGGTGTTAAGATGCTGGTAGTGGGAAAGAAGTGGTGTATACAGTTGTGATAGTTTGTGAGCATTCTTCTTTTATTGTTTATTGTGTATAAAAGTTCTGTTAGAAAGGAAGCCCGTGAGTTGTTTTACCGCATGAATGCGCCCGTCTGAGTCAGTGGCGGTGTATGCGTCTGTTGTGCGAGAGTCTGTGCGTACGACTGGGGGCAAGTCTGCGTGCATTACAATGACACAAGTTGTATTTAAACTATTCATACTCATCATAGCAAAGTTGAAAGTGACCTACTCAAGGTGGTACAGAGTTAACAGATCACTAATAATATTTGTAATTAGTATATGTCTTACAATAATGCTCGACAAAAGGGCTAACCTAAAATTAAATGTCGAAAAATGAAAGACTTTTATTCTTTTCTTCTCCTTTGCATGCAGGAGAGTTCCTTCTCTTACGCTCAAAAGGTAAAGGCAAATCTCTGGTATGTATGCCTAGTCACATGGATTGTGAAAAGAAGGGCACAAAGTCTTAAGTTAACTGAGACAAGGCAACTATATCAGCAAATTTCAGCAATCAAAGCCTGCCATGGAGCAGCCACCCAGTGCGCAAAGGCCATTGGGCTGCGCATGGCCATGCGCAGGCCAACAGCCTTTTGTGCATTGGGCAGGGATTAGCAAATCGTACATTTCATGGGGTGGTCTTCCTCGGTTTTGAGGATGTTCTCTCTCACCTTCCCCCTCGGTGTCATATTTATGAAACTCCTGCATCAGCTGAGTCTTGCAAGCCAAAAACTACTTTCTGGAGCAAACTGCTTTAAGTTGAAGGCACTGGTGCAGTTGCACCCCTGTATTCACTCTTTTACCAGAAAAAAAGGTCATCAGAATAGATTTTCATGAGCCCCAGCCTCCTACACTGACTGATTAGAATCTATTCCTCTTGCTGACATTTACTTTTGTCCTTTACTAGTTTAATTTGTCCCTTACTGGTTTAATTTGAACATAAATGTGCACAACCATAGGTGCAGTTTGTGTGTGTGTGTGTATAATAGTGAGCATTCTATGTGTGTGTGTGTGTTGCTGTTGAAGCATTCTGTTTGTGTAGTAAAGAGTACTGTTAAACAAGTAGATATATCATGTGTGTTGAATTTGTCTGAAACTTAGCTAGAACAGCATCTAATTGCAGACACTGTAGTGGGTTTTTAATATTATACCACTAAGCAATGGGGGATCCCGATAAACCGTATGCGACTAGAAACTACCAGTGTTTTCGGGTGTTTATGGAAAAGTCTGAAATCAACGGGGTACAGGGATAACCTCTCATGGTTAAACTAAAAAATATGTGGCTGAAAATCGAGAGTGGTTTGACAGTGGGATACCGCAAAATTAGCGCTATAAGTTAGACTAAGCAGACGTTCGCCCAAGCCTTACCTCTCAATACTGCGACTGGACGGTCGAAAAAGTGTGATTCGTTTGCCGTAATTCATGTCAGACGACCCGTAGCGATCACCGCTTCTCGCACCAGCATCGTCTGTTCAGTTCAGTGAAGAAAAGGTACACTTCGTAGATTTTCCAGCGTACACAAAAATGTGAGTAAATTTGTTTAATCCCCGACGGGCTCTTCCGCCATTTTGTTTTGTGACGTAATTCCGGCGACCAATAAAAACTAATGAGAGAAAATAGTGACGGCCTTGACATAATTTCTAGGTCATCCTCGTATATTAATGCAGAACAGACCCTCGATTCAGTTTTCTCTGTCGAAGGCACGCGCGCTCGCATACTAGTACAACGTGCGCGCGTCAGTGAACATACACACGCACACTGACACACACACTCCGTGGCACTGACACTGACACACACTGCACATCAGCTCAGTGGCACACACGGGGGCCGTGCCGGGCACACATACACCGGCACACACACCGTCACACACACTACACACGCACACGTGTGTTGGTAGGTGTGTTCAGTTTACGCAAGAGCCGTCTGTGGCAATGTGTAAGCCTACTAATAAATATATATAAATTATCGGCGGCGTCCGTCTTCATCTGTAACCGGCTGAGCTTACTAGTTAGTAGTTTCACCAAAGACAATCGGTATTGTCTTTGCTTTCACCGACGCAACCTGGTCATGTCAAAACGGCTGAGTCAGTCGGCAATGTCACCGTTCACACGTGAACCAGTCTGAATGCCAGGGAGTCGGCCCATACCATAGTTTTTACTCGACATATTATGATTTTCATTAGAAAGCCATGCATAGTCTGTGTGCCCCGGCGGACCTAGGTTTTGTTGACCTTGCCTGCCGTGACCAACCGCAACTGACTCTCCCGTCCTCACTAACTGACCCGGCCACCGAAGACGGGGAGTTGTGAGTTGGGCGGGTTACTACTGTACTTGAGAGGGAACGGGAGCTATCCGCTCTGTGTGTGTGTGTGTGTGTGTGTGTGTGTGTGTGTGTGCCTGTGTGTGTGTGTGTGTGCACGGTGTGTGTGTGTGTGTGTGTGTGTGTGTGTGTGTGTTAGGGGAAGGGGTGATCAGTCACGAATCACGCGGGTGTCGGCCACTGACTGTGACCTGACTGAAGAGACGGCCGGAGCCTGAGCGGCAAGCCGGTACCGTTTCTTTCCGAAGGCCCGGCTCTTCGCCGAGTCAGTTTTCACTGGCTTATTAAAAGCACGACATGATCTGCCGCATCGGCAGGAAAGGGGTCAGCAATGGCAGCTAAGTAGACTGAAACAACTGAATAACTTGAAGCCGGTAGCATGCATGCAAACAAACTAAACAAACAAACACGGCGTGGAGTTGACGCCGGGACGCTCACTGAGAAAATGACACTTCAGTTCAATGAGTCAGAAACGTAGTCGGTCAGTCGAAACGATAAACTGAGCCGACCTCACCGCCAGAGCTGAGTCCAGTACATGAAACGGAACGAAACGAGCGAACACACGAACAAAGGCGCGAACAAACAAACAACAATGTGATAATCACTTATCAGTGATAATAACCAGTATTATTATTATTATTATTATTATTATTATTATTATTGTTCCGGTCTCCATTATCAGTGACCGAGAATTATAACTCATTCGCGACGGAACCGCATCCGCGGGATACGCGGCGGCTCATGCCGCCGCGTATCCCGTATGACCCCCACCGGGTCTGCCCTAGGGGACCTTGGTGGGGTTGTCTACTTTTTAGTTCCTAGGGTCACCTTGTCTAACCCCTGCAAGGTGGGTTCTACTCTTTTGGGGGTTTGTATTTCTGTCTTTCTGGTCCATTCATCTGTATTTTTCTTTTGAAATTCTCCCTCCTGCCTGCGCTTCTTGCAGTTCTTTTCTTCATTTAGTGCAGGCACGTCCTGAGAAGGCCTTTGTCGCTTGCGGGACGTAAAGCAATCTATACTCACTCACTCACTCCGTATCCCGTATGCAATTCGTCGCGCTATGTGTGACCTGTGTGTGTGTGTGTGTGTGTGTGTGTGTGTGTGTGTGTGTGTGTGTGTGTGTGTGTGTGTGTTGGTCTGTCATCAGTTATTTTGGGCTGACCGCTTACGTCTGTGGGCGTTGACGGCAGAGGAAGATATTTTTCATTTGACACTACGTCGCTCAACTCACTGATTCGGGCCAGTTTTCAATGAAAATCCAGTCAGCTAGACTGAAGAAGGGGTGGAGGGGAGGGGTGGGGGTGGGGGGTAGTGAGGAGAAGAACAGTGCAACATTCACAAAATCAAATCACAAAGGAGGGGGTAGGGCGGGCGGGTTGGCCCGGCATTGGCGAAGGACGAATATCTTTATATTTCCTTTGCTTCAGAAATATTTCTTTGTACAAGAAAAACAAATACAACTTAATTCTTTTTTTTTTCTTAAAAAATATTCCTTTTTTTCCTCCAAATCTTGAAAAACTAAAAAAATTTGGCGTGAGGGGCGTTGGGGGGGGGGGGATATTCTATGGCCCCTCCCCCATCAGTTGTCACCGAGGTTAGTGCGGCAGCCCGTTGCATTTGGACAGCTGCTGCAGTTCGAGCGTGAGAAAAGAGAGGTAACACTGCGTACGTTCGTAGCCTTTCTCCACCATGTGCTACGGTGTGTGGGCTTCATCCGTATAGTTTCTTACCTCCCTTGATCCCCGGAGAGCTGAGGATCAAGGGGGATAATTAAAATGAACTTCACACTGACTGATCAATAAAAAAAAAAAAAAAAAAAAAACCCACCCCAAAACCCGATGACTGGCGGCCGTGTCATTTAACTAATTTAAGGTGCCCCTCTTCAGTAGCTGAGAAAGTGTCGCTATATAGCTTTGCCGACGGCCGGCAACGCTACTTTTGGCCGCAACGGCTTTTGCACCCGCACGCACGCACTCACTCAATGACACACTTGATACGGCACTGAACTGAAAGTGACTATTACATCAAAACAAGCACTCAGACACATTTTGTTATGGGTTCGGTCTTCATTGTTTATTACGGGGTGCAAAAAAGAAAAAAAAAGAACCAATCACCAATTTAGCAAGTTTGTCAAGAAACGTGTGTACGGAACGGGTCAAGTTCGTCTACAGTGCGATGACTGACGGAGTGTTCACCGGCCGGCCGGCACTCCGGGCCAATCAGTTGAGTTGGAGTATACCGGGGCCTCGCCCTGTACCTAGGTTTAAACGCACCACTGAACGGCGCCATTACTGCGAATTTTGCATCTGTCCGGCAAACGGTTGCTCTGACATGACTGGTCCTGTGCACCCGAGAACTGTGCGCGCAAGCAGTATGCTCAGTTCTGCACTCTTGTAGCCGCGTGGTCTCACGGCTCCTCGCGGAAGATTGTGATCGCAGCCGAAAAACGGTTCGTTTCCGGTTTTAGCGTTACCCCCCCCCCCCCCCCTTGACTACGTAAAATATTCGAGGGCGTATGTCCTTACTGGAAAAAGATAGGTCTCCTAGGGTATTTCAGTCATTCTCGTCAGAACTTGTATTTCTGGATCAAGTCCATTGTAGTGCACTCGTCTCTACTACGGCTACGACGGTGCTTTCTGCTGCACTGAAAGTGAGCAGATGTCGCAAAATCACCACGGCCATTGAGGAAAAAAGTATAGTTCAAAACTGTCAAATCGTGTAATGTTTCGTGGTGCTAGCATAAGGATGCATTATCGCCTGATCGTATAATTATGGGAAATAGTTTATTCTTTATTCCGATATCAGTCTTCAGTAGTTCAGTCACGTGCAGCACCTGATCAAACGCCGTCACCTCCGTCCGGCTTTCTCCGACTGACTGAGATTCAGTGCTCATAGTTGAAAGTGCAGAGAGGCACACGCTCTAAACCGATCTGGTGCACCGGGCAGGACCGGTCCGAGCGACCGGTCAGGTGCGAAAATAGCAAAAATGGCGCCGCTGGTGCATCAGTGTCACCTAGGCACAGGGTGAGGTATACCAACTCACTGTGAAAATCAGTTTATTCACAGCCCGTAATGCCGTACTACGAAGTTACTATGTATACCTGATCGGGTTAAACTTTTAACTTAAAGCGAGCTGCTCCATGGCGGGCTTTGAATGCTAAAATTCGCCGATACAACAGGTTATCAATGTTGTCTTGCCTGAAATAAGACTTTCCTACCCTTCTTGTTACAATCCATGTGAGTAGGCACTCACGCGCCAGAAGCCGGCGTTTCCCACTGCCTTAGCAGTAACGGAATGATGAACTCTCCCGCGTACACGTCTTTCATTTTAAGACATTCCAGCTTCATAATTCATTCAAATTAGCCATTTCGTCCAACTACATTTACAAAGCCAAATATTAACCCTTTACTGCCTTGAGTAGGTTGCGGCTTTGACCCTTTGACTTGCAAAACTGAATGACTTTTATTTCTTAGAATAGACTGAAGTCATTTAGTTCTGGGAGTCGAACTGAGGTGGGGTACAAGGCTGCGCGAGCACGAATATCTCACGGCCGCTTGGCGGGCAAGAATACTCCATATCTCACGGCCAGATTGTATATCACCTATAAATGAGTCGCTCACGGTTTGCTTGGGAAAATCACAGTCGTAATACAATGCACTTTAGACGAATGTCTGGTTAACCCTTTGGCTGTCGGTAGGCAGTTTTTGTCGCGATGGTTCCTTACAGGAATCATCGCGACAAAAACCGCTACCGACAGTCAAAAGTATATTATACTTAATATGATGCAAAACGAATTAAAATGACATTCATATACAACAACAAAAGTCTGAAAAGTGAAACAGATGCATATGGAGATGAAAATGGCAATTGTGGAACACATCAGTCATCGCGAACGGTTAACACTTATACAGATGCCAAGGATAAGTGCAGAATGTTACACGTTTGAAATATCACAACTAACTTAACTCATTCAGCCCGACGCCGCACGTATTTCCCACATTTTGGAGGCGCCAACTAACGACTATGCACCTGTTGCAGGAGATGGGTCGACCATGATAATTCAAGGGCAGTGCCAGTTGGCGCCGACAGGCGCCAAGCTAATCTGGCACTGCCCTTAAATTATCATGGTCGACCCATCTCCTGCTGTAGTGCGTCAGGGCTGAATGGGTTAATCACAAAACAACCATAACGCCCTACATAATACATTTCTGGCTTATCATATGACTGAGTTTCTTCCTCCTAATACGCCTGGAAAACAAATGAAACTAATAAAATAAATCCAGTATCACTAGGCAGGCATTGTCATGGAACCCTCAGGGAAAGAGGAAAAGAGGTAGGCCGAGAAACTCCTGGCGTCGAGACCTCCAAGCAGACATCAAGAGACTGGGAACCACCTGGAGTAGAATCGAAGGAGAAGCACAGGACAGGAGTTGCTGGAGGTCTCTCGTCGACGGCCTATACCCGGGTAGGGGTGACAGGCGTAAGTAAGTAAGTAAGTAATAAAATAAAATATACTAACAAATCACAGAAAGTTTGCCCTAATACACGATATCTAATCATGAAACGGACAGAGCACACGCGTGACAGTTTAAAATTGCTGCACGTTTGTATTCGAACGCAGTTCAAGCAACAAATTGAAAAGGACCTCGTAACAGCCGAGTACACACCGACATACACAGAAACATATAAATATCAATCTGAATATTGCTGCTGTGAAATACAACAGGTGGTAGGCTGACTTACAGCCGACTTAGGTCTAAAAACGTACTTTCCCCATGTATACTCGTAACGCTTCCCTGCTACTCCCCCCACTCCCCCCCCCCCCCCTCTCCAAGCCGAGCCGAACCAATAGCTGAGGAGTCGTTACATGTTTTCCCACAACCGTTTGGCCGTAGGTAGCGCATTTTGTCGATTTGATTCCTGCAGGAATCACCTCAGTCGACACTGAAAATGCGCTACCGCCGGACAGCCAAAGGGTTCAAGTTAAGGGCGCACAACTTCACCCCCCACCCCAAACATAACCGCACCTTCTTCAACGTAATGTACTGAGCTTGTGGATTAACAGATTAAAGTGATCTGCTCCATGGCAGCTTCTGACTAATAAAATTCGCTGATACAACGGGTTATCCAATGCTGTCTTGCCTCAACTGACTAAGACTTTCGTACCCTTCTTTTCATACTCGATGTGAGTAGGCACACGTAGTCTACCAGAGGTTTCATAATAGGATAGTCCTTTTCCCGTGACGAAAGAAACTGCTCGCCTAGACGTGGAGGAACGTGCGAACGATACAGAGCGATAACACCAGTTGAGCAGGTTGGATAATGAGTTCAGTTTACCTAACCTGGCTTTTACTATATTGTGTGTGGATGTGAGGGTGAGGTGCTAGTGTTGAGAATTGTGTATCTTGTGAAGAGTATTTTTGAGTTCACGTTTTGCTAGTTAGGATTATAAACGGGGCCACAGAAGAAGAAAAAAGTGATGTTTTGCGTCCGACTGAGAGTTAGCGTATGTGCCGGTTGCGTTCAGTTTGTGAGTCTGTGCGTGCGATCGGTTGAAAGTCTGCGTGCGTTACAACGATAAAGGTGGCTTGCGAATGATAAACGTTCATTCATTTTTGACGTCTATGAAGGTCAGTTGGCTTAGAAGGGTCTTTGGTGTATCATGTGACTCATTGGTACGTAAGATTCTGGTTAGCTGCTATCCTATGTTTAGTAACATGCAGGTGTTTGGTGGTGAACTGATATATGCAAACATTTTAATGCTTCATTGTGATAATTGCTTCTGGGCCGATGTTGCCAAACATTACAAGATTGTTTCTAATAAGTGTGTTCCTGAAAATTTTGATGAAGTGCTCTCAGAATGTATTCATTATAACAATAACATTATTAGAGACAGGAAAACGGTTCATATCACCGAATGGAGAGAGAAGGGAGTTTTGGTTATTGGGGATCTGCTTGATGAGAATGACTCTCAGTTGTCTTTCGAGTCATTTAAGTTGTTGTTCCCTGATGTGTCTACACATTTTTTGATGTACTCTGGTATAGCCAATGCTGTCAGGGCCCACTTAACCTCATTAGCAATACAGCCAGTTAAGGAAGGAAATCGGCACCGGCAATAAGGTCTGGAACACTATCTTACAGGGTTGTAAAACCATCTATTCAACATTGGTCAAATCAAGGCCAAGGTCTATTTGCATTCATAAGTGGTCTAAATACTTCGAAATTGATGACATACCAAGCTGGAAATGTATTTTTTCAAAACCACACCTGACTCCCAACTTAAATGGTTCCACTGAATTGAAGGCCCACTACCGCCGTGACTGTTCAAAATGATACACTTCTCAGTGTAACAGATCGGGTTACGAAACGCTACACACAGGTCTAGATATGGTTCATTTAGACACAGGACAATCCAGTTCAGCACACGTCGTTTCGATATCAAGTAATTTGACAATGACTCCACTCCGTTCTATAATACAACGCTTTCAGTACGAGAAATAGCTATAAATAGACTGACACGCGAACGGCTGGGCAGAATAAACTGATAAGTGCGGTTACGCGTGTGCTTTTGCTGTGTGTCCAAACTGATGTTAAAGTTCATCAGGTTAGGTGTGCCGACAAGGCATAACAAACACAAATGGCGCTGAAATGGCAGTGTCTTCAAATTTACGCGTAATGCCGGGTACTTTAAGGTTGTTGCATCGGTTGTTACCCACAAAGCGATTTTCAGTTATTTCTGCGTAAATTGTCTGAATCTGCAATTTGTACCTTTTGTAAGAATGAGGACGAAACTCTTTCTCACCTGTTCTGGGACCCCTTCTGTGTACAGATATTCTGGTCTGACATGGGACAATGGTTGCGAGACAAACTTGATGTGTAAACTGCACTAATCTTGAGTTCACAAAGAGTCTTATTGTCTTTGGCACAGCCAAAAACTTTAGGTCAGACTCAGTCTTGTATTCATAAGTGGTCTAAATACTTCGAAATATAGATTGTAGATTAGAAAAACCATGCCTAATTTAAGCCACTTTTTTGGAATTATGAAGAATCGCTACCTATGTGAGAAGTACGGATTTGGAATTATTGGTTAGAGCAACAAGTTTTGTCATTTGTGGTATCATTATGGTACACTTTTTGGCGGGTTGTAATGCTGTTAGAGGCTCTGGTTGCATACTTACCATTGGCGGTAGCCGTGTAGGCGGCTTTTGGTGCTACCAGTTATTTCACTAAGGCATGCAGGGTTGGTCAAGTTCAAGGTATCAGTGGTGGTCTAGCTCGATTCCCTTGTGCATGTATCCATCAGTGCTATTTATATCTATTTACATCTGTGTGACTGTCCAAACCTAAACTTTGCTTGTCATTTATTTGTTGTGTGTTCGAGCTGTGTCAGTGTGTATTAAGAGGGTAGGGTGGGTGGGGGTGGGTAAATAGGAATGTGAGTGGGCGGGGAGGGGGGGGCAGGGGTGTATATATATATATATATATATATATATATATATATATATATATATATATATATATATATATATATATATATATATATATATATATATATATATATATATATATATATATACACTAATCCAAAAACGGAAAAAAAAACCCTTCAGTATCACAGTCACACAACAAATCGGATATAATTACATTTAGCAAAATAACAAAATAACGTGGAATGCTCATATTTCCTTAAAAATAAAATATAATGTCGCCAAGAAATTTGCATTGTGTTGTAGCAATAAACCTAATATGTAAATGTGTCATCATCCACTTCAAGCTGATTTAAACACGCGAACCAGTTCACTGCGGGGAAAAATGTGAACACCAGCCAACTGCAAGAGGTATAGATTATCATGAGCCCCCGCAGTTGCCTCTTGCTGAGGCCACTTTGTATCCCTGTTCCTTTGACGACTGGGGACCTTTGACCGCTGACTTTACAATGATTTCAAACACACTATCTGCGTCCACTGGCAGTGAAGGGGGCAACTGTCATCATCATGACGAAAACACGTAACTTGTTCAATGTAAAAATACACATTGACCATTTGGCTTGGACAAGGAATGGATGCACAAGATAGCACACGTAGCACCAACTGGAAGATGGCTTTGGAATCACAACACAGTACAACGATCACAGTCAGTAAAAACATAACACGCCATAGTAACCGCTACCACTACTGCTGACAATACCTTTCGCCCAGTGGTATATTAGTCGTTAGTAGCAGTCAAAGATCGAGTTAACCTAAGACCAGACAACTGAGACCAACGCTATTCGCGTTCACGTTGCTATGGTGCCAGGTTTAGTCCGGACTTGACTTATAAATGAAGGACAGCTCCGCTTGGGAACCATAGACCTGGGGCTAAAGCGGTAGTAAGTGGTAAAAAAGTGACTGGCGCAGGACTAAGCTCACTCACGCAAATGACCCCTAAAATTGGAAGTAACCCTCTCGTGTATAATGCAGCCAGATTGACCCCGAGTTACTTTGGCGTATGCCAGATGGACCCTGGGTTACTTGGCATTGCAGTTTTAGCATGAGGGGAGTGTATAACACATTTAAACTGACTGCAGCATGCTTCGCATATAGCAAGGTCGGATATAACGAAAGTTGAATACTAACAATACTTTCCAGACGTCCCGACATCAGTCTTTTTATGTTCATGATTTCGTTAAGAACAAGCCGTTCTGATAGAACAAAATAAAATTTGGGTCCTCTGACGATTTGTTCAGCATAACCGAAGTTTAGTCTATATTTTGGTTTACGACGACAAAGTGCGGCCCGCAGTTCGATCTAGAGTGGGGGGCGTTTTTACGTGTTACACCTGGCATTGGAAGGCGCCATCTGTCGACGACATTATATAGGTATAATGGCATCAGTTGTGGAAGATCAGTGATGCACCGAGCTTCATAGATCAAGCTTATTGAGTAACTGTGCTACAGTGTATTGCGATCAACACTGATGACGCATAGCTAACATTTAGAAGAGGTACCCTCGCCTCCCGCTCACGTCAGTGCCGGCCTCAGACTTGAAATGCCAAAGAAAAAAGAAACACGCTTAGAAAGGACAACTGAAACTAATCTGTTAATATTTCCAGTTAAACACTTTAAAAATGTACATACAGACAAGAAAACAATTCACTACTTATCTTTCATTTGCCAGAACAACTCTTAACCATATCATCATCATCCTCCTCCTCATCATCATCATCTACTATTATAATGTAATAAGAGTATAATATTAATAGTAATAATAACAGTGATACTACTACTACTACTACTACTACTACTACTACTACTACTACTACTACTAATATAGTAAAACAGTTTCTCCTCTGACAATGAAAGATAAATAGTGAATTGCTTTCTTGTATGTATATCCACTTTGAAAAAAAAAGGAGTTTTAACCCCCAAATGTTGTAATTTGTTTGTAATTGACCTGTCTAAGCGTGTTTCTTTCTTTGTTGGGAATAACCTTTGCATCATTACACGCTTAGAAGTCGCTTTTTTTGTGGTCCGGACTTATCAATGCGTAGGTTTTGTTTAACTCATTCTACACCAGACACACGACAGCAAGATAAGGATCGACCATGATAGTTCAAGGGTGATGCCAAAATAGCTTGGCGCCTATGGGCGCCAAGCTATTCTGGCATCACCCTTGAACTATCATGGTCGATCTTTGTCATGCACTGCAATGCAGTCTTCAGAGGACAATGGCAAAAATTTAAGGATTTCGGTGTTGCGGTAGAATGAGTTAACAGACTTTATACAAGGCAGACGAAACCTCAGAAAAAAATCCAAGCACTTTAAGTCATTCCCTAGCTGTGTCCCACTTCACTAGAAAGGCTTCGTTTACGCGGGATGACTCCCAACAACGAACGAGAGCAAAATCACAGCGGACAACTTACTCCCACCGTGAGCATAGTCAACACATGAGGATCTATGCCTCTTGGAGATGTTTGGAGTGTTGTCTATGTTTATGGCGGAGGCTGGTTATCCGCCGTGACTTGGCTGTGGGCGTTGGTTGTTGTTTTTGGGAGTCCGACGGCGTTCGTTGCAAACGAAACCTCACCACTGTCTGGAAGATACAGTCCGCTGTCACTTCAAATAAAATCGCCAAAAGACCGAACGCTCAACTCATTCACGGCGCCCCGCATCAATAGCTGCGAGAGTGTCGTGTTGCGTTGCTATCGACACTTACGCAGCTATCGATGCGGGACGCCTTGAATGAGTCAAGAGTTCGTCAAAAAACATCGCACAGTTGTCCGGGTCGTCTCCAGAGGAACAAAACAATGAAGAAAGAAGAGGGTAGATCAGGAACGATTGGAGACCGGGTCGCGATTGTCAGCCACTACCGGCTGCCGACTAGTCTGTCTGTTCTGGGGATGGCCGCTGTTCTTTTCCTGCGCACGTTTTTGGCCCGCCACGTCGTTGTTCTCCCCGCCCACCTCAATAGCGGGCAGCTCCAGCTCACCGTCTACACACAGTGGCTCCAACCCCTCCGGGCTCTTTCTGGGCGACCAGTCCGACTTTCCCGAGTCCACGATCCGGAAGGCTTCCAGGAACTCGTTGAAATCGATCTGCCCGTCCTTGTTGAGGTCAAGGCTCTGGGCGATGTCCGCGATCTGAGACTGCGGCATGGGGATGCTGGCGTGTCGGGTCAGGATGCCGCACGCCTCCTCAAACTCGCTCATGGAGATAAACCCCGAGCTGTCCTTGTCGAAGATGCGGAAGATGGTCTCCAGGATGTCCTTGTGACGGTACAGAGTCTCCGTCACTGACAGGGTGCACTGCTGTCAGACACATTGAATAACATGGGCATCAATACAGCAGGGAACGAACCAAGCAAATAACCCTCCAATGAGCAAAAGGCCATCGGGCCGACGTCGGCTGCCGTTGGCCCGCGCACGGCCGTGCCCGCCCAAGGCGGCCAACGTCGGCCCGATGGCCTTTTGCGTATTGGGCCAACGTCATCTACAGAGCACACTGCTGACGGACAAGTCACGAAACCAGGCAATCAATATAATCTTTAGTTGGTTGTAAAAAGTTGTAAAACATCCCCCACCCCTCCCCGTTTTCTCTTAATTTGATTTAAACCCGTCACTGCCGGGAAAAAAAAATCGAAAACAACCCAACACCAAGAGGCAAAGAACCTCACGAGCTCCCGCATCTGCGGGGGCTCATGAGGTTCTTTGCCTCAGTGTTGGCCCTATTTATATTCATGTTCTTTGTTTTAATGTTGTTACCGTCATTTCTAAGCGTGTTTCTTTCTTCGTTGGGTTATTCTCTGCAGTTTACACGCTTGGCAGTCACCTTTCTGGTATGGATTTCTTGTTTGGTGAGATTCTGCGGTGATGAATTTGCCCTGCTTTCAAAGACATCGGTCTTGCGTCCACTGGCAGTGAGTGATTTATATACAATGTTTACCTCTTCTTTTCGCTGTCATAGAAGGCGTCTTGTTTGATAGCTTAACTCATTCAGCCCGACGCACGTCAGTATTTCCCAAAATTTGGAGGCGTCATCTAACGACTATGCACCTGTTGCTGGAGATGGATCGACCATGATAATTCAAGGGCGGCAGTGCACTGCCCTTGAATTATCATGGTCGACCCATCTCCTGCTGTAGTGCGTCAGGGCTGAATGGGTTGAGAAGCAGCACAATACTGTACAAGTACATGAATAAACGTAGTGAACACGGCCCAAGCTGTCGTTACATGGCAGTAAACGAACCAAGGGGGATAACTGATACTAAGCGACAGTGTCACTGATCGTTTAATGGTAGCACCAGATCGGTTTGGCGCTCTCGAGAAGCCAAGTTGATCTGGCCCTACCTTTGAACTAGCACGATCCATTAATCTCCTGGTTTAGTTTGTCAGGTGTCATGAGGTAATATAGATAAAGTAAAGGAACAAGTACGACTGAGGACACGGTTGTGACGACTCATTGGCAGTAGATAGTGATAATGATGATGGTGAAAAAAAATGGAAGAGGAAACTTAAGTCGTAATCAACATCATCATCATAATCAGGGGCAGATCAGTTACCTTCCGGGAGGGGGGAGGGGGGGTGGGGGACGGGGTTGTTTTCAACGTTTTCTTTGGGACTTCAATCTGAGACAAAACGCCTCCCGGCGCCAGACGCGGCCTTGACGTAAGAACCTCGACACCCGCCAAATATAGAAAAACGCGTTTGGAGTAGGGGAAGGCACGCAATGCATGTGTGAGAATCTCTCGCACATTCTCACCACACGCAGAAATATTGTTAACAAAGGGGTGGGGTGGGGGGGGGGGGCAAAGTCCAAGAAAGGCACTTTGATATAGCGTTTTTTAAAATTTTTGGGCCTGGCGGGGTTGGGGGTTGGGGGGGGGGGGCTGGGGGAGATGGGGGATGGGGGTGGGGTGTGTGGGGTGTTTCTAGTTGCCTTGGAACCCCCACACCCCACCACCTCCCCCCCCCCCCACACACATACACACTTGAGATCTATCCTCATCGTCTGTACTAACCTCGCTGTTGCGGTGGCTCACAGAGAGGTCGTGGAAGGTGGAGGAGTAGACGACCATGTCGTTAGCATTGGCTCGCACCAGGCGGGTCCGCAGCATGCACCACGGCACGTCCACGTCTATCACCGCCTCCATGGCAGAGCACCAGTCCATAGGCGTGATCAAGCCTTCAGGTAACGGGCCAATACAATATTAAACAGCAACCAGTTGCAGTGGACAGGCTCATGACAATGGTGATGCTAAAGTCTTTAACTCCTTCACTGCCGGGATAAGCTAACACGACCCGCGTGCAAGAGACATAGATCCTCGTGAGCCCCCGCAGTCGCGGGGGCTCATGAGGATCTATGCTTTATGTTGACACCACTTTGTCTCTAGTTTCCTCGGACGGCTGGGAGTCTGGTGTAAAATTAACAAAGATTTCAAAACATCTGCGTTTAGTGGCAATTAGGGGATTAAGTGGTTAGCTCATCAGTCACTGTGAAATGTGGGGTTAAACCTTTTCAACGGATGACGTTGAGAACGGCACGTGCAAGCTGTTCATATCTGGCACTGCTATTCAACTGACACAATGCACTACCAAATTACATCTACAGGAAATGCACACATTGTCATTGACCGGCGTGAGATGGCCTTAGTTGCCTGCTCGGCGTTAAACCCAAATAACTATCTAACATATATTGTCATTGACTCAAGAACGTCATAACCCCTAGTACATTTAACCCTTATCATTCGGAATACACCAGTGTGTGAAATAAGTTTGACTAAAATAGTTCAAGGGTAGTGCCAGAATAGCTTGGCGCCTCTAGGCGCCAAGCTATTCTGGAACCACCCTTGAACTAAAGCCATTGGTCTATATCCTTATGTGTAAGTACTATAATGTAGCTTGCATATGGCGGTGTACAAATTTGAAGCTTTTAGCCTCCGTATGATATGGGTTGAGCGTTCTAGTCTAGGCGGTAAAGGGCTAACAGTTCGCAACATCTAGCGTCTCCTTTATAAATGTTCGTAGTGCGTCCTGCAATAATGCTGAAGAAAAGGGACGACTTAAATTACGAAGTTTGAATGCCGTAAAATGAAAGACTTTTCTGCTCTTCTTCTCCTTTGCACGCAGGAGAGCTCCTATCGTTACGCTTAAAAGGCAGTGGAAAACCTCTGGTACTTGTGCCTACACACATGGATTGTGAAAAGAAGGGGGTAGAAAAGTTTTAGTTAAGGCAAGACAACACGGACAACCCGTTGTATCGGCGAATTTTAGCCGGCGATCAAAGCCCGCCATGGAGCAGATCGCTTTAACCCATTTAGCCGTGACGGATTAGAGCTGGGGATGGATCGACCATGATAATTCAAGGTAGTGCCAGCTTAGATTGGCGCCATCAGGCGCCAATCTAAGCTGGCACTACCTTGAATTATCATGGTCGATCCACCTGAAACCGGTACACAGTCATTAGGTGACACCTCCAACATTGTAGAAATGTGGCGGTGGGGTTAAACGGGTTAAGTCGATATAAGCAAATCGTACGTTACATGGAGTGGTCGTTTGTGTCTTCGAGGATGTTATAAACAGAAACCTCTCACCTTTGCCCTCTGTGTCGTGTTTATGAAACTCGTGCATCAGCTGAGCCCTGCAGGCCACAAACCGCTCCCTCAGGCTGTTCAGGGCAGAACTCTCCAGGTTGCTGATCCTGGAGAAATGTTGTCATATAAACCACATGAAAAAGACATGTCCTTAAAAACTCATGCTCACGAGCTTTTCATGACTGTGTGCTAGCCTGCGGTTTCGAGAGGTTTCCTTTGCAACCAACGACTCCCAACAACGACCGAGAGCGACATCACAGCGGATAATCACCTTTTACATGCACTGACAACATTCCAAATATTTCCAAGAGACATAGATCCTCATGAGCCCCACGGACTCATGAGGATCTATGCCTCTTGAAGATGTTTGGAGTGTTGTCTATGCTATGGTACAATCTGGTTATCCGCGGTGATTTCGCTCTCGGTCGTTTGCTAGGACCGAGTCGTGTGGCATAAACGTAACCTCTCTAACAGGTCAGCACACAATGCCACATGTACGAGTATATAGTTACTATATATGGAGTTAAAAAGAGACTTCATAATGATGCCAATGAGCTTATCATCAAGTTCCATAGTACATATTCACAGGCGGGCACGGAACGATCGTTGCATAAGTTAATCACCTCTTTACCCTTTGGCTGTCGGTAGCGGTTTTTATCGCCATGATTCCTGAAGGAATCATCGCGACAAAAACCGCTACCGACAGCCAAACCACTTCATTGCTACTTACTACTACACATGTTAAGAAGTGAACGATCTTCCCGTGCCCATGGTGTAATCTGTATGTGCATGCGTGATCTGACCTCTGGGTGAAGGTGACCTTTCTCCGCGCACTGGAGGCGGAGACATACTGCACAATGTGAGGGTCGGGGTCGTTGTCAAGCAGTTTGACGTAGGCGCCTCGGTTGCTGCCATCCTCGTAGTAGTTAGAAGCCGAAAATATCGTCAGCACCTTCACAGAAATCGTGGAGCCTTAGAATATGAAATACAGTTGTGGAAATGAGTTACATACTGAAAGGGCACCTAAATAGGTCAAAGAAATATATAATGTTTTGTAGCGAGGTCAGATGGCACGGTTTGCACTAACGTGATTGGTCGTGTGACGTAGAAATCAGAAGAAAAGGAGTAAACTCAATCACGCCTAGTGACGCAGATTGCCAGTGTCCTGTGAGGGCTACATTACGGTTTAGGAGACAGATCGACCATGATAGCTCAAGAGTGGTGCAGGAATAGCTTGGCACCTTTAGGCATCTTGTACCGGTCACCCCTGATCGACCCACAAACTGTTGCAGTGTGTCAGGGAGGAATGGACCAGCTTTACGACTATGACAGTAAACTGCTTAGGGACCCAAATGTTTTCGTTGTTATATCCGAAGTTTGTTACGAGCGAAGTAATGTGTATGGACAAACTGTTGCCGGGACCTCTGAAAAAGTGTTGTTATACCCGACTTATGCTAGATCCGACTTGTGTAATATCCAACTTCATTACTAGCAAAGTCGACTGTAGAGCAGGGATGACCTGCGTGACCAGCCTGAAAACGGCGGAGCCGGTCGTGGGCGGTGACAGAGCAGACGACCGTCCTAGTGCGCAAGGTTTAGAAGTCATCGAGCCGACATAGGCCGCAGCTGGCCCGCGCACAGTCGTCAACGGCGGCCCAATAACCTTTTGCTTTCTAGGATGTACCTACCAGGTTATTGTGAGTATATTCAAATCCATCCGGTTTGCATTCGTGTGAGCGTATGAGCAGCTTGAGCTTGTGTGAGTGGAGCACTTTCCGTGTGACGTCCTCGCCAAAGTAGCACCCCCCGCCACGAAACGTGTTGGGAATGGAGCCCTTGATGTTCTTCGGGTCGCTCCATAAAATGTCCAGCATCTACAAGACAACAAAAAGAGAGCGAGTAAGTTGGATGAGCGGAGTAAGAACAAAAAAACGGACCAACGTATCCTTTTCTCTCTCCATCTACGTAAATGGTACGTCCGTCCGTCCGTCGATCGATCCCTCCATCCATCCATCTATCCACCCATTTACTCACTCGCTACACTTTCATTTACTGACTCCTCCATCCAAACACCCATCCATCCACCCGTCTGTCCGTCCGTGCACGCATGCATGTATGGCAGCCACCAAAAATCCAGCCCCCCCCCCCCCCCCTTCCAACCTCCACGCCCCGTCAAATTGCCTGTGTTTACAGCTGACACAAAAGGCCATCAGGAAATTTCCAGGCTCGGGGCAGAAGATCTCAAGAACCTCGAGAAAGGCGCTAAATAAACTCTGGCCAACCCGTTGAACTAACACAGTTGCTTCATCAGACTGCAGTTTTCTCTGACTAAATGAAATAATGACAACCCACCTGCTTCCACTCATGAAGTTCGTGAACATCCAGGTCCTGCACGTCGATGTGGGTCAGCTTCATGGCACAAGGCGGTCTGAGTACCGACACAAACTGCGCGCGCGCGCACACACACACACACACACACACACACACACATACACACACACACACACACACACACACACACACACACACACACACACACACACACACACACACACACAAACACCGAAGGCAAGCTATGAAGGTAATCGATCACATCTTAAAGCAGTGAAATATCATTCAAACCACAGTTTGCATTACAGACGCAACGTGCAAGTATTTGAAAGTCATGCTCATTTGTTAAATCTTTGGAGGAAATAGTGAATGTTGTTTTCAGCAAACAAATACTGCGCAAAACAACGTAGCAATAAACCAGCAAAGACAGCAAAGAAAGGAAACCAAAAGAAAGACAACAAGATGGGATGAACCATAAACCACAAGTCCATTTTACATGAGAGCTGTCCTTGCTGTCAATGATCTCTACCTTTTGTCTTTGACCTGATTTTGATGTTGAATTATCTCCTATTGAAAAAGTCTCGCAGATCTGCCAATGCGTCAGTGAGTTCTATAAGGGGCGCAGGACATATGTCATTTGTGATGACGTAAGTTTTAGTTTTTACGTAATTTTATATTTTACGTGATATAAGTTGCACGTTCGCTTCATATACTTGAGAAAAGGGTGACAAAACTAGAACTTCACGGTACAATTTCGGTCTTGCTATTATTTGTGTGAAAGCAGGTTGACTTTACCTAGCTACATGATATACTAAGTACACGGGTCACCTGCATGCTCTTCTGAAAGCGCGTCGATGTGTGTGTGCGTATTAGTGCGTGCGCGCGCGCGGTCCAAACATCTCCAAAAGGCATAGATCCTCATGGGCCTGGAGGGCGCATGAAGATCTATTCTTCCTGGAGATGCGCGCATGTTTGTATGTGAGAGAGAGAGAGCCGCGCGCGCGAGACAGAATGACGTTATATTTAGAGTATTATGTCAGTGTCAGCGTGGTGACGGAGTTGCTTCTTTTACGTCACCGCCACTGTCTGACTTTCTCTAGAAGTAAAAGTTTTTTTTAGTGTTTTAATTCATTTATAAAAAGAATTAATTTTTACTAAAGAATTGAAAGGGTACAAAGCTGGCTAACGAACTCATCCAATGTCTTTCTCCAAACTAGCTATATGCAAAAGTTCAAGTAAATATGACAAAAATTACGGACTCAAATCTGGGTCAATCGACTTCCTATAAACGGTTGTTTATGTCTTCAATGAGACATTCAATTACAGGCTTTCTTAGCCACCCACTTAAGAAAATATTTTGCCAAGTTTCAAGCTTGTGTATACAGGAATATCGGAGATTCTCTTGTTTACATACATACGCACACACATACATACATACGCACATACATACATACGCACATACGGCGCTTCGCGCCAAATGTACGTCCAGCAGCGAGGTTAGCGTAACTAGACATAACGTAATTTTTATCTTGTTACTTCAGTTGTTAGAGTTTTAGCCTGCCCGCCTTTGACATCATGGACATGCTATTAAATTCGCCCCACCGCGACCCGTCCTAAAAAGTCCCTTCTATAAATAGAAGGGACTTAAAAAGGAGCGAAAAGACCGACAAAAGTAAGAAGGGAATAATGCAGGAACTGACGAACCATCGAACCAACCAACCTGCACCAACCAACCAGCCAGCGGCCTAAACAGCCAATCAACAGAACAAACCTTGTGTCTGTCGATACTCTGTATGAAGTCAAGGTCAATCTGTTCTGATATCCCGCCATGCAGCACCAACACCCGGTCATCAATCACCGTTGCCACGGGTAACCAGCTGAACAAGTCCTCAAACAGCCGTACCACTTTTGTGGAATGATCCTGGTTTAACAATAGAGCAAAAAGCACGGTGTATATATGCCCACGAGCAAAAGAAATGCATTTCTTTTGCTCGTCCGTAACTCTGTACGAACGTATAAGAAAAAAAGGAACAAAATACATATACTGGCGCTTTCTATTGATACATTATCTATAATCATCTTATGGTCGATATCCTCCGGGCTGGAGACGCAAAATTATAGCAAACTCAGTCTCATCTTTTTTTCGCCTCCCCCCTCCCTCCCCCTCCCTCCCTCCTCCTCCAGATTGTTAATTATGCACAGAGTTAACCCCATCTCGGCCAGTGGACACAGATTGTGTTTTTGAAATAATTGTGAACTCAGCGTCAAATATCACCAGCTGTCAAAAGAACATGGATGCCATCTGGTTTCAGCAAGAGGTATGGATCCTCATGAGCCCCCGCAAGTGCGGGGGCTTATGAGGATCGATACCTCTTGCAGTAGTGTTCAATTAACATCGGCAGTCAAAGGGTTAATTGCATTGCCAAGCAACAGTTGCCGTACGCTGACGACACAGTTCCAGAAAGACTGCATTAATTAGATACCTTGTACTTCTTCATGATTTCCTTGATGAAGCCATATCTGAAATACCAGAGAACAGAGAACCTTAATTAGCCGGTGAAATTGTGCAATAACCAGAAAGACATGTGTTCAATTCGAAAAGGAATCAGTACAAGTTTTGAATATTAGTCTTGAATTCCGACATCACAAATATAATTATGCTCCACTCACGTGTTATTGCATTATAACAATTTCTTTCAGTAAACCATCGACGGCTGGGTACAGTTTACTACAGTGAGTTTGTCAGTGTGGGCCGTAAATGAGTGATTGGGAAGAAGCCGTAATAATGTAATTTACATGTGACGGACGCCTATGACGACAAAAACAGGTGTTAAATCATTCGGGGAGTGCCGCGTAAGGATACGCGGTAATGTCCTCCGCCTCCTGCCACAAGTAAATAGCCGAATGCACAGCCTGCCGTCATTACCGCCAGCAGAATCTTCGCTCTTCTTGCGAGGTTCTGCAGCAAACAGTGGAACGCAGCCGCTATACCGTGCAGGTGGGCCGCACGATACCGCTGTAGTGACCTGTGAGCTGTAATGACTGACCGCGTTTTTCGCGATCACATTATCGCAGTGCTAAAGTTGGACTAGTGAAGTAAAACCGCTTGGTAAGCAAAAGGTCCTCGGGCCGACGTCAGCCTTAGCTGGCCCGCGCTACAGCGCGGGCCAGCTAAGGTTGACATCGGTCCGAGGACCGTTTGCTCACCGGGCATCTTCGTGGGAGCCAGAGACCCGTGCGCGTTAGATCAGATACCGCGCTATACTCAGAGCGCGTAATACTGAGGCTGACCTGTAGTCTACGAAACTGCTGTCTATAGATGTCTCCCACTCGTGTTTTTGTATATACCAATAGTGAATAATAGTGGAAGTACCTCCTACAAGTAAACTCGTGGACTTTGGACTAGTGATTCGAGGAACTGACCTCAAATTCATCATGTGGTCTTCGTGGTTTCCCCGGTTGATGTACACTTCGTTAGGCGAGGCCAGGAAGCAGGCGAACAGAAGGGTGGCCACCTCCACAGAGTTCCCCCCTCGATCCACAAAGTCACCATTGAAGACGTACGGATTGTCCACAGAAGGCAGGCCGTTCTGGTCACAAAGAAAGACTGAAGATCATTCAATGATTGACAGCTGATAAAGAAATCTATTTTAATATTGAGGAAAACAACAAATCGGAGAGGAAATAAAATCGCCTGAAATTCGTAAATTTCCCTGAATCCAAACCAAAACTGTGGCTGTCAAACGTGTACAATTCAGAAAAGAACTGGTAGATAATACTTATCTTGTCAGTATGAAGAAGCTAAGTCAAACATAGCTTTTTTACACTGACAAGATGAGTAGCGAATTGTATACTTGTTCGTTGACCTATTTTGAAAAATGATTTTCACACGAAATATCAATAAATTGTGTTGTAACTGTCATTCTTAAGTGTATTTCTTTCTCCGTTGGGTTCTTCTCAGTAAAATTCACAGCTAAGAACGAGCGCAAAACTACAGCTTGGATAGTTATTTTATTTTCTTTTAACCTCATTTACTGCCAGGGTCCATAAATAAATCTCCTCAACTTTCACTTAACTCAAACGTACTAAAGAGGCCACAATATGAACGAAGCATGTAAGAGGCATAGATCCTCATGAGCCCCCGCGACTGCGGGGGCTCATGAGGATCTATGCCTCTTGTAGTTGTCTTGTAGCTGCTTTGCCCCAACAAGGACGGAGTTAAAATGTTTCACTACGAGCATTACAACTATCGTAGTCACGCGCAAATTAGCCATAGCAAGAACTGTTAATAAATAACTGAACATATACTATGATTTATAAAGTTGACCTTGACCTTGTGGAAGATCATGTAGAGGTCATCGAGCTTGCCGTGAAGGTCGCCGCACACGGTGATCTGATGGCTGATGGCGGTACTGGCCCGGTTGATGTTGCCACACTGACGTAGCATGCGGCGCGCGTCGTGAAGTAGTTGCAGCAAGTACTTGACGTGCAGCATCTGTAGAACACAGACAACTGGATGGCTGGGTTTTTTTAATCGACAAACGAGTTTAACGCTTTGCCTACTAAGTAAACTTTTTGCAATAAGTATACTGTGCAAAAAAAGTAGGAGATGCTGAGATTTCAAATTGAATGGTGGAGAATTTTCAAAATAGCCGAAATAATTTTGTTTAAAGTTCATTACTGGATCCGGTGCGCATACCAAGTAACGATTTGTGACGACACATTCAGAACTAAAAATAGCAAAGCACACGCACCGCTAGCAACCTTCTCCTCTCGGTCTAGCCGCCGTTAGTATTCTAAGGGACGTAATCTCGCGGCGGCTGAAGTCGACATTTGTAAGCATAGAACTATGGTTGGACGGACGGACAGATGGATGGACGGATAGATGGATGGACGGATAGTTGGGTGGATGGAGGGAGGGATGCATACAAGCATGAAAGCGTAAATAGATGGATCGATACGCAAATAGGTGTGTGGCCGGCGGGTGGTTTCGTTCGTTTCCTCGTTTATTTATTCATTTATTTTTTCTTTCCAGACTCATTCGACGTCAGACCGGCGTTGACATATCAAGGGCAGTACTTGAATAGCTCAGATTTTTATTTGCTATGGTCCATTCATATTCAATTCAAAACGTCCTTCCCACCAACACTGAAAGAAAAGCTTTTGCAGAGAGGGCTAGGAAGCCTGGAAGACTTCCTAGAAAAGTCCCACTTCTGACCCGCTGTCACGGCAGAGCTTAACCCCTTCACTGCCAGTGATCACAGACTGTGTTTCTACAGCCTTTGTTAATTCAATGCCAGATAGCTCAGGCCATCCCAAAAAACATGGGTACAAACTGGTGTCAGCAAGAGGCATAGATCCTCTCTTGCAGTTGGACCCTGTTCAGTATTTTCGGCAGTAAACGGTTCTACTCGGCTAGGTTGCCTGGCCCTGCGCTTCGTTACAGACCTGCTTAGTTTTGAAGGCTTGGACAAGGGTCTGCACTTGTGTTCGCGTGATGGGGAATGAGAGGTGAGGTCCCTTGTATGAGCTCTCCACAGTAATTCCGTCTGGGTCCGTTTCTCTCAGCAATACCTTGTCTTCGTTTTCAAGTTCGTCGGACATCATGGTTCCTGTGGACCAGAAGAAATGCACCTCATTACAATTAACCCAGTTAACCCCAACGCCCTACAGCGGGAGATGGATCGACCATGATAATTCAAGGCATTGACAGATTAGCTTGGCGCCATCAGGCGCCAAGCTAATCTGGCACTACCCTTGAATTATCATGGTCGATAATCTCCAGAAACAGGTACACAGTCGTTAGATGACATCTCCAAAATTCCAGAAATGCGACCGTGGGGTTGAATGGGTTAACAAAACGACAGTTGTTTACAGCATGAATCTGACCAGCTTAAATCTACAAATTATGTTTCTTTTGCCCGGCTGAAACAATGTGCGGTTTGCGCCTGACCTTTCAGTTTAAGTTCCGACACAAGTCGCTTTTGATAGGGTGGGTTGGCAGGGGGAGGGAGTTGGTTACATTAAGCCATTAACTCATTCAGCCCGACGCACGTATTTCCCGAATTTTGGAGGCGTCATCTAATGACAATGCACCAGTTGCAGGAGATGGATCGACCATGATAATTCAAGGGCAGTGCCAGATTAGCTTGGCGCCGACAGGCGCCAAGCTAATCTGGCACTACCCTTGAATTATCATGGTCGACCCATCTCCTGCTGTAGTGCGTCAGGGCTGAATGGGTTAAGCGGGTCATTTTAAGCAACGGAATAAAGACTGTATAACCAGAAACTGGCAGTCAACCGAAACAGGTAGTCGCTTTATACAAGTGGCCACCCTACGCAGGTGTCACTGTCCCGGATGGCTTCAAGATGCCCATCAGGGAAAAATGTATCAGTATAAAGGAATAAGTCCTTACCTGTGGACAGCGACCGTTTCTGTTCCTCGCTGAAAGCCTTAATAATGCGACCTTGGTTGACGTTTTCTGCCGAGAACTGCGTCATCATGCTGTTGAAGAAGTTGTATAGCTGTGTGGACAGAAACAACACACACATTATGACGACTGCGTTTCTGTCACTTCGCAACTGCGGAAAGCAGGAAGGCGCCAAGCTAGTCAGGCACAACCCTTGAATCTCTTCAATGCCAGTGATCGCAGAGTGTGTACCAGAAGTCTTTGTTAACTCTTTCGCGGCCAGCCGCATCCGGATGCGCGGCTTATGCCGCGCATCAGGATGCGGCTGGCCGCGAATGAGTTAACTCTTTGCCCGTCGGTAGCGGTTTTCGTCGTGATGATTCCGGCAGGAATCATCGCGACAAAAACCGCTGCCGACAGCCAAAGGGTTAATTTCAACGCCAAGGAGACCAAGCCGCCCAAAGAACACGGATACACAGTGGAATCAACAGGAGGCATAGATCCTCATGGGCCCCCCGCGACTGCGGGGGCCCATGATGATCAATGTCTCTTGCAGCTGGATCGTGTTCAGTTTTTCTCGGCAGTGAAAGTGTTAAATATCGCGGGCGATCCGTCGATCTCCCGAGTTGGTACACGATTCGTGCAGACGTTTCCCACACTTGAGTCGCGAAGGCCACAATTAGGTGTGGCATGATGAAAGCCATAAGTCCGAGTCCGAGATCGATGATTGATAATAATAATTGACCCTGAACCCTCGCCCTCACAGGATGAACAGATATTCACGAGCACATGTGGCCAGCGCAGGCTGACGAGGATCCACCTTAACATTATGGATTAACCCTTTCAATGCCAATGGACGCAGATCGTGTTTTTAGTGAAGTTTGTGTTAGCCCAACGCCACCGAAGAGCCCCGGTCAGCCGTTCAATGATCACGGATACAAAGTGGTGTCGGCAAGAGACACAGATCCTCATGAGCCCCCGCAACTGCGGGGGCTCATGAGGATCTATGTCTCTCGCAGTTGGATCGTGTCCAGTTTTCCTGGGCGGTGAGGAGGTCAAGAGCTCCACGTGCACAGATCTACATAGAGGACATTCTACACTCCTGCTCCTTTACCTTCATCTGATCCTGTTCGCCGGCGTACTCTATGGACTGGAAAATGTTCCACGTGGCCCGACGCCGCACCTCCAGGCGAGCCATGTAGCGACGGTACCAACGCTGGATCAGCAGGGCCGCCTTCATGGCTGTCAAAAGCAATATTAATAAGTTAAAAGATTAATTGATTTATTGATCACATGATTGACTGATTGATTTACTGATTGACTAGATTGATTGATATATGAATGGATGGATGGATGGACTGATGGATGCATGGATGGATGGGTGGATGGATTGACTGATCGACCGATTTATTGACTGACTGATTGACCGACTAGTTGATTAATTGATTGATTGGCCATGTCAGTGGATTGCTAGGTTGGATTCAACATTGTGCAAGAAACACAAGTCTATTTCAGGAAAACATACAACGAGAAAAAAATAACAAGATTATAGGAATCTGCTATTTTCAAACACATTTTGTAAGAGTAAAGAAAAATCCAGACGAAGTACGTTCCAAGGCATACAGGAGTAAAAGCGGCACAACTATATATTTACAGCTGCCTCAGTCTACCTTCAGTCTAAAGCAATTCCAAGAGTAATACGCCAGACAAAAAGCAAAACGTTAACCCTTCGGCCGTCGGTAGCGGTTTTTGTCGCGATGATTCCTGCAGGAATCATCGCGACAAAAACCGCTACCGACAGCCAACGGGTAACAGCCAGCTGCGTGACCGTACCTTTCTCGGATTTGGACATCTGGTGTTTTTTGGAAGACGTGCAGCCCATGGCGAGTGGCATCTATCCTGCAACACACGAAAAACCTTACTGGTCTGGGAACTTGGAACTGATGTCTGTGAGTAGTACGGTCCAAAACCCCAGACCAACAAGGCCAAAAGCCACAGACAGGTACAGCTATATGATGTACACGTAAATCACTTAAGTCTCAGTATATCGCGGTACCCGGGAGCCATAAAGGCAGACGGCGTTATTCGTGATAGCGTTATTGTAGTGCTGTAGTGCAAAAGAAAAACCACTTGGTAAGAAAAGGTCCTCGGGCCTACGTCAGCCTTCGTTGGCCCGCGCACGGCTGTGTTTTCTGAGACATCAGTTATGAGTTATGAGTAAGACACGGTCTTTACTAAGAGTCACGTTATACATCTCACCAAAAAAAAAGATATGAAAAGAAGTATAGTGTTTCCGATGATTTCCAAAATGTCGCATTTCTTTTTGCTCATCAGTATGCCTGTCTGTACGCCCATTTTGTGTGTTGTGTGTTGTTGTGTGTGGAAAATGGACATTTATACAGACAAAAATACAACAAATTACAACACAGTTCTATTACATTTTCGAAAATTGTGTTGTATTGTCCTTTCTAAGCGTATTTCTTTCTTTGTTGGGATTTACTTGCATTTTACACACTTGGCAGTCACTCCTTTGGTTCTGGATTTGTAAGACTTGACGTAGAATAGTGTCTCCGGCAAAGAAAATTCACCAAACTTCGTTTTCCTCTTTTCTCACGTACAAAGTTCGCTGACATTTTCGACTTGAGGCTGATTGAAAAACAAATCTTGCTAGCGGTTTGAACGGACAGTTAGCCGTAAATTCCCATGAAAGCCCCAGCCGTCCCTTTCTAAATCTTGCCGTTTTTCTTCATGAATACCAAGTGGCCCTTGTCACCAGAAAAAGTCTAACTCTTCCATCTTTCGTGGCAACTGCCGGAGACGGGCAGGCCCTAATAACTGAAGGCTAGTGCCGGAAAGATTGTGCCTAATAGATTAAGGCCTGAAGGGGCATTGCCTGAAGGGTAGTACCTGATTAGAACGACACTTTGATGCAAGGTAAATGTATCTTTAGCGACTGACTTGTGAGTAGAACTAACAGTGGACGATTTTAAGCCATTTTACTGCCGAGAAAAAGTGTCGGAACACCACGCAACTGCAACAGGTATAGATCCTCATGAGCCCCCGTATTTTTTGGGGGCTCATGAGGATCTATACCTCTTGCTGAAACCACTTTGTATCCATATTCCTTTGACGGCTGAGGATCTTTGACGCTGAAATTCAAATGATTTCAAAACACAGTTTGCATACACTGGCAGTAAGGCGGTTATGGGGTTAGCAGTCTGAATTCAAGATTCACCTCCTCTCTCCGAGAAAACACAGACACAAAAACAGTACTGCAAGGCCAGCAGGAACGCCAAGAACACCTGCAGTCCGTATAGACAAGTGAAAATCTGTGCCACTGTCTGGTGAAGGAAGTTCGCGCCGGGACTAGAGTTAAGAGTTATGCACCTTTGGGGAAATCGGACAAATGCTCTGCTTCCGGTGATAAAAGGGTCGAAGAAGTACCCAACGGAGAAAGAAAGGGTCGGTTTATACGTGGCAGATTACACATTTACCTGCGGATAGAATCGTTATTCTTTTGCATTAACGCGTGCAGTGCTGAGAAATACTGAACACCACCCAACCACAAGAGGCATAGGTCCTCATGAGCCCCCGCAGTTGGCGGGGGCTGATGAGGATCTATGCCTCTTGCTAACCGTCACAACGTTGTGTCTATGTTTCTTTGACGGCTGGGGATCTTGGATGTTGAATTTACAATGATTTCAAAACTGAACACAGTCTTGTGCGTCTGATCTCATCGAAGAGGCAAATGCGACAAAAATTGTGAATATCATCTGCACAATCGCAGATTAATTCAGTCATTCGCGGCCAGCCATCCGGATGCGCGGCGGATGCCGCGCATCCGGATGTGGCTGGCCGCGAATGAGTTAAATTCGGAAAGACGACAAGAAAGACTATTCATATCAGAGATCAACGCTTGTCAAAGACATAATCAACTAAATAAAATATATACTGATAAGCAAAAGCAAGTGATGCGACCTCACTCGAATCATTGGAAACACTGCAGTGATTCGAATGATGTCGCATTCATCTTTCGCACAAAACCGCCAGCCAGCAAAGCATCAAAGTCGGGAAACATGCCACTGACCATCCACAACCAAGAAAGAAAAATGCACCGACTTACTCGTCATCACAACTGAAGCATCCTGGTTTAACAACACATAATCCCTTCAACATGCAGAATTTCAAACAGCACAGTATTCCAACTACAGCCAATAACAATATTTTGCATTTTCTACATGTGACAAATATGTACCTGATATACATAGACTGTTCAACCCTATGCCGCGTACAAAGCACAATAAGCAGTTGCTTGTCTTGCGCAGCTGTTGTGTATGAATCATTAGGCCGTAGGTGGACACACTTTGTAGGCGAATGCCGAACATACGTCAGCAGGTGGGTTAGGCACAGGCAAGAGCCATACATATAGGTCCTCATGATGAACACGAGCAGTTGCGGCCGAGGGCATATGAGGATCTATCCCTCTTGCTGAAAAAAAACTTTACGCCTGTGTAGTCAGTCCCTCACTTGAAGACAGCGACCGAGCGTTCAGTCAGTGTACGATGGTTCAGCCCGGTAAGCACAAGGTCCTCGGGCCGACGCCAGCCGCAGGGCCCACTGCGGCCGGCGTCGGCCGGAGGACCTTTTACGTACCGGGAGAGCTCGAGCTGCAAATTCAACAATTTACGGTGTAAGCGGCACGTGCCACGCCACTCATATTCACATGTCGCATCCCCAGCCCTCGCCGGAATATTAGCAAATTATTTTAATAAAGACCTGCTCTGTTATTGGTCCTGCGGGGGGTGGCTCATGAGGATCGATCGATGCCTGTTGCAGTCTCAGTGCAACTGTGTGTTCTGGTCTCTGATTCTGGACTTGACTGCTTCAACTAAGCCGTACGGTGCACACTCTCCGACCGGCACGCAGTTCGCGGATGATTCCGTTTTCGTAATATGGGGGAAATGATAAACTGGGTCCTGGGATTGCCTTTGACCTGTCAGGTTACGAAAAGTCATAAAGATGTCTGACTCTAATTGTTAGCTCATATACTCACACTCGTGCTCATTAACCCCTTCACTGCCGAAGAACTGCAAGCAACACGACACATATGCAAGAGGCATAGATCCTCATGAGCCCCCGCAGTTGCGGGGGCTCATGAGGATCTATGCCTCTTGTTGAAAACACTTTGTGTCCACGTTCCTTTGACGGAGGCTGGGCATCTTTGCGTTTACGAGTGCAGAAACACTTTCTGAGTTCAGTGGCGGTGAAGGGGGTACTCCGCACAGAACGTGTTCGGCTTTATCTACGTTTATGTCCCTCATCCGAAGGTTTTCGCTTCAGTTTTGCAGGTTTTCAGCAGCGCTTTGCACAATCTGGTCTCACTGCGTTGGCAAAAGAGTTTTGTGTGGTAAATCTGGCATAACATGTGGAGCCGATTTTAAACCCAGTGATCACAAATCAAGTTTCGCGTCTAAAAAACCCACTGCACACTGACCGACACTCGCGTGAAGAACACAGTATAGCTGGGACCAAACTTAGGCATCACTGAAGAACACAGTACTTACAAGAGCCATAAATCCTCATGAGCCCCAGCGCCCGCGGGGGCTCATGAGGATTTATGTCTCTTGCAGATGGGTAGCGTTCGCCTTGCCCCGGCAGTTAAGGGCTTAACCTATTTAAGACGTGCTGCGCCAGGATGGGAGGCGTTCTGCCGCGCATCCTGATGCAGCACATCTCAAATGAGTTAACACAAGAAAGTTAGAAAGAAATGGCACTAGTTGTGCCTTGTGCCAGTGAATCATCATCACAATGGCAAGGAGAACATTTCAGCACGAAAGATTCGATCACGAGTCCAGCTTTGGACAGAGTTGATAAACACGACTGACCAATGGAATTCTTTCGTGACCGGCGTTGATTTAGTCGTTGACACACTTGGGAGCGGGCTTGCTCCGTGCGATGCTGCGCGTACAGACTAACCATCTACAATTTCAAGAAACACCATCTTTGGTCATCTATTTCCAGGTTGCACAGGTCCTTTTGAGTCTCCGCAGAAGCAGGGTTCATCAAATAGAGCTTTTGACTCTCACGGCTCCGGGATCCAGAGGTCATTTGTACCTGTGTCCTAGGATAGGATGACCCCACTAGGTAATCACCGTAAAATGATAAAGTAAAAAGCTCGTGACGTGAACGTACCATTATTGATTAACTGAGCTTGTCACAGAGTATTAATCATGCTGGCGCATAGAGTCGGCGGTCCCTTTTCTCAGTCAGACACTCCCATCTGCAAGAGATATAGATTCTTATGAGCCCCTGCTGTCTCTCTCTAGCTATGATGGGGTCCCGTTGTTCCTTAGACTGAGGGCGGTATATGGGTTTATGTAAGCGCCTTGCGGTGTTCTGATGCGCTGTATACATTCGGTTACATCCTCCTGGGAAGCAGAGCTCCAATCAGCTGAGGGGCCAGCTGCACGAGCGAGCTTAGTCCTGCGCCAGGCACTAAGCAAGGTGCTCCACTATAGCCAGTTGCATGAGTGCTGAGCTTAGTCCTGCGCCAGCCACTAAGCAAGGTGCTCCGCTATACCAGTTGCATGAGTGCTAAGCTTAGTCCTGCGCCAGCCGGCTCAGTAAAGGCCCCGCCACACATGCCGATCATTTTGTGCTCCGATTTTGAAGCCGATTCCGACTCTCCGATTGCGATCGGATGACGTCATATATCCGATCCGATCCCAATCGGCTGGGAATCGGGTGTTAAGAACCTGCTCTATTTTTCCGATCCGAATCGGCCTCGATTGTAAGCTTCAACCAATCAGAGCGCGTCTCGCAAAGCACGTCGTTTCGTTTGAGTGTGAAAATGGCGGAAGATCAGTACCACCTTCGTTGCCGATGTTTCGCCCGCCTCTTCCCGAATATGATGCAAAACTGCTGATAATGCAAGCATATCATCATCACTGTCAAAACTAGCAGCCATTTTGCTGAACAGGTACGACTTTGATCTTCGGTTCAAACCGGTCGCCTAAAAAAAGTCGGGAAATGTGTGGCAGTGCACACGTTTTTATAGTCCGGCCCGATCACATTCTGATTCGAAACTGTTCGAGAATCGGCCTCAAAATCGGGCATGTGTGGCGGGGCCTTAAGCATGGTGCTCCGCTATCGCGGAGCACGTTGCTTAGTGGCTGGCGCAGGACTAAGCTCACACGTGCAACTGACGCCTGGGGTTGGGGTTTGGGGCGAGATGGGAGGGTGGGTGGATGGGAGTTGGATGGGGGTGGGTGCCTACCATTAGGCACAGATGTTGAAAACAGTACACAGTAAAAAGCAGAAGCGGCTGTGAGACGAAACGTAGCTGAAAGTCTAACATTGTATGCGTGTGCTGGTCTGTGATTTTGGACCTTACGGCTTTCAGCCGTAAGGTTCAAATTCACAGACCAGCACGCTATAAAGCTAGATTTGATCAACTGCTGTAAATGTATTTGACGTTGCTATGAAAATCCTATTTCACAGCGGCCGGACTGCCATTCGTCGTAATGACCGTGATGCCGAACGAGGGCAGGAACCCCAGTGGAGTCATCATCAAAAGTTGTCCGTCTGCACATTGCATTCAATCCTCATGCTTGAGGTCGCGCTTTGTTTCAGTCCATAAACAACACCCATAGATCTGCAAGCTGTGTAGCTCATGAGGATCTATTCACTGACGTTGCACAAGAACAGTTTCAGACGGAAGATCTTGGTCAGGAAATCTAGCTTCATCAATACATGCGTGATGATGTATGCACTATCTCATCATGACAATTTGAGAAACCACTTGCTGACGTGAGACTAAATCAAGCCGCTGCTGCTGCTGCTGCTGCTGAAGATTCTCATCTTCATTGTTGATGCTGACGTTATTGTTGTGGTTATTGCCATAAAAGCAGATGAAGCGAGAACTGCACTTAGGAGGAAGTAAGCATTTGGAAGATGGATAGTTAACCCTTGTAGCCGAAGGACCTGCCGCAGGAGATGGATTGATCATGATAATTCAAGGGTAGTGCCAGATGAGCTTGGCGCCTGAACGCGCCAAGCTCATCTGGCACTACCATTGAATTATCATGATCAATCCATCTCCTACAACTGGTAAGAGTCGTTAGGCAACACCTCCAAAATTTGCGAAATGGGACCTTGGGGCTTAAATGGTTAAGACAGTGGCGTAGAAAGCGGGGTTGGGGAGGGGAGGGGGGAGGCGGGTGGGGCAAATAAATTGTAGTGTGTGTGTGTGTGTGTGTGTGTGTGTGTGTGTGTGTGTGTGTGTGTGTGTGTGTGTGTGTGTGTGTGTGTGTGTGTGTGTGTGTGTGTTTGGGGGGTGGGGGGGGGGGAGGGCCTCAGAAAAATGTTTATTCTTTCTGTTGAGAAAAATATTTTGGGAGGAGAAATCACATATTTTTTATTTCATTTTATTTTCATGTTGTTTATTTTTCGAGGCTATACAACTCTCGCCTCGGCGTCCCCCTTTCCTCTTCCCTCCCCGTCGTCGTAGGCTGGATTTGTCTCAGGTGGGTTTTGCCCCTTCCCCCCCCCCCCCTCGGCGGGCCCATCCTCCCACCATCTCCCCGGCCGGCCGAAATCTCTTCCTACTCCACTGTATACGATATATGCCTTGAGTGGGTCTAATTTATATCCGCGTTCCTTAGACTGAGGAGATCACCGGGTGTTCCTGACAGGTAGGAGTGGTGTCCGGTCTGTAGTGATCACCGTCCCGTTCCAATCACGGCGCGGATAGCCACCTGGGAGCTAGCCCACCCTGCACCGTGATGATAGCACGCTGACCGGTCAATAGCTCCTTCACATCCAGCGCCAAATAATTATTTCCAGAACTTATCGACAGTGTATAGCACTTGAAGTATTTTTTCCCCAAGTGAGCAAAAAGTCTTTTGTCCGACATCGGCCCGCAGACCAACCAAATCCGACGTCGGCCCGTGGGCCTTTAGAATTTGCAGCGCTGCCAGCATGATTCTAAAAAGCAAACCGTTGGCCTTGAAAATGAAAGAGATGGCTGGAAATTGCGCTCAGTCTTTAGGAAGGCGATCAGACGACGCTTTTTTTTTTTGGGGGGGGGGGGGGGAGGGGTGGGGTGGGGGGGGGGGTTGCGTGTGGGCGTGATTCTAGTGGGAGAGTTGCCCAGTGCAAACAAGCGGTACTCAGACGTCACAGTGCAGACTTTTGGCGGGGTGGAGAAAGGGGAGGGGGAGGGGTGGTGTGTGTGTGTGTGTGTGTGTGTGGGGGGGGGGGGGTGTAACCGTGGGCCTCCTGACACTTGCTGTTATCTGCTGTTGTTGTCAGTTTTTTTTTTAGTCGCGATATTCGACAGAACACCATTAAAAATGAGAGCCTCCTCGTCACACGGCCGAGACACGATATGGAACATTTCGTCGAAACGAGCGCATTTCAGACATTTCTCCTACATTTCACCGTTTCACGAAACGCGAAACGGCACATTTCGAGCAATACAACCTGTCTCTATTCCCGAAACATTTCGCTGAAACATTTCTACCCTCTGCCCAATCAGCGTCGTTCGCTCGGTCACGTGTTATCTGTCGCTATACAAGTCGAAACACTGACTCGCGGTTTTGAGACGAAATGACTTTCATAGGTCGATTATGGCTAAAAACGCGTGATGTGACACACGATTCTGTAAGATTTAAAGGTCCTGGTTCAGCAATTAGTCAGTAGAGGACAGCGAAAAAAAAATTCGAAGTCCCTACCTGATACACAAAGTGCAACCCTAACAGAGCCTCGTCAGGTGGGATCCCCGAACACTCACGTTACTATAGCTGATGTAGAGTGTCAGACGTCCTTGACGGCTGTCACAGTTCACGCAAACAGGTATACGCCACTCAGCTGCTAAAGGTCACTTCCAGTTGCATCTGTCCGTACACGGTAACATCCACAATTCTCGTGCAACAACGACGAAAGTATCCAACTTTCAGTTGACTTCTCAGTGTACCGGGAAACACCGAGCGACTGAGTGACGTCCACAACGTCCAAAAACGGCGCAGGGAATGATGACGGTACGTCAAACATGCTATAGCGTGGTCTTCTCATTTCGTATGTCCTCGCATTTATCCAAAACAATGTTTCCTCGAAAGCGTTTGCAAACAACAAGTCCCTTATGGTAGTCACCATTTTTACCAAGGGAAGCTACTAGATAATGTTGTTGTAGGGGACAGCACTCCCGTGCTAAGCAACGCGGAAATGCCCACCTCAAAACGATTTTATTTTTCACAAAAGCCTGGGAGATCATTTACAGGCGATCATGCAACGATGTGATGTGCATGGATGACTCTGCGACAATATGAAATGAATGAAAACGGTCCATAAATATGCCCCATAAATCCATGGCCAGCAAGAGACATACATTCTCATGAGCCCCTGCAGATGCAGGGGCTCATGAGAATTTATGCCTGTTGCATTTGGAACAGGCTGGCTGAAGGCCTGTTCTGTCTGAACCAAACAGCTGAAATTCAGCTCTCCGGGATTTTGAAAAGCTGAATCAGTTTCTAGGACTGAAGACTGTCCCCCATCTATGTGATTGTGCCTGTTCGTGTGTGTTACACGGACATAAAATTTGATTACATAATAAGAATCTAAGCACTAGGAAATATTTGCTTTGTCGATTACTTCTCATCTTGTTTTTTTTTTTTTTGTTGTTGGTTTGATTTTTTTTTTTTTTGTATCACAAAAGATAATTACTGTCTGCAAACTTGCTGAGTTCAGTGATAATATTTTCTCCCCAGACCAACAGCTGTTTATGCACATGCAATGCACCCTGCCCAATGCGTACCTCATGCAAGTGCCTGACAGCAACCAACCATACACCAACTGCAAGCTAAAGGGTGCACAAACAAACGAGAGGCAAGTTTCAAAATAATTAGATACAGGGTTGCAACAAATGGGTCCAGCCTTCGCCATACCAATAATCTATACCTTTTTTTTTTTTTTTAAAAAGACCATATAATTATTCTTTATGCCCCCGATCCAAAATACTTAAATGTTATCTAATTTTCCCATTTTGGGGGGTTGGGCGAACTCTCCCCCCCCCCCCACCCCCCATGACTGATTATAGGAGGCAGATGAAAGCAAGCTGGCATCATGCACCCTTTTGGCTGGAGCATTAGGCTTCTTTCATCTCATGCTATGGTTATGAGATACAAAATAAATGTTAGGAAACAGATATATGTAATTGGTATTCTAACCACAATATATTTGATTCATAGTTTATCTATGTTTGCACTGACAGAAAACCATGTGGGATTTGTTTTTGATCACTTCATATAGCAATGTTCTCTATCAGAAAACTGAAATGACTCAACCCGCAAAAATAAATATCAAGGAAATATATCAGTTCACAACAGCAAGAGATATATCTTACTTGATCTTTATTTTGTGACAAAAACATTGTTTTCAAATACACTTCAACATATGGGTTATTTGTTTATGTCTGTACTGAGTAAAACTGTCAAAAATGCCTTTCATTGTGAGGCTTCTCTTATGAGTTCACCAAAATTGTCAAGTACATCAATAAGTGTATACATAAATAAAAGCACAATGACCATGATGATATAGTAAAATACAGTTGATTTTTTAATGAAATGAGTACGTCCATTCTCAACAAGACCAAGTAGTTTATGTATCCTACAGTACCACATAGTCCAGACCAAAATGGTGACTGCAAAGCGTGTGTAATGCAGAGAAGAACTTAACGAAGAAAGAAAGACGCTTCGAAAAGACAGCTACAACACAATTTTAGTCATATTATCTAGTAAACAATTATGTTGTAACTGTCATTTCTAAGCGACTTTCTTTCTTCATAGGGTTCTTCTCTACAGAACAACATACATGTACACACTTTTACTTCCAGCACTATATATAACTGTAATGATACATGAGGCAAAAACACAAACAGAACAGAGGCAACCATTTTAATTATAAAGAAACAATTTCAGTGATGTCATTGAATCATATGCATGGTATATTTTGCTTATGATGCTGTCTTTCAAACTTGGTCTCTGTGTTTTGGTAAGTGGGGGTGAAATGAGGGGGGGGGGGGGGGGGGGGAGTATGGAGGGGTGGGGTGAGGTGGGGGGGCAGTTATGAAGTTGAGAAACAGTTTGTATCATGGTGACTGCTCAGTTTACATGTTGGCGCTGCTGCCAGTTCCAGCTGACAAAACACCAGTGCATCCGTGGTGTGTGAAAAGCAAGATTTTCACTGTATGGACACTGACAGTGTCACATTTCACTCGCATGGGTACACATGCAGGCATATTTTTTTTTATATGCTAAATTTTGCTATCCACCAAAATGCTAATATTGCCATGACTCCACAGCAGACAGACAGCCTTCATGGACAGGTCCAACCAGTGAAGAGACAAAAGACTGGCCAGTGTCAAACATGTCACCAAACTGCAGGGGCGTTAGCAGCAACGTTACAGAGAAACTTTGGAACAGAAAAATGCCTGATGCAAGTGCAGAGTGCCCCAATTTGCTCTCAGAAGGCAGCTGCAAGACAAGAAGCAAAGGTCAGTTAGTACATGTAAAGATATACTGCAAACACTGTTCTAGAGGAGTTTACTTGGCTACCAGGTATATGCCAGTATAATCTACTCATTATGAAAACAACCATAAATAGTTTGCACTGCTGCTTGGTAACATGATATTATATGAATATGTTTTCAGGCCAACATAGCCAAATTTTCCCTGGGGGAGACTAAAAGACGCACTCAACCGATGAGCAGCCCCTGGTGACCATATCGTATGTGGGAGTAGAGGTGACACCTCATCAGCGCATCACCAGTGAAGACAATCCGGCCTACTGTTTGTGTGGGAATTGTCTAATAATAATGGACAACAAGAACTACTGAATTTGATCAAGCTGATCGAGTTAACAGAAGAACCAACTTTTCTAAATATTTGTAAGAAGCAGAACAAAGTCAAATTTTGCAGCATCAAAATTTATAGCAGCACATTTGCAAATAAAAATCCCACATTATAATGGCATTCAAAAATTACCAACACTGCATACAGATTTTTTTCAGTTGTGGCATGAGAGCCATATGGGGCCTGGCAACAGAAAACACTGTCGCTCTTGTCAGGTGGCCATAATCAGATGGCGGTTTCCAAGCCCCAATCTAAACTACCTGAGGGCACTATCTGGTTGTGTATGTGTGTGCAACCAACCTCCAAGTCTTTGCTTCTGCTGAAAAACCACATCCACTCGTCGCTCACTCTATCATCTGTACTGCGTAGATACTGTAACAAACTGCAGAGCTTTCCATCAGTGAGGCATTGGGGATACACGGCCACAGAGCATTCCTTTATGAGAAAAAAACAGAATGAAAAGAACATTTTCATTTACATTTAAAATTTACTTTCTGTCATGGGTGTGGAGATTGTTTACATCTGTTTGTACAAGTAGTTGGGACATGAATAAATGGACACATGCATGTAATATGATACTCCATATTGTGCACTTTGTACTCTCTACACAAGAAAGTATTAAAGTTGAATGTAAAAGAAAAGTGTTGGACATTCTTTGTTTTCAATACATTTGGACATTCTTCTTCATAAATCGCATACATGTCTGCTTTCTGCTTTCATTTTCCATCCTTGTCATAACTACATACTGTGAACAGTGCACACGAACAGGAATTCGGCACCCGACTTGCCATAACAAAAACTTAGTTTGCATGGTCAGTATCACAATCCTAAATAGTATATTTATACAAATACATGTACTGTAATGATACTGAAAATGACATGTACAATACTGCACTTGTAACAGAAATTGCACACGTGTGTAACATACTATAAGCATGCATATTTCTGTTCTGCTACCTGGTATGCCACAGAGTGCCTGTTGCTAGTCTTGGTATACTGCTTGCATTCTTGGTGGTTGAACTAAGTCAAGGATGGTAAGTATGTTGTGCATTGTGTAGCCTTCATAGCCAATTGAATTTTTTTTGGGCCATTTCAACCACATAGATACATCCCCTTGACTAACACTCAATGATGAGACTGAAACATATCTAAACTCTAAGTCAAAATAAGTGCGTAAATAAGACATGATACCTTGATTGTGCCTGGCAAGGAAGCTCGTAATGTGTGGTGATGCTTGATAACAGGCTTTATCCATTGTTTCAAGTGGTGTTTAGCCTTTGGCAGCAGCAAAGAAACTGAAAACAGATGGCCAATGAATAGATAAAGCAAAACCTCAAACTGACAAAAGCACAAAAGTGAAAATACACGAGCAGCAGTTTATACTGAGTAGGTTGTTTCGATGACAGAACAGCATCATGTGTTTTTGTTCTGCATACACTCAAGGATATATCCTCCATGTAAACACACAGCTCAACTCAACTTCATGCAATTTGCTTGCCTTTGTGCAACGCATCAAGGTAATGATCCAATAATATACAAATCTATTTGATACTGAAATAAAAGATACATGCATTACAGAGTGGCAAACTGACAGGTAGCTAGCACTAGCTGTTATGAAGACTTGGGAGAAAAAAACACCATGGCACCATGATAATTATGTTTACTGTCAACTTGTAAATATACTTACAGTGTGGAGGAAGCAGTCACATATGTAAATCATAACTTACAGTATTGTGACAGCAATATTTCCATGACACTATATGCTACTTTATGTGTGCTGTGATTGGACTTTTACAAGCAAAAATGATTTTGTGAAATCAAGAAGGTGTACCATACTTCAAAATCAAATGCCACCAAACTGATCATCATTACCTGAAAGTAGCAGGAGATTACAGTAGAACTCTGTCGGTGACAACTTATCGGACAGGTCTTGCTGTCTTCAGAAACTCGATGCCAGTCTGTGCATTCACCAGTTCCATGTCACCTGACCTTGTGGCAGCCCTGCTGTCCAGAACAAAAGCATAAACACAGTAATGGGGAAAATGAAAAAGAAATAAATACACATGTGTGCATGTGGCTTTCTAAAAATGGCTTAGTCACAAAATAGAAGCACATTTGAGTGTTATGATATGGAACAATATAACAATACATATATGATTTACAGTAAGACTCGCAATAGAATATTTTTATATACAAACATAATATTATATTAATTATAAGTTTTTGTCACTCATATTTCTCCTGTTCCTAAGCCTGTGGTTTCAGGAAAAGAAGAGTGCATGCTGAATATGAGAAATACATCATTGTATCAGTGGCAACTAAGCCAACTTACAATAGACCACGCTGATTGCGAGTTTCATAATGAATTATGTACATACATGTATTGCTCTATTTCATCACACTGAAATGTGCTGTTTTTGTGAACAAATATGTTTTAGGTTGATCCTAGTTGTATATCGTATCCTTATCTATACCTGTTTATTATATTCTCATCCAGACAATTGCTGATGTTGTTTTTATACAGAGAGCAGCTGTACATTTGTTTTCATTCAGACATGCATCTGAACACTTTGTCTGTGTTCAGACAACTGCAGGCATATTTTGTTTTTTTTTATTCAGACAGCTGTATATTTAATTCTATTCAGACAGCTGTACATTTTGTTCTAAATATAAGCCAGCTGTACACTGTGTCCCAAGCCACACACACACACACATGTACACACACACACACACACACACACACACACACACACACACACACACACACACACACACACACACACAAAGTTCACAATTTACCTTGCCATTGCCAATGCGATTATATGTTATGTCTTGTGATGGGATTGGGTGGTGTTCCATTACTGATGCACCTTCACTTTCACTTTGTACTAGCTTCACAAATGTATCCACAGAAATAACACACTGCTTGCTGCTCTGTGAGCTCATTTGGTGTGGCACTGAAAAATAATCAAATGACTGGTATTTGTATAGTTATGTAATACACACAAGGGTTTTGTACTAGAAAACGCTGTGGCGTTATGAAGATATTTACACAAAAACAACCGCCATCAACCCCCAAAACAAATCGCAACTAAGAGTGGAAACTTCTGAATTGACATCAAACCTTAGCTCAGAATATATCACATATTTCATTTATGTATATAACACAAATATGTGTAATAGCAAAGTGCCCAGAAAATATTACAATTATTTATAAAAGAGAGAAAATTTAAAGAACAGTTACAAGCTGTTATGCTGTAGTGACCGAGTAACTACGGAAGAGACGAACAGTGAAGCTAAGATTACCAATCTATTCTTCGTCTTGTTCATCGATGTATTCTGCCAACTTCTCAGCACTGTGGTCTGCAGTTATTTCCTCAGTCATCACTTCCTCCGAAATTATTGTCCTGTACGCCAGAACACACATAACATTACGATCGCTATAGGTCTACCTGTTGTTGACAAGGAAGTGGGCATTAGAGTGGTGTCCCCTGTAATATACATATTTACGAGTAGCTTCCCTTTGTAAACACGACGTCAACTACATTCGGCATGGGTGTTTGTTGTTGTTGGAAATATACTTGCCAACACAAGTAATATTTGTACAAGAAACGTGAAAAGACGACGCCATATCATGTTGGACTTACCGCCACCATTCGCTGGACCATTTTTGGACGTCGGCTCGGCCGTACCTCCCCAGTTGGCAAAAGTGAAAGTTGGATATTCTTCGTAGTTGCACGGGAATTGGATGTTACCATGCACGGACAGATGCAACTGGAAGTGACCTTAGGCAGCTGGGTGGTGTATACCTGTTTGCGTGAACTGTGACAGCCGTCAGGGACGTCTGACACTCTACAGCAGCTATAGTAACGTGCGTGTTCGGGGACCCCATCTAACGGGGCCCTGTCAGGGTTGCACTGACTTTCTGTGTCAGGTAGGGACTTTGACATTTTTTTTTCGCTGTCCTCTACACACTAATTGCTGAACCAGGACCTTTAAGCGGGAGGATCATTTTCGAAATGGAATCTGTAAACAATCATCACTAAAGTACCATCAAAATATGACGGATTTTAGGTCAGTTTTCTGAACCCTACTCGGCAAGTTCAGTCGGCCATGTTTTATGTCGCTGCGAAGCCTACAAGATGGCGGCTATCGCTTCGAGACAGCCTCGGCGGCCGCAGCCTCGATTCCGGCACTTGAACCATCCCTGTTTACACGCTCAAAAGCTCTTAAGTTTATTCGATACGGTTGGGAATTCACTTGCATTTTGTAAGCGAAGGCACACCTGTCTTATATGTTGAATTTTTAAGCATCAGTAGTCAGAAATATGATCCGATATCCACCGATAGAACCAGAGCATGTGTCTATGAAGAGTTACCCTCCCCTGTACCAATCGAAATGAATTTTCACTGATCGCGTTTCTGCGTGTGCGGAGGAGGCATTTCGATGCAATGAAAATGTTTCGTTTCTTGTGTATTTCGTTTCTCCGTGTCCTTTAGGCCTATATTTGGATATGTTCGTCATAAGTTCGTCATAAGATCGCAGTGGCACAAGTAGCCGGTCTAGCTGATCGTGACTCCCCGAATAACTGAGTCATGCATATCAATGGACTACCAAAAAATCATCACTATGAACTCCACTGCCCCCTCTCACATGGAGACTCTTTGTGTGACAGGCGTACATTGACAAGAAATGACACGACGGCCAGAGAGAGAGAGAGAGAGAGACTGAGAGAGAGAGAGAGAGAGAGAGAGAGAGAGAGAGAGAGAGAGAGAGAGAGAGAGAGAGAGAGAGAGATGATGATGATGATGATGATGAAACGTTTTATTGACAGGATAAAGTTTTAGGCGAAACGCCTCTCTTACAAACTGTCCTGTTAGAAAAGAAACATTAATAGCAAAGAGTAAGAAAAACACAATAAATCGAAACATGAAAAAATAAACTGAAAAAAAAAAAAAAAAAAAAAGCAATGCAAATAATGCGCACACATATCAATAACAGTGAATAATATATATATATATATATATATATATATATATATATATATATATATATATATATATATATATATATATATATATATATATATATATATATAAGTAGTCCGTTCAGGTATTAAGTTACTGTAACAAGATGTTATATAAACGAGTTTTGAAGGTTCTAGAGTTAGAAATGGATTTAATTTGTGGTGGTAGTTCGTTCCAGGCTTTGGCACCTGAGAACGAAAGGCTGGTTTTATATATATCGAGCCTGGCCCATGGTAGCTGTAACAAACTGTTCCTCGTGTTTTGTCTTTGACTATCCAAAAATAACATACGAAGGTAAGATGGGGTTTTATGGTGAAGAATTTTATGCATAAGTATGCATCGATTAAATGTGAACTGTTTGTTTAGGTTTAGCAGTCGGATAGTTCTAAACTTTTCGTCGGTGGGAGAGGGACCAGGCACAGTTAACTTTATCCCTCGACGATACAATGAGTTAAGTTTTTTTAAATGTACCTCACTGCATCCATCCCAGATAGTAGAGCAGTAATCACAGTGTGTCTTAATGTGGGCAATGAGAAAGAGTCTTCTAGTGTCAGTGTTAACTATTTGACTTAGTTTTGATAGCAGGAATAGATTTTTAGATATTGTTTTGCATGTGTTTTCGATATGTGGTTCCCAGCTGAGCTGGTTATCTACTGTGACTCCAAGCAAACGATGTTTTTTAACTTGATCAAGGGGCTCTGAGTTCAAGTATAATGTTAAGGGCAGGAGACCACGTTGATGTTTTTGGCGTGAAGTAATCAACATACTCTTTGTCTTTTGGACACTAATTATCATATGATTATGTTGGCACCAGCTTGAAACCTCATCAAGACTTTGCTGGAGAACTTCGTTTATTTTTGGCAATTCGCTGTTTGATGCATGTATGGCAGTGTCATCAGCAAATAAGTCACACGTTGCATCGGGATGTGAGATAGAGAATGGTAAATCATTGATAAATATGTTGAAGAACAATGGGCCCAAAATTGACCCCTGAGGAACACCACATGTTACTAAACCTTCACTCGAGTAATTACCATTAAGCAAAACTCTCTGTCTTCTGTCACTTAAATAGGATGATATCAGATGTACGGTATTGGAATCGATGTGATACATCGGTAGCTTTTTTAATAAGATAGAGTGGTTGACTAAATCAAAGGCTTTTTTAAGGTCAAGAAAAACTGCACCTGATAACTGAGAATTATTAATGGCTGTAAGCCATTTATCAATGATATGTATAAGGGCAGTTTGGCAAGAGTGTTGTGGGCGAAACCCAGACTGCATTTTACTGTCTGTTCTAGAAAATTTTGCAGATGTGTATGGATATGTTTTTCAATAGGTTTTGAGATGACTGGTAGAATGGAGATAGGTCTATAATCATTCAATGAGTTTAAGTTTTTGCTTTTGGGAAGAGGAATGACCTTAGCTGTTTTTAACTCATCAGGGAAAATATTTCTTTGAAAAGAAAGATTGTAAATGAAGGTTAGAGACTCAACTATGTAGGGCAGAGCTATTTTAAGAATTTCGCAACTGATGCCATCTGAACCACATGACCTCTTTTTCATATTAGATATATATTTACCCACGTCAAAAACAGTCATTGGGGGGAGTGAAAAAACACAACCAGCAGTACTGTTACTGTGAAATCGTAGTTGCTCAGAACATTGGTATTTCGCAGGATCATTTGTATTAGTGCGTGCTAAAGTCTCAGCTATGCTAAGAAAGTGGGTATTGAAGGTATCTGCAGTGAGCTCAGGTGCAATGTTCATGTCTCTGTGATTGTGACCTTTAGTAAAGGTGTTGATAACTTGCCAAACAGAGCGTAGGTCCTTGCCGTCTGCAATGATCTGTTCGGCATGTTGTCTTTGAGCTTTTCGGACTAAAGATTTGACAAAATTTCTTTGTTTTTTATAGTCAACAAATTTCTTTTCTTTCTTAAGTGTATCTCTGAGTTGCATGGCTGCTTTTATTTCTCCAGTTAGCCATTCAGGGATTGTGGGATGTTTGACACGTTTTGTTCGCACTGGGGCATGTTTATCTAGAACACCGAGGAACAGTTCATACCAGCGGGTGAGGGCTTCATTTGGGTCATTGTAATTTAACACATCATTAAATGGAATATTGGATAAGTCATAGAGAAAGGCATTCTGGTTAAATTTTTTGAAAGACCTGTAAATAATAGTAGTATGCCCTGTGCAAAATTTCTTAGCTAATTTGGCAGACAGCGAGAAAGATACTGGGAAGTGATCACTGATAGAAAAATTGAGAACATGGACATTATTAACAGCATTTACATTTGTAGTATAGATATGGTCTATCATTGTCGCAGAAGATGAAGTAACTCGTGTGGGCGACTGAACAACTTGTGTTAAACCAAGAAAAGAGATCATTGAATTCCACGAAGAGTAACAGTCTTTTAACAAATCAACATTAAAATCACCTAGGATATGTATATCACCCTTGCATTTCTGTACTGTGTCAATCATTGATTCAAAGTCATCAAGCCATGCCACTGTGGCCGCTGGATTCCTATAAATAAACCCTACAAGAACGGGTGATGACTTCGATGTTTTTATTTCCAGCCACATGCATTCAATTTGCTTTGATTCTAGGTCAAATCTTCTAGTCACATATTGAATTATAGAGTCATGAATGTATATTACTATGCCAGTTTGACCTAGAACAGAGGCATCACGACGTAGAATAGCAAAATTAGGTATGGAGATTGCCTGATCACTGATATTGTCTGTCAGGCGGGATTCAGTAAAGCCAAAGATATGAAATTGTGATGGCTGATTTAAGAGAATTGTGATGTCTGGTATTTTGCGGCAGAGATGATACACATTAAGGTGGCCAATGTTTAAGAGACGATCTGGGTTGTTGGTATTTGGTGACATGTCTTTCTGACTACAGGATAATGGGAGAAAAAAGAAACTGGTTGCACATGTGAAGTAATAAAAGAATGAGAAAGTAAAGCTAAATAACCGAAGCTAAATACCCGATAACAGGTTTAACACGAACGATCTAATCTATGCAATAAGTAATGACACGCAATAAGATTCCAAACACGGTACGTGGCACAAATGAGAGTTCAATGTTCCTATAACTCAATGCTGCCAAAATTATTATTTTTTAAATCGCATAAGCGTCCAGCAATTTCTTATGTCCGGACAAATCCCAAGAAAATCACAAGCAGATACAAATATGCTTGTGATGAAAGTGTCAACACTCGCACGATATGTCAAGATGATGCCATCGCAGCACACATTTAAGATATTAAATAGATATTAGTAATCCAAATACAGTAAGACATGCTAGTCCATGAATTACTATTTTCAGCTAGTAATATATCGGCATATAATACAGAAGGAATCATAAGACACTCTATGCCCGTTACATTTCTGTTGTATTGAGTATGAGTGCCTCGCATAGCCTGACATATTAGATAAGTCGACAGGCAGACAATGAAACATTCTAGTGATTATGATGTAGTGAATATCACCAACGAATTAAAATAAATAGAGAGTCATAGTCTATTCTATGCTCACCGCCTTCCTCGTATAATGTGTATGAGTGCACGTCAAGACAATACAGTAACGGGGAAAAAAAAAGAAAGAAAAAAAAGCGATGGGCATAAAATAAAGTATGCTACTGACATGCTGAAAGGATCCTGCCGAGAATATCATTTCAAATGCAGACAGAGGTCATATTCAGTTTTATGCTTAACACCTTCGACAAGTGAAAAGTCTCAGATATGCAACATTAGTAAAGCGGCAACATATGCTAGTACAGCAATATTTCATTTTCTTTCTCAGACGCACCTCACAATCAACGGTCGATGAAGATCTTGAATCGGCATCACATCGGAATATATTGTTAGAACTACAGGGTCATACCCTATTCTATGCCCCGCGCCTTCCAACATGTATTGGACGGTGAGTGTCTAGACATGTAGATTTCCAGTTGGGCTAAAGCGTGGGGCATAAAATGGAGTAAGCCAGTGACAAAACTGTGATTGAGACTACCAAAATAAAATAAGAAGGCCATACCCAAGTCTATGCCCATCATTTTTCTCACACAGAGATATGAGGTGTATGAAGGTTATGAGCATAGAGTGGGGCATGCCACCGTGTATCGTAACTGCAAACTCAGCTCATAATGTAGGGTTTTAGGAGTTCTGCAACAAGCCGCAGGGGGTCAAAGGGTTGTGCATGTGGAGCTGAAGGGACCTTGAAGCCAGGTGAGTAGACAGGCTGCCCCATCTCCAAGGGGTTGACGCTGGGCTGAACGTGTGTGGGTGTGGGTCGCACCATCTGTGGTGATGTAGGCCGGTAGACATGCTGGGCAGACATACCCATCTCAGAGTTGTGGCTGTAGAGGGGGTGTGACGCCATGTGATGAGTACGAGGCAGGTAGAATGGCTGACCTGCAGAAGGTGATTTAGTAGCAGGGTCATAGTGCGGGGGTGTCAACATGTGTGCATCTGTTAAACTCTGAGCCCCAGTAGGCGTATGCTGGCGGGTAGAGGGCGCTCCAGCAACCACCGCACTGTATAGACGTGTCTGGCCGAGCTCTTCAGAACGCTGAGGAGTCTCTGACTGCAGAGACTGCTGAGAGTGTGCAGTGTGCCCCCAGGGGTTAAAGCTGTGTTGTCGACGGTAATTGTTTCGAGCGGGCGTGTGCTCTGATTCTCTGCCCGCTGTAACCCTGTGTGAGCGATTCCCAGTGTGGGGGTTGTCACTGGATGGAGACGCGAATACAGCAGCTACGTTGAGTGCCAAGTACCTTGTGCCACGGGGGCTGGGGTGTAGTGAGTCTCGGTAGAGAGCTTGACGCGGTGCTTGATTAGCAGTGAGAAAGATGCTGCTATGGTCTATGAACTCAACGCCAAGTTTCTTGCAAGCAGTGCTCAAGTTAACATTTGACGTCAGGGTTGATGGCTTTTTTGGGTGTGCACCTTTCGCAGGTACAATGGAAGACATGTGTAGTCTGGCAGCGGGAAAGGCTTTCTTGCATGGGACCACCTGCGTTCCGCCACAGCTGACTTGTCAGTGCAGTCATTAACCCCAACATGGATGGTGAGATGCTGCACGTGGTGATGTGGGCCTGGCTGGGCAGTTACCCACTTCTCAATATCAGCAATTTGTAGACCAGGGACTGCACATTTTTGGACTCTACTGCCTGCCGGCACCATCCTGTAGACATCAACTGGACGGAGCACGGAGTCTCCAACAAAGAGGAAGGTAACCTCGCCCATGATAGGCTGCTGGAGAAGCTGTTCGCATGATGAGAGGAAGTCATTATGTGTAGAGGACGTAGCTGGCCGATCATTGCTGACGGGGACTGCACCTTTTCCCGGTATAGCCGATTTCATCCGGCCAGTGTTTAGGGTTTAGACCTAAACACTCATGTCATACTGCGCTCGTTCACATTGTCGACTCTTGGCTCTCATCAATAAACGATTCCAAATTAAATGGTGCAGTTTTTCTGGACCTAACCAAAGCATTTGATTTAGTCGATCACAACATTCTTTTAAAGAAACTTTCAGTATATAAGCTTGATTCGAACTCTATAGCGTTACCCACTTCTAGAGAGAGAGAGAGAGAGAGAGAGAGAGAGAGAGAGATGATGATGATGATGATGAATCTTTTTTTTATTCAGGATAAAGCTATTGGGCAACTCAATGCCTGTCTTACAAGCTGTCCTGTAAACAAAACAACATAACAGGAAAATAAACATAGCATGCAAATAATAACAATAATAAGAAGAAGAAGAAGAAGAAAAAGAAGAGGAAGAAAAACTACGGATAAAACCACAATAGGTGAATTAATGAAAGGAGAAAAAAAATGGCAATGGAGAATTTGTAACTGCCACCAATACAAAAAGAAAGGGAAATAAATGAGTGCATAGCATTGATATTATACTCAGCTAAGACAGCGTCAAAGAATCAGCATCATCAAGAGCGTATAGCGACATCGACAAGACAAAAGATTATCACTTAGCAAATGTAAGGAGAAAGAGAAAATATTTGACGTTCACGTGTTATCAGCAGTAATACTTTTATAATATATGGCAAACTGTGAAGTCAGGCTGAATGGAAGTGCGTGTGCAAAGCACGTTTAAAATGGGTTTTACCTGAACATGATTTAATGTTTAAAGGCAATGAGTTCCAGACAAAACTACCTGAAAATAGAAGGCTTGATTTGTAGATATCTATACTGGGGCGGGGTAAATGAAGCAAGCCATGTCTCGTGTGTAGCTGATGCCTAGGGCTGAAGTGAAATAGTGTGCACAGATATTCGGGGACTTGATAATGAAATATTTTGTGCACCAGGACGCATTTGTTAAATTTGAGTTGTTCCTTCCGTGGAAGCAGGCTAAGGGATTTTATTTTTTCGTCTGTGGAAGTAGGGTTTGGAAGAAGTATTTTAATTGAACGACGATACAACGAGTTGATTTTTTTAAAATATGATGTTCACTGCATCCGTCCCACAAAGAGGATGCATAGTCACAGTGGCTCTTAATGTGTGCGTGAAAGAACAATGTACTGCACTTTGTACTAAGAATATTTTTAAGTTTAGAGAGCAGAAATACATTCCTGGACAAGGTTTTGCACAAAATGAGCTGGTCGTCAATTACAACTCCTAGTAGGCGGTGCTTGGATACCTGTTGGATAGGTTTATTGCCAAGTGAAAGTATCAGAGGGGCAGGATGTAGCTGATGCTTTTGGCGGGTTGTTATCAACATGCTTTTGGTTTAGAAGTACTGAGTAGCATGCGATTTCGCGTGCACCAATCTGACACTTTATCAAGACTTTGCTGGAAAATACAATTGAGCGTCTCGACACGATTGTCGGATGTATGCAGCGTTGAATCGTCAGCAAAGAGTTCGCATTTTACCTCAGGATTTGAGATGGAAAGAGGCAGGCCATTGATGAATAAAAAAAAAAAATAATAAAAGAGGCCCTAGAATAGAACCTTGGGGAACTCCGTGCCTCACTATACCTTCTTTCGAATACCTTCCGTTCGAGTACACCTTCTGTCGGCGGTTACTTAGGTAGGCGGAGAAAAACGCTATAGAGTTCGAATCAAGCTTATATACTGAAAGTTTATTTAAAAGAATGTTGTGATCGACTAAATCAAATGCTTTGGTTAGGTCCAGAAAAACTGCACCATTTAATTTGGAATCGTTTATTGATGAGAGCCAAGAGTCGACAATGTGAACGAGCGCAGTATGACATGAGTGTTTAGGTCTAAACCCTGACTGAAGAGATATAAGTAGGCGATGATTCTCCAAGAAGTAGAGTAGGTGCTTGTGAACGTGTCTTTCTATTGGCTTCGATAATATTGATAACACTGAAATAGGACGGAAATCGTTTGAACTTTTGGGATCTTTACATTTGGAAATGGGGATAACTTTAGCATCTTTCATGGCATCTGGAAAAATACCTTGCGTGATAGAAAGTTTGAATATAAATGTCAAGGTTTCAGCTGTGTATGGAAGTGACAATTTCAGTACCATGTTGTTTATTCCATCCAGGCCATACGATTTACTGGTTAGAGTAGAAATATATTTACGAACTTCAAACACTGTCATAAAAGGTATGGAGAAGGACGCACCTGCTGCAGAGTTCACAATGTGTGCGCAGTTTAGCAGAACAACTGTAACTATCACTGCTAGTGGAAAAAGACTGTACAAGGGACTCAGCGATATTTACAAAATGGGAATTGAAGTCGTCTGGATCCATGCCTGGAGAGGTAGCAGCATGGATGGAACATTTCCGCTTTGTAAACAAATTGACTGCATTTCAGACACTTCGGGTATCTTTACCCTCTGCGATAACTTTTTCTGCAAGTGTTTTCTGGGCTTTTCTAACTAAGGATTTTACAAAATTACGTTGTTTCCTAAAATCTGTAAGTTTTTTTGCCGTTTAAAGTCATCTCATATTTTCATTGAGTGAATGATGTCCCTTTGACAACCAAGGCAGAAGGGTAGGGTGTTTAATTCGTTTAGTCCTTAGTGGGGCATGTTTATCTAGGACCCAAACAAACAGCTTGTACCAAAGCGCTAGGGCTTCATTGGGATCATTAGTGTTATAAACAAGGTGAAAGGGCGTGGTTGATAGGTCATGAAGAAAGTCATCAGAGTTGAACTTTTTGTAAGATCTGTAGGTGATAGTAGTGTGTTGTTTGTGCTGGGGTTTATCACGTTTAACTAAAAGATTAAAACAAGTAGGAAAGTGATCACTAATGGCTGCAATCGGCACATGGACGTTCTTGACAGCATTTGTAGTGTAAAATGTGGTCAATCAATGTGGCGGATGACAAAGAAACTCTTGTGGGAGACCGAACCATCTGCAGGCCAAATAATGAGGTGGTGTAATTCCACGCCGCATGACCAGTCTTTAGAAGGTCAATATTAAAATCGCCTAGAAGGTGTATGTCTTTGTCGTTACGTAGTTGCACCTTATCCATCATGGTGACAAAATCCTCATACCATGAGAATGTGGCTGAAGGGGTGCGATAAATAAACCCGATAAGTGTGGGGGAAGATTTGTCACATTTTAATAATAATAATAATAATGGGTACTTATATAGCGCTTAATCTTACTCAAAAAGCTCTAAGCGCTTTACAATCTGTACACAAAAATAAAATACAATGACATATGCACATAACAAACAAAGCACAATGCCCGAACACACCACTTTTACAATAAACTAAACAACAATACATACATAATAATTTATATTCTAATTAACATTCAGTCTAAACAAGGAGGATTGCAGAACTACAACTAAGGCATCAAACACTGGCAGTCACTCATTCAAAGTAAAGCTTGAAGAGGTGAGTTTTCAACGACCTCCTGAAGTCAGAGACAGACTCACTGTTTCTGACCTCAAGAGGAAGTGTATTCCATAACACTGGGGCTTGATAAACAAAAGTGCGCTGACCAAATGTTTTAGTTTTGACAGAAGGTACACACAGCTTCCGTTTATCAGAAGAGGAGCGGAGCTCACGAGAGGGTGTATACACATGCAGCAAAGAGGACAAGTATTCTGGGCTGGTGCCTGAAAGGCAGTTAAAACAGATTGACATAACTTTGTATTGAATTCAAGGAATAAACTTTCTACGTGACTAGACTCTAAATCCATGCGGCGGGTAACGTATTGGCGGATAGAGTTATGAAGGTACACAACTATACCGGTATGACCAGCAGATGATGCATCTCTACGGAATATAGCATAGTTATGAATGGAGATCGAGTCGTCACTAATATGTTCTCTGAGTCTAGACTCCGTAAATCCAAATACATGAAAGGGTTTGGGGTTGTGAAAGTAAAACAGTGGCGTCGGGCACTTTGTTGTATAAATGATAAATGTTAAGATGCCCTATTCGTAAATCTTGCCTTTGCAGTGAACACTGGGGTACAGTTGGGCTACAGGCAGGCATGATGAATCAACACCTGGGGGAAAAAATGTGAACGAAAGTCAAATAAGAACATGAACGCTAACAAGGTTAAACAAAACCCAGGAGAAACTACAGAGCTGAAGGCGAATGAGTCACTGATAATATACCGTATCTGCGATATATATACTGGCTCCTTAGCGTCACTTCCCACGTAGGGGAAATAATGTATCGTTACGTTCCGAAAAGCGAATGAAATGAGTCACTGGGCGTAGACCGTAAAATATATGATAAATGCATAGGCTCGCATAACAAGAAGAGTCTATTACCTCAGTTGCGGCGGACAGAAAAAGAAAATGCAGGAAGATAATGATCATCACTCACTATGCACAGACAGTAAATTCGTGACCCGAATAAATCCAAAGAGCTAATCGGCGATTAATACTCTATATATTCAATGTCGGACACTAAACAGTTTGCCAGGTTGTCAGATTCAGATTTCATAAAATGATCACGGTGTGTTGCTCATCTCAATGAGTGTTGGCAATATAAGAGAGTGAAGGTTTGTGCCACACTGGTTGGCTCCGTCGATTCACAACAAAGAAGCGAGGGAGACAATCCATGGACTTATAAATACAACATTGACACTTCATGGTACGCCGCGCAGGCTGTCTCCGTCGCTCCGCCAGGAGGAATCAAGGGAGACAGTGACTGAGCGTGGGTTTCGAATGCCACTTCACTCAGTCAAGGGACGATGGGTAGACCACACTGTTTGTCCCCATCGATCCACTGAAGAGAATCGAGTAAGGCAACCAGGGTGGGTTCACACTGAAATTCACTCAGACGAGGGTCTCATAGTGCGTCCCCTGATGGCTCTGGACAGGTGATGTAGCCAGACCGACCATGGCTAGGGGCAACAGATGGCTCAGGGAAAGCAACAAACCAAGAGGCAGGATCACAGGAAAATTTTGTGGAAGGGGCCACGGGGTAGGAAACACGCTGAGAGGTCAGACTGGGGAGGATAATGTGGGGTGGGGAGGAGGGGTACTTTACAGCTGAGTTCAATGGTGCAAGCCTCCTAGAGAGAGAGAGAGAGAGAGAGAGAGAGAGAGAGAGAGAGAGAGAGAGAGAGAGAGAGAGAGAGAGAGAGAGAGAGAGAGAGAGAGAGAGAGAGAGAGAGAGAGAGAGAGAGAGAGAGAGAGAGAGAGAGAGAGAGAGAGAGTTTTGACAAGGCTATTTCCACTTTGTGTCCGAAAGGGAGACAATCCAATCAAGCGAGAGCTGAGGACACATGGGACGCCTGATAACCTGATAACCCTGACAGTTATGCCCCTGTAATCACCACGTTACAGCAGACGTGACGGACGTGTAGGGACGTGCAGGGTTCAATTTTACTACAGCACAAAGGCACTCGTCAATCTTGCTTACACAAAATGGCGTGCTGTATCGAAGGCGCCTGCCAGTAACGGGTTAATGTAATACATCATTTCCTTTTTGAAGAAACCGTCATGATTTTATTACATCAACGCAACAACGGAGTTATACTAACCCTTTGCCTGTCGGTAGCGGCCAAGCTAATCTGGCACTACCCTTGAACTATGAAGACCGATCAGCCGCAGCTGTTGCGCAGCAATTATAGACTGAAACTGAGGTGAAGATGTCTTACTTAGGTCTGAGAGTGCCGGTGTTAAAGTGACACCCTCCTGTCTCCAAACCGTCAGTTAATAGAAGATTATATGTCTTGTACGTTTTTGTTTCTTTTCAGTTGCGCCGGTTGCGACATACCGTATTCCAAGGCGCAATAAAGAAACAATTCCAGACACATATCCATAATAATTTGCATTGGGCCAGAGGGCAGAATTATTGTAAGCTCATAAAGACACCTATTTATCCTTTAAATTATCGTCTGCGACATTGTACCCGAGGCAGCCTCTTCCGGGGCAGTACGTCTGAACAAACATTACTACAGAGGAAGAGGTCTGTCGGAGGTCATTATAGATGACGCTACCACGCATCCCAGAGACCAGTAAAGCCAAGTATAATCGGTATTCGCCCGAAGGACGTTTGTGCCGACTTTAAATATAGTTTGGCTAGAAATGCTGACAACAGAACCAATTACATTCATGGCACTATTTTATTTTGAGCGTGGGATATATGTCATATACCAACCTCATTGGACCCTCTCCCTCCCGCAATCCTCTTCCCCCCCCCCCTCCCCATCAGTCCCAACTCCACTCTTCTCTCCGTGCCTTCAAAATCATTGCTATCTTTCGCAGACTGACAGATAGGAAACTGTGCATCTATCTCCCAGACAACTGATTTTGATTCCTGAGACCGTCGCCAAGATGACGAAATGATTTTCCCCGCTGAAACACAAAGGCACATGAGATAATGATCAACAAGAGGCATAGATCCTCATGAGCCCCCGCAGTTGTCTTTTGCAGTCAGAACGGCTTGCTCTTCAAAACTTACACGGGGTGACAGGTGACACGGGGACCTCTGGAGATTGTAGTCACAGACGGGATGAAACTTGGCACAACCTTCAACAAGAGGCACGGATCTCATGAGCCCCCGCAGTTGCGGGGGCTCATGAGGATCTATGTCTCTTGCAGACGGAAGGCCTTGCTTTTAAACTTAGACGTCTCGGTACCTAGGTGACAGTGGGGCGTCTGGCGGATCGCAGCCACTGACGGGACTCAACTTAGCACATCGTCAAGTATAACGCGCCTTTGCAAGCAACAGCCATGGAGCCTCATGAGCCCCATGCAGCCTGCGCACTCATGAAGATCTACGCCATTCGCTAACCGCGTCAATGCTCGGCTTCCAGGGACCACACTGGTTGTCTCTCTCCTTAATCAGCGGTAGCAAATCCCGTCCAAGAACGGGACCTTATCGGGCGTTCAATATTGCGGTAAAGTTCGTAGGAAGCCAGCAAAGCTAACGAAAAGAGTCGGACGAAACTCGGAAGGTTTACTATACTAATTAAAAGTCTGAAGAGCGAATTGGCCTATGATGGGATGTAGAAGTTATTCATTAATCAGCGTGAGAATCATGTAAAAGCAAGTGTTACTGAATGTCCCTTAGAAAAACGAAGACTGCGGAAGATACAGTCATCGCCACAGATGGAAAAACTTGCTTGCATGATTAACTCATTTCAGCCCGGACACACCACATCAAGATATGGATCGAACATGATAGTTCAAGGGTGGTGCCAGAAGCTATTCTGACACCACCCTTGAACTATTATGTTCTTGAACTATCATGTTCGATCTGTTTCTAGAACTGTAATACAGTCCTTCAGAGGGCAATTTTAAAATTTGGGGATTTCGGTCCTCGGGTAAAATGTGTTGATGGCGTTCTACCGCCGTAACTGTTCAAAGATACACTTCTGAAACGCTACACACAGGTCTAGTTATGGTTCATTTAGACACAGGAGAATCCAGTTCAGCACACGTCGTCTTTATATCAAGCCTAACAATGACTCCACTCCGTTCTAGAAATACAACGCTATCATTACGAGAAACACCTAAAAATAGCTCGAGCCGCTAACGTCTGCACAGAATAAATAAGTGCGATTACGCGCAAGCCTTTGCTGCGTGTCCAAACTGCTGTTAAAGTTCATTAGGTGTGTCAGTCGACAAGGCATAACAAACACAAAAGGTGCTGAAATGTGTCTTTAGATTTATGCATAATGGTACTTTAATACATTGCCCGTACCGTTTGCAAGTGTACTCCCCCAGACAGACCACTCGGGAGTACGCCACAAGTACACTTCAATTCAAATGACGTGTGGCGTGCTCCCCGAGTGGGTCTATCTGGGTAGTACACCCGCCAAAGGTAATGTTGAGTAAGTTATGAACCAGAGCAGGATCTTATCAAGCTGAGCATTTACGTCTCTGTCCGATGGAAAGGAAACTTCGTCAGTGCATCCGGTAGGATCATCATGCAGTAAGAAGATAACCCCAAAGGGATGTCACTGAGTGACTGTGAAAGTGGGCACTGCCGTCCGACAGCCATAATATCCCGAAAATGTCCCGGAAGGACTTACAGATAAGCGTCGTTAATCCAGTGCATTTATCCGTGAATCTGGTTCTGGATTCCTGAAAGTCCCACAGCGTCTCTTGTGTACCTTGGGGCAAATCCATCACTTGTGGGCCAATCACCACCAAGAACCATTTTTAAAAATCGGCCATAACAGTTCAAGGGAAGTGCCTTCCCGTAACGTAGATCCATTCAGGGAGTACGCCACAAGTACACTTCTCAGTGTTCAAATGAGATGAGCAGATATACCCACTTGGGGAGTACACCACTACACGCACACTTCTATTCAGATGAGATGCGAAGCATAAGTACACCATGCGAAGCATCTCGGCATTTGAATAGAAGTGTACTTGTGGGTGTACTCCCGGAATGGGTCAGTAGATCTGGGGAGTACAGCCGCAAACATTACGAGTGGCTATTGTCTGGCTAATTTCTTCCTCAGGGCCTCGCTCTTTGAAGCGGTCAACCTCACTATATTCAGGCGTAAATTTACCCAGCGTTAATCGGCCCAGTAAAATTTATCCAGCGAGAATCCACCAAAGCGTGAATCCACCGATATTTTGACGTAAACCTACTTTCTGTAAATGTACCTGACGTAAAACCACTCAGTATGGATCCACACAGAGGCGTGACTACACCCAATTGAGAAGCCTGGGTGGAAAAGAGAGAAAAAACATATACACCGGGCTGGATTCACACCTGGGTGGAATCACGCTGGCTATATTTTTATAGGATAGACGTAAGCCTAAACATAACGAATTTGACTCTTTCGGCATCACTGACACTGCTTACATGTACTCGTTACTCCGCAGCCTGAGGAGCGAATCAGGGCAGGTGACCAGTGTGCCTATATAGATCACGAGGGAGTACATGGGATTTCTGTGGCGGCTTCACTCACACTGGTTGTCTCCTTCGACTCTCTACCGCTGAACAGCCTTAGCGAATCGAGGGAGACAACCAGTGTGGGCTTCCCTATAACTCCATGCCAGGGTGCTCATCAGAGAACCATCAGAATCCGATCAACTCCTGCCAACCTCGAGGGAGCCCTCAAGAGATAGCAGTGAACCTCAGTGACGTCAGTGCTCACAGGCTGAAGTCTGACTCACAAACCAGATAGGTGAGGCTAGCGCTGACAGAAATGTACACAATCCCCGATCACTTCGGTGCCAGTGGGACATTAAACTGGATATAATAAAAAATCATCCGTGAAGTCTGACTTGCTCGGCAGTCGGACACGTCTTTTAGTTTCAGTTACGTGCATACAACTTGCCAAATGCCGTATTTTATATATCAGTCCGACGGCACAGTCGTTTTAACATTTAGTAGTATATAATTTGTGCTATTTGAAAATAGTAGGTGGCAAAACATAATTATTTCCGAAGCCCACCCTATTGCATAAACGTACTCATCAACCCGTGCAATTCAATAACTATAAATGGAGGGATAGAATCGCAAGGGCCCATGAACTCTGTAAATAGGACCAGTATAATGCCTCTGTAGCAAAGAAACACATTCACTCATTCAGCCCGGACACACCATAGCAAGACATAGATCGAACATGATAGTTCAAGGGTGGTGCCAGAATAGCTTGGCGCCCATATGCGCCCAGCTATTCTGGCACCACCCTTGAACTATCATGTTCGATCTGTCTCTAGAACTGTAATACAGTCCGTCAGAGGGCAACTATAAAATTTGGAGAATGTGGTCCTCGGGTAGAATGTATTAAACTCTTCTGTGCCAGTGTACACAGACCGTGCTTTGAAATCATTGTAAATACAACGTCAAGCCGTCTAAGGACCATATACATACAGATTCCAGCAAAAGGCATAGATCCTCAGGAGCCACCGCAATTGCAGTTAGATCGTTTTCATTTATTCTCAGCAGTGACAGGGTTACAGCAGCGGACGGGGAGATTGCCACTAGTTGTTTTTTTTAGCGGTCTCAGCTAAGTTGTAAAAAAATTATTAGCAAAGCACACATCTCACAGAGACACATTCATCTGCAGAGGCGCATGAACATATTTTCCTTATTGACTGTTGGAGGGTAGCTTGCCCTGTGATGGCAAGTTTATTTTTGTGAAAATGCGGTTTTCACTTTAAAACAATAAAAATGTCATTTTTCACAAAAATGGACTTTGCCCTCACATGACGTTATTCACTCATTTCCCCCACTGTCAAATGTGGGAAACAGATCGATCAAGTTAGCTCCACGCTAGTGCTTGATTCGACTGGCGCACCTTAACCAGATATCACTATAATAAAATCTCCACCCCCACCCCCTATAGACTGCAGTGTAAGTTGTTTGATGATTTTGTCAGTGTAAGAGCTCGTTGTTCCCGCAGGCGATGACCATAACCAAATTGACCTTCTACTGAGTAAAGACGATCAGCTGCAAACACGATTTACAAGTCGCTCAGCTCCAAGATCAAACAGGACCACCACCCCCCTCCCCTCCATCCCGCCCCAACGCTAGTTGCCTCACCATCCCAAACAAGGTTACAAGTCGCTCAAGGCCCAAACAGAAATGACAACCTCATCCCACATTGCACCCAGTAAGCAAAGGACCGTCGGGCCGACTCGGCCCGATGACCTTCTGCGCACTGAGAAGTTTCCTTCGTCGACCTACTCCACGTCGGAGCCTGTAACCGGTGTCTTCTCGTCGCTCTCTGCATTGTGTAGACAGTGACTGACGGCACACAGAAAGTCGATCCAGTGACAAGTTAGGATGAGTTTCTGATCAAATTGATATCAAATTATCCTTTGGCTTTGAGCGTTGCCTTGTGCATGGAGTGGGGAAAAGTGGTGGCCATTGGTACGGGCTTTCGGCTTTTGGGGGTTCTTTCTCCGTGTACTCCGGTTTCGTTCCTCCACCACCCAACCCCCCCCCCCCCACCCCCCACACTTTGGTACCGGTTTCAGGCCACTTTACAAATTTCAAATACAAGCGATCAAAAATCTCTGTAACTTCAGTAGCTGAACTGGCCCTTCGTCTGTCTTGTACTGTGTTTGTTTTAAATGGCGTAAATCCGTGTCTGTTACGTGAGTGTGCGTGTTGGGTTTCAGTTCGCGGCGCTTTGAGTCGATTCGCCCAAAATTGAGAAAAAGCGCCTGATAATAACGGTATTATTATTATTATTATTAGCTGCAGGAAACTTTTCAAAGCCAGTAACGCTGAGTAGGAATACCTCGCCCTGTACCTAGGTTAAACGCACCAGTGGTGCCATTACTACGATTTTCGTATCTGTGCAGTCGCTAAGTTGGACTGGTCCTGTGCACCAGAACTGCGCGCGCAGGTAGGCTTCTGACGCGGGGGCTGATGAGGATTTTGTCTCTTGTTAGTCTTATGTTTTCTATGCCTAATTTTGTCCTATTTACATCTGTGCTGTTCACGTGAATGTCGGCCAGTGTGCAGTCGTTTCTGATGCGCAACTCGTGATCATTGGCAGAAAAAGTTAAATATTGGAGGCAGCAAGAGGAATGGATGAATTTTTCAGTTATAGTTAGATGCTGTCGTGGCAGGTATTTGGCACTGAAAGACTGATAACATTTCATCGTCAAATCTTCCTCAAGCCCAAAATCTGAAACAAGAAGAATGTGCCCATGCCTGAAAGTGTATGTTTCTTGCAGATGAGAGCTTAGACTGATATATATGCTGAGTTCTAAACAGTAAGAATGCGTGTCAACAAAAAACAGTATCATTATGATCACCATTCTTATGTATCACCTTGTTAGGAGGTCGTTGAACGCTAAATCAATAATTCCACAGCAAGGAAGAACTCTTCTAGCTGTCCACAAAAAAACATCATCAACCCTTTGGCTGTCAGTAGCGAATTTTGTAAGGTGATTTTTGCATGCAAGCTGTAAAGTCCAAACTCACGGACTCGCACACAGTTGTACCGACCAAAATCACAGCGAACGGATAGTTTGGCCTTAGTCGAGTTTCCTCCCCTGTGGCCAGTCTATCTCATTCTTTTTTTCTGTCGTGTTTTTGGTATTAGCGAAATGACGGAGAGACCGCCAGGGTCTACCATAAGCATAGACAACACTCCAAACATCTCCAATAGGCATAGATCCTCACGAGCCCGGAGGGCTCGTGAGGATCTATGCCTATTGGAGATGTTTGGAGTGTTGTCTATGCTTACAACAGAATCTTGTTATCCGCCGTGACTACGCTCTCGTTCGTTGTTTGGAGTCGTTCGTTGCAAACGAAACCTCACTATGTAAGGTAGATCAATGCCTCGACAGGTCTCGACCGACCTGTTCATTACAAAATTCGTTTCTGATCTCAGCCGAGTTTTGTCACTTCGTCCAATCGAGTTTGTCTTGTCACTTTACCCTTTGGCCTGGTATCTATGTCGGACCCATCATCGGATTTTGATGACGAAGGCTTTCGCCGGGTTTTCTTCACCTCATAATCGTGAGGTTTCGTTTCAAACGAACGACTGACTCGCAACAACGAACGACTAGAGCGAGATCATGGCGGACAGACAACACTCCAAACATCTCCAAAAGGCATAGATCCGCATGAGCTCTCCGAGTGTTGTCTATGCTTAGCCGTGATTTTGCTCTCGTTCGTTAATAGTCGTCCGTTGCAAACTTAACCTCATTAAACTGACCGGCATATACGGACCAGACAACTATACAGTTGTGAACGGGGAGCACAATGCAGGTAAAGATTGGAATTGCAACCGTAAGTTTCAAGATCGCAGGCGAGCACACGTGATTATTAATTCACCCTTTGGCTGTCGCTGGCGTTTCATTTCGCAGTCAAAGGGTTAATTAAGGTTAGTCGAGACTTTCATGGATGATTTTCGTGAACTGATGGATTAAACTATTCTTAAGTCGGCGAAGCAATAGATCCATATGAACCGTAATCTGCGGGGACGTGAGGCTGTGTGCCTCTTGCAGCTGGTGGTATTCACAGTGGTTGGACAACACACTCCCAGATGGAACGTATTGATGGCTGTGTTAGCTCGGTCATAATACCCGTGAAACGATTCTCATTCAAAAAGCAGAAATAAAAGTTAACTCATTCTACCCCAACACCAAATCCCAAAATTTTGCCGTGGTTCTCTGAAGACTGTATTGCAGTGCAGGACACAGATCGACCATGATAGTTCAAGGGTGATGCCAGAATAGCTTGGCGCCTATGGGCGCCAAGCTATTCTGACATCACCCTTGAACTATCATGGTCCATTCTTACCTTGCTGTGGTGGGTCTGGGGTAGAATGAGTTAAACAAACATTGGGTTATTTGCAGAAAGTGCTCTCATATTTGTGTTTGCGCCAGCTGCCCTTTAAATGTTGCGAATGCGGAATCGATCAACCGCAAGACAGTTAAACGTTTCCAAAAGACGGATGCAAAACACGCATCGCACAGACAGATATTGTCAATATTTCTTTTTGTAAGTCCTCAAGCGAAAACCTTCCATCTGCAAGGAGCATAGAGTTGCACGGGCTCAAAAAA